>ML662448.1:5040032-5382521 GCA_007570785.1 Antilocapra americana
CCTCCCCCCCCGGAAATCTCGCTGCACCAGTCCCGAGCATCAATCCTGGGCTGGCGATTGATTAGACACATGACAATTAACATGCTTCAATGCCCTTCTCCCATATCATCCCACCCTTACCCTCATCCACAAAGTCCACGAGTCTATTCTATACATCTGCGTTCCTTTTGCTGTCTCGCATGTTGGGTTCTTGTTACCGTCTTTCTAAATTCCATATATATGTGTTAATATACTGTATTGTTGTTTTTGCTTCTGGCTTACTTCACTCTGGATAATGGGCTCCAGTTTCGTCCATCTGAGTAGAATTGCTTCAAATGAATTTTTTTTTAATGCTGAGTAATATTCCATTGTGTATATGTACCACAGCTTTCTTATCCATTCGTCAGTTGATGGGCATCTAGGTTGCTTCCATGTCCTGGCTATTGTAAACAATGCAGCGATGAACATTGGGGTACACGTGGCTCTTTCAATTCTGGTTTCCTCAGTGTGTATCCCCAGCAGTGGGATTGCTGGGTCATATGGCAGGTCTATTTGCAGTTTTTTAAGGAATCTCCACACTGTTCTCCATAGTGGCTGTACTAGTTTGCATTCCCACCAACAGTGTAAGAGGGTTCCCTTTTCTCCACATCCTCTCCAGCATTTATTGCTTGTAGACTTTTGGATGGCAGCCATTCTGACTGGTGTAAAGTGGTACCTCGTTGTAGTTTTGATTTGCATTTCTCTGATAATGAGTGATGTTGAGCATCTTTTCATGTGTTTGTTAGCCATTTTTATATCTTCTTTGGAGAAATGTCTGTTAAGTTCTTTGGCCCACTTTTTAATTGGGTTGTTTATTTTTCTAGAATGGAGCTGCAGGAGTTGTTTGTATATTTTTGAGATTAATTGTTTGTCTGTTGCTTCATTGGCTATTATTTTCTCCCATTCTGAAGACTGTCTTTTCACCTTGCTTATAGTTTCCTTTGTTGTGCAAAAGCTTTTAATTTTAATTAGGTCCCATTTGTTTATTCGTGTTTTTATTTCCAATATTCTGGGAGGTGGGTCATGGAGTATCCCGCTTTGGGTTATGGCAGAGAGTGTTTTGCCTATGTTATCCTCTAGGAGTTTTATAGTTTCTGGTTAGACACTGATTTTAAGATATGTCATTAATTTAATAACAGCTTTTCAGAAAGAAAAACAAGGCATACAATCACACTGAATGCATAAAATGATAATAAGATGCATTTCAACTTCACAAATGTTTCTAGATAAAATAATAATTACAATATTAATCATGTTTTCCAGGAAGTAGGAAAGTGGAGATAAATATAATAGGACTGTAAGGTTGATATTATCCCTTGGATGAATAGACCTATACTCGCAAATTGTTGAAAATTAGATCCAGGTGCCCCTGCCAGGAATATTTACACAGGGAAAGACAATAAGGGAAGAGCCACTGTCCACCAGAAATCTTATGTGAGTAAAGTATACTCATCCTGAGTGATGCAGGCTCTCACCTTATTTGGAAATGGAAATTTGCTTGGTTCTACTTTGCCAGGTGGTTGAATAGCAGCAAGCGGTGGAGGCCAGGTCATCTCCTAAAGGGAGGGAGAAAAAAACAACACTGTCAAACAGAGAGCATCTGCAGTAGCACATAAAACAGTTTCACAAGCCAGTCTTAGTAAGGCATGGAAGGGATAAGGAATGAACAGAGATAAATAATAAACAAAAGGAACTTTTTAAAAAAAGATCTGAAGCCCACTTTTATGATTTCTATTCCTCACCTACCAGTTCCTGGTTCCATGGCTATCTCCGTCAATGCTTTCTACCTTAGAAGGATCTACTAGGCTATCCTATTTTCATTTCATTTAAGCTCCTAAGTAAAGGGACGACCCAGTGGTAAAATTTCTACGGAAAATACCATACAAAGGGGGCTGCTTCCAACAAAGTTCACAGGGTGTTTCTGAAGGAATGTACAAAATACAGGGATCATTATTTAGAGGGGCTATTTATTTTATTAGGAGCAGGATAAGTTTCCAGTAAGTCCCAAACATCATTTTGGTCTTCATAGAAATGTCATTTATGGAGAAGTGAAAAAACAAATAAAGAATACAACTTTAGCTCAACATGTGATAATACTTCATCTGCTTTTTGACATACACTCTCACTAAACTGTGAGAAAGAGAGGGCAAGGTGGCAGGGGGACGGTGTTTGTTTCATTCATATCCGGTATTTCTCTCCAGTTCCATCTCCTGGAAAATATTTGCATTCACTAAATGATTGTGGAATTAAACTGAATCCATTTCTGATTACCAAGAAACTGACTTGGAATTTACAAATCAGTTCCGGACCCTATTTCTTGATTCCTTCCACTTCCAAACCTAAGTGACAAGCACTGAGGCAAGAGGGGATTTATTTTGAGAAATGAACTCAACATTCAGAAAACTAAGATCATGGCATCCGGTCCCATCACTCCATGGCAAATAGATGGGGAAACAATGGAAATACTGAGAGACTTTATTTCTTTGGGCTCCAAAATCACTCAGATGGTGACTGCAGCCATGAAATTAAAAGACACTTGCTCACTGGAACAAAAGCTATGATCAACCTAGACAGCACATTAAAAAGCAGAGACATTACTTTGCCAACAAAGGTCCACCTAGTCAAGGCTATGATTTTTCCAATAGTCATGTCTAGATGTGAGAGTTGGACCATAAAGAAAGCTGAGTGCTGAAGAATTGATGCTTTTGGACTGTGGTGTTGGAGAAGACTCTTGAGAGTCCCTTGGACTGCAAGGAGGTCTAACCAGTCCATCCTAAAAGAAATCAACCCTGAATATTCATTGGAAGGGCTGATGCTGAAGCTGAAACTCCAACACTGTGGCCACCTGATGGGAAGAACTGACTCATTGGAAAAGACCCTGATGCTGGGAAAGATTCAAGGTGGGAGGAGAAGGGGATGACAGAGGATGAGATGGTTGGATGGCATCACCGAGTCAATGGACATGAGTTTGAGTAAGCTCCAGGAGCTGATGATGAACAGGGAAGCCTGGTGTGCTGCAGTCCACGGGGTCGCAAAGAGTCAGACACGACTGAGAGACTGAACTGAACTGATTTTGAGAAAAGCAAGAAATTCTCTGTTTGGATGAAGACATTTTCTGGAAGTCCCACCCTGGAAGGACTTACTGACTCTATGTCACCTCTCACGCACCATGACACATGTGCCATCGGGGAGAGGGGGGACCAAACTCATGCACTCAGGGTGTCCCTTCTCTACCCTGCTGTAATCAAAGTTTCTCTAGTGAAATGCAAAGGAAGATCCAATGTCCCCTTATGACCCTCTCTCCTCTGCTCCCCAAGCACCTGCCTGTTCTATCATGTATCAAACCATGTTATCTCTTTTAAAGAGGTCGCAAAGCAACACTGCTGAATTTGTGTCCAGGGACAGAGTCAGTTCAGTGCATTTCTTAATTAGTACCCTTGCAACATATGCTTGCAATGTCTCTACCTTTCCACTTACCTGCACTACCATTCTAATCACACCTTCACTATTTTTTAACTGAAGGATGGTGGTTCTCTTTCTACTGTTATTATTAATCCTTCTCACACATCTCTGCTGAATTAATTTTCCTAAAGTGCAGATGCAACGGAAAAGCTCCCCTGGCTCCACAATCTTCATATACCATCACATACACAGCCGTAAGGGCTTCCCAGGTGGCACCTTTGGTAAAGAACCCATCTGCCAATGCAGGAGACACAAGTGACTCAGGTTCAATCCTTGGATTGGGAGGATTCCCTGGAGGAGGAAATGGCACCCCATTCCAGTATTCTGACCTAGAGAATCCCATGGACAGAGGAACCTGGTGGGCTACAGTCCATGGGGTTGCAGAGTTGGACACAACTGAGAGACTGAACACATACAAACAGTAATAAAGGTGTTGATGATGCTGCTGGCTGTGCTTTACAGTTTTCAGAGCACTATCTCCATTCAGGTTTACACTCAACCCTTAACGTAATTATTATCATCTCCATGTTACAGGTGAGGCAGTCAAAGTTCAAAAAGATTAATTGCTTTGCCCAAGTTCAAAAATGCCACCACTGCAGTGCTCACGTCTATCTCCTTAGCACAAATCCAGTATTTGTTTTTAACTCTTCTGCGTTTACTAAGACATCATCCTGCTGTTCAAACCTCCTACAAAAAGATTCCAATTTTCAACCTTGTACCTTTTTGTTAAACCATGCACACTACAGATAAGAGGAACTACTGTCTCTGCTTTTACTTACAGCATTCTCTTTGTGTGTGAATGCCCTACCACTACATGCTTTTTGGATTTCTAGCCATTCATGAAGGCTCGTCTTAAAGATCACCTCTGTCTTGAGGCCTTTGCTGATTCCCCTTCTATTCCAATATAAGAAAGCGCCCTTCTCATCCTCCTCCAAGGCACTTTTCTCCTCTCTCTTTTGCATAGTAACTGTTACATTCCTTTATGTGTTGTAGTTTTGTGAGTAAACACCTCAGTCTGCATTCAGCCATTTTTCCCTCTTCTGATACCTTTCTCTCAATGTAAAATAAAAATCATCCTTAGGAAACCCAATGTCTTTTAAGAACAGTCCTCTAAAGAAGGACTGAACATTTCTTTCAACTGGGATACTGTCTACTCATCTTTGTGTGGACTAAATAAAGCACCTTGCTCAAAATTACTTTGTTGAATTGAAATGAGCACTTACATATCAATGCAAAATTGCTTGCTAACATTAATTATAGCTAAATATTTCCATGTGATTTTTCCATCTAACAAGTACCACTAAATTTACGAAGGAATAGTAAAGACAGTAAGTCCATCCGACTCTTTGCCACCTCGTGGACTATAGCCTGCCAGGCTCCTCTGTCCATGGGATTCTCCAGGCAAGAATACTGGGGTGGGTTGCCATTCCCTTCTCCAGGGGATCTTTCCAACCCAGGGATCAAACCCAGGTCTCCTGCATTACAGGCAGATTCTTTACCATCTGAGCCAAAAGGGAAGCTCAAAACAGTTTACTAGAATTTCCCAAAACATTTAAATATACTTGTTTTTAATTAATGTGCAATGACTTTCTAAGTCTGATTCATTATATTAAAATTCTCCATTAGGGTTTCATGTGAAAATTAAGGGCAAATAGACTATTTTTATTTCCTCTTCTGTCACTTACTAGCTAAGTAAGCTTAGGTAAGTCACATCTTCGGCCAGTTGCAGTGATTTCAAACCATCAGTTTCGGAAGCAACCAGATCTCAGCTTGTGGTATCTTTGAAACAGAGGGAATAGAGATGGTAACTATCTCATGCCTTAATCATGAGGATTAAATGAGATTTTATAGATATAATATGTGCATATATATATATGCGTGTATATGTATATCCCTAACTCTATGTGTGTGTGTGTATATATACATATATGAGCACGGTTCCCTAATGTTTAATTATTCAATAAAGAGCAGATCTGATGCTGATTAGTACCAAGCTGAGCTTCAGAATTCTCTCTAAAATGAGAGGTAGAATTTCTGTTTTAGATGTCGGAAATCTGAGATGACAGAGTATCTGGGAAAGTGTTTTTATAAAAGAATGAAGTATTGTGCAAATGTAATCCATAATTAAGTTAGCAACGATTAACAGAAACTACATAGTACTAAAACATAAAGTTACTTAAAGAGATTATTATGATTCCTAAGCATGATTTGTACCTTATACTGGAGAAAATCTCCTTAAGCTTTCTTATCAGAATAGATCTCTGACATAGTAATAGCAGCCAGTGAGGAGAGATGTGATTTTAAAAAAGTGTTTCATCGGTACCTTATTTCTGGGAGTGATTTAAAATGTAAGCAAAGGTGAATTTTTTCATAACTGCTAAACCTTCACTTAGTTTGCCTCAGATTATTTTCTTTACAAGGAAAGGATGCTATGTCACGTTGCCAGAGCATGGATCCCACACCACAGCATCCAATAGTCCTCGCCCCTGCCCTGCCGCAGCCCTCCTAACCTCAAGCATCCCCTCATCACTGCTTTGCTCTTCTTACCATCCTCACCCCCACTCAGCTGTTCTTTATCCACTTCCTGGACCACAGATAAGACAGGAAGAGAAATACAAAGCTGGAAGCCAATTACTCCAAACATTAGGTAGGTACTTTCTGATAAACTTTTCTGCTACGGCTTGCATCTGTCTACCTTCTTTCCTTTCTGATTTTCTTGTCACTTAGGAATGACATCATACCCTGTTCCCCAGCAGCTGGGAGGTCCTCAGTTAGAAGCCTATGCTTCTTAGCCAACTGATGGGATTAAGAATCTAAAAAAATGATGCAAATGAATTTATTTACAAAACAGAAGTAGACTCACAGACATAGAAAGCAAACTTATGGTTACCAAAGGGGAAAGGTGAGATGGAGGAATAAAATAAGAGTCTGAGATTAGCAGATATTCATTACTATAAATAAAATAGATAAACAGTAGAGAACTTCTGTATAGCACAGGGAGCTATATTCAATGTCTTGTAATAATCTATCATGGAAAAGAGTCTGAAAAAAATCATTGTATATGTGTGTATATATAACCGAATCACTTTGTGGTACATCTGAAACACAACATTGTAAATCAAATATATGTCAAAAAATTTTTTTAAGGCAATCTGCTTTGCTTTATTTTTTCATGTTTGTAATGTGATTGTTTCCACCGTACAACAATGCACATCAGCCATAACTGTACACATCCCCTCCCTCTCTTACCCTCCGCCCCTGTTCTCTCCTAACCCACCCCTCTAGGTCATCACGGAGTGCCAGACTGGACTCCGTGTGTCACAAAGTGACTTCTCAATAGCTATTTATTCATATTTTACACATGGTAGTGTCTATATGCTGAGGCTACTTTCCCCACTCGCCCTGTTCTCTCCTCCCCTACAGCATCCACAAGCCCCTTCTCTACGTCTGTGTCCCCACTCCTTCCTTGCAGATAGGTTCATCAACACCATTTTTCTAGATCCCACAGATGTGCGTTAATATCCCCATGTGCACTGCAGCACTGTTTGCAATAGCCAGGACGTGGAAGCAACCTGAATGTTCATCAACAGATGAATGGATAAAGAAGATATGTCCATATACACAGTGGAATATTACTCAGCCATAAAAAGAATGGATTTGACAGTTCTAGTGAGGTGGATGAACCTAGAGCCTGTTATATAAGAAGTAAGTTGGAAAGAGAAAAGCAAAAGAAATTTTAAGTATATATATAAAAAAAGAATCAATGTACTTGTGTTAACACAGCCTCACCAGTCCCATCTCCCAAGGAAAGAGGTCTAGTTACGTAAGGGATATATATCAGAGTATCTTATTTCCTAGACAGACTTTAAATGCCAAGTCTCTATATAGCAAATATACTCAAGTCTGTCCTAAATGAATGAACAGATAAGGTTAAATAATAGGAGTATAGAAGGTTGTCTTTCATGAACTGTCCAGCCCTTTCTCTCTCCTCCATATACCAATCTTCAGAAGCCAAGGGTTACATAGGCCAGTTTCCATGTTCCTGCCTATTAGACAGCAAGACTGACCGTGGGTCCCAAGACTCTGTGGCATCAAGGTGAGAAGACGTTCCTATACTTATTTTGCACCCCTGGCCCCCCACCGTCATGTAGCTCCCACTTGGCACTGATATCACCTGTACCAGCCCACCTCAGGACAAATGGCGGGAGACTTAGAGCGTCCATTCACTAAGTAGCACGGCTCCTTTTTATCAAAAGAGAGAAGAAACAAAAATTTGCATTTTACACTGAGGCCTAATAATCTTAGAGTTCAAAATGTGCAGTTAGGAAGATCTGCAAAGTGTATGGAGCTCGCAAAAAGATGAAACTAGAAAAAGTCTGAACTGTATCTTATCCCTACTAGATGCACTGAATAGAAAACCAACATTCCCTGGTTTCTGCCCCTGGTTACTGCCTCCCTGTGCGATCTGCCTCGGTCACAGCCACAGAAGTGTTTTATCTGAAGCTGACCGTGCCACGTGGTTTCCGGGGACCTTGCTCCACACGCTCAGGATGCCCCATCAGAGGATGCTATCAAGGCACACTGCAGGGTTACTCTTTGTTACCCTCCTACACTGTCCCCCTCTAAGGCTGATGGACTTACTTCCTGTCCTGTCCGAGGTTTTCTTGTCCCCAGTTCTTTCGATTTTCATTTCATGTTATTCCACCCTCACTTACTTATCAATTCTTTCTCACCCCCACCTCTCTTGGAATCAGGTCACAGAGTGCTGTCCTCAGCAAGGACTGCCCTGCCCCCTCTATCTCACCCATGATTTGTGTCACTTCTTTATGGTTTACAGGCGACTTGGGGCTGTGAGTTTTCCTTTTATGGGTTATCACCATCAGATTGTAAATCTTTTATTCCCTACCAGATGATAACCTCTTGGAGGGAAGGGATCATGTCTGGTAACTCCTTCGATGCCTACACAATGGATAAAATAATAGGAATCCATTTAACCTCTCTGAGGTTCTTTTTCGCCTGTAAAATAACAACAATAAATTATACTTGTCCTACCAAACACACATGACTGCCGCCAGGATTGCTGTTCAATCACTAAGTCACGTCTGACTCTGCGACCCCAGGGACTGCAGCACGCCAGGCTTCCCTGTCCTTTACCATCTCCTGGAGTTTGCTCAAATTCATGTCTATTGAGTGATCGATGCCGTCAAACCATCTCATTCTCTGTCGACCCCTTCTCCTCCTGCTTTCAATCCTTCCCAGCATCAGGGTCATTTCCAGTGAGTCAGCTCTTCGCATCAGGTGGCCAGAGTATTGGAATTTCAGCTTCAGCATCAGTCCTTCCAGTGAATATTCAGGGTTGATTCCCTTTAGGATGGGCTGGTTTGATCTCCTTGCTGTTCAGGGGATGCTCAAAGGTCTTCTCCAGCACCATAGTTCAAAAGCATCAATTCTTTGGCACTCAGCCTTCTTTACGGTCCAACTCTCACATCCATACATGGATGCGAGAGATTAAACTACATTAAAATAAATTACTTCTTTCTCTCTCTCAGCAATGTCTCCATGTTTGCTCCCAAAGGGGGGTCCACCTCCACAGGCCGGGCCAGTGACCCCAGGGAACTCCAGAATGCTTTGTGCTCAGCAACTAACTCTTTACAAAATGAAACACTGGGTTAATCCTGTCAAATGCAAAACTCCAGAGTTGACTTCTACCTGCGGCAGCGGTTGCTGCAGATCAGAGCAGGATTTTATTTCCAGCTTCCATATCGGAATCATCATCCAGCATTGCAGTTCTTTCACACATATTATCCATGTTATTGCACTCTTATCAGTTAAGTGCTGCCAACAATGGAACCTGGTAATTTTGATTACACTTGCATATGCTTTTAATGCTGAAAGCCAACAGGAGCGCTGTATCTGGTGAAAGGAAGACACTACAGCTGGCCTGTACGTGGGAAAGAGAGCACTAGAGCTGGAGTTAGACAAAGCGGGAAAACCAAGCTCCTTCCTGGACAGAACTAGAAAGAACTTTCTAGTTGACAACCCATCCCTGGACTATAAACACAAACTCTGGGTCAGACTTGAAGCCTAGGCAGGCTTGAGCTTAGAACAAGGAGGTCACTGTCAAAATCAGTAATTTGGGCTTCTCCGGTGGCTCAGACAGTAAAGAATCTGCTTGCAATACAGGACACCTGGGTTTGATCCCTGGGTCGGGAAGAACCCCTGGAGAAGGGAATGGCTACCCACTCCAGTATTCCTGTCTAACTGAAGAATTCCACCGAGAGAGGAGCCTGGCGGGCTACAGTGCATGGGATTGCAAAGAGTCAGACGTGACTGAGCGACTAACACAGCAACAACTCAGCAAATCTACAAAAAAGCCAAAAAAATCTTCATTCTGTTATTACAGTAGAGGGACCTATAGTTTGAAAAATAATAGGAAGTACAGTGCGTTCATAACAATTGATGGAAAGCTTTTGGAAAAGCAGTAGCTGCTGAAAAATAAAAAATACTTTTCTTATTAAGATTTTTCACACCTATGTTTCTTTTTTGAAAAATGTATTTTATTGAAGTATAGTTGATTTACAATGTTAATTTCTGCTATACAGCAAAGTGATTCAGTTATGTGTGTGTGTATATATATATATATACACACACACACACACACACACATATATATGCATTGTTTTTCATATTCTTTTCCATTATGGTTTATCACAGGATATTGGATTTAGTTTCCTGTGCTATACAGTAGGACCTTGGTGTTTATCTATTATATCTATGTATATATTTTATACATTTATGTGTAGTAGCTTGCATCTGCTAATCCCAAACTCCCAATCTACCCCTCCCCTCCCCTTCTTCCCCCTTGACAACCACAAGTCTGTACTCTAGATCTGTGAGTCTGTAAAAACCTATTTTTCTTAGTACAACTCAGTCTGCTAAAATTAAAAATATGCAAATAACCAATGGAAATCTGTAAAAATAGGGTTACCAAAATCATAATGAAATCTTGTTCCCTTAAACTGAAAACCCAGGCATATGTCCAACATAAACTAAAACTGGCCTGAGAAGGGGATTCCCAGTTGCTGTATGTGTATTATCGGGTCCCACACACCCTCCCCCACCAGGCGGTGGGTGGGAGAATCTCTGACTGGGAACACTGACTAATCTAATTCACAGCAATGCCAGAGCTTCTAAACGTGTCGCTGTCCTCTGTTCTCATGAAGTTAATCACCAGTGGATACAACAGAGGGTATACCACGTAGGTAAAGATGAATGGAATCAATTCGAGAAGCAGCTTTTAATTCAGGTTTCACAGACTGGAGAACACAAGCATGAGAGAACAATATAGTCCCACAGGCCTTCGGCAGGAAGGCAGGCATTGGGTGCTGACAACAAAAGGAAACCTTCCCAACTGGAAATTCCAAGGATGCCTTAAGACCTGAGCCACACATCTGCTCCTATGAATCGACCATATGACTTCCAGTTCTCACAAAGCTAAGCCCACATGGTGTATGGACTTTCCTTATTGCCTTCACACTGTAAAGAGTGTTATTCACTGTAAGGAAATCAGTCCCGTTTGCTGGAGACCCGGACCCCTCACCTCTCTGACTTCAGCTGTTCTTGAAAACTCTGAACTCCTTGTGGAAAGGATAAGAGCCTTGACTGAAGTTGATATAACTATCATTCTTGATAAACTTATTTTATGCTGGAAAGTGAAAGTGTTTGTCACTCAATCGTGTCCAACTCTTTGCAACCCCATGGGCTGTAGCCTGCCAGGCTCTTCCATCCATGGAATTCCCCAGGCAAGAATACTAAAGTGGTTGCCATTCCCTTCTCCAGGGGCTCTTCCTGATCCAGGGATTGAACCTGGGTCTTCTGCATTACAGGCAGATTCTTTACCATCTGAGCCACCAGGTATATAACTATCATTCTTGAAAAATTATTTCATGCTAGATCCCTGCATTTTGGACTTTTCTGAAGATTTCTTATTCTAGATGCAGTTTTGTTGTTTTATTTCAGAACAGGAAGATGGACATGATCTGTCTTACTCTCCTATCCCTCTGTGTTAAGTGAGTTCCCCATTCTATGTGTTACTTGGGACCTTCCAGAACAATAAAACCCAGACACTTCTAAGGTTCATTTTAAATGAAATCAATTCATTTAAGATGAATATATTTCAAGCTTACTGTCATTCCCATTCTTTGATTTGGGGATAGCTTCTAGGACCTAAGAGTGTGTTAAAATGTTACAAGTAGTGAAATCTACATCAGGTTCTCAGAATGTAAAGGAGATGCTTTGATGTTCAGTGTACACCTGCAAGAACTTTATGGTTCTTGTTAAACCTAGGTGACAGTTTCACCCCTGAATTCCTGCTGGCAACACACAAGTAGGTACCTGCTAGCTTCCTGCATTCTTACAAACCCTGTGCTACCAATGAGAAGTACTCACAGGTCTAATCATAAATTTAAAAGATGCTTTCAAGGAGAGATTGAAGCATTTGAAGAGCATTAAGAGGATTTCCCACACTGGAAATCTTGGGTTGGTATTTTCCTGTATCCTTTCTGAGAATAAATCATATTAAATCTAGGTTTACAAGAAGGGAGCCAAATTTCTGACCAGCTCACGAGAAAGGTCATGTTGTTAATGATGCCACTGTCACCCTACTTCTGATCTCCATTATACCTCTTGGTGGAGGTGCAGACCGTCAGAAATTAGCCCTGGGAAAGACATATAAATTACAATTAATCTCTGAAATAACTGTGGTCTGTAGTAACCAAACTGCTCTTTCATACTGGCTCAGTGGTAAAGACTCCACCTGCAGTGAAAGACACGTGAGTTCGATCCCTGGGTCAGGAAGATGCCCTGCATAAGGAAATGGCAACCCGCTCCAGTATTCTTGCCTGAAAAATTTCAGATAGAGGAGTCTGGCAAGCTACAGTGCATAGGGTCACAGAAGAGTCGGACATGTCTGAGTGATTAAACAACAACGACAAGGGGAAAGATGAGGACAGCGGTGGAGGTTAGAAGGAGAGGATGTCAGAGTTACATTCTTGGCCATGTTTTCCACTTCACATGTTCCGAACCACTTTCCACAGACAGATAATCTGGAAAAGTGTTTTTGATGAAGCCCGTGTCTCAGTTATAGAGAAGCAGAATGGTAGAACAGAATAGGCTCCAAGTTGGCATTTAATATTTGCCAACCTTGCCTAATACTTGCCCTGCCATGGACCAGCAGGACGACACTGGGCACCTTTCCTGTTTTGATTATTGGTGTCTCATCCACAAATTGGTGTTAATAACCTTCTCTTGCAGGATTACCGAAAGGTTTAACAATAGACACAAAGTACCTAGCGTAGGATCTGCCCTGAAGTCGGTGCTCCTTGGAAGGTAATCATTGCTGTGTCACTGACTTTATGATGCGTGTTCCAGCTTTTGGTGTAGACTTTGTGAAGGGATGGGATGAATATAGGAGAAGACATTTATGAGTTTTTTTTTTAATCTATCTCACTTTGTTAATTACTTAATATTTAACTGGTTAATTATTCATAGTCAAATAGAAGGCATAATGAACGTGTGCTTCTTAAACAATAATTTGCTTCTCTAACTCCCTTTGCCACTAAAGCACCGTGCACATGGGGGATGGGCGGGGTGTGTGTGTGGTGTGCTATGTCAGTGACTGGTGTTTTTCCTAAATAGGACAATTATGAGTAACCAGGATGTGTCCTGTTTCCAAAAGTTGGTTTTGCGTTCCAAAGAGTTCAGATGCTTTGCCTTTGTGCCTACAGATTCCTCCCGGGACAGCAGTGAGGGTCATCCAGCTGGCATGCTGGCCTGAAAGCTCATCTCAGATGAGCCACAGGATGCAGTGGGGAAAGGGGATGTAAAGGAGGAAAGCTTCTGCGGGATGGGGGGCAGGACTTAGCATCCAGGTAGGGCACATGCAAAGCAGGCCAGCCTGGACAGGAACAGACCCTGGAAGCCACTGGGATTAAGATAAAAAAAGCCTCTGGTGTGGCCGGATTTCTGGTTCACCAGAGGGGAAGGCAAGTCTCACTGCTTCACTGCTGTGAACCTAGCCCTGTTGAAATCATGCGTCTTTCTCTCCTTCAAGCCCTTTCCCAGCTAACTTCCTACCAGACACCAGGCTCCTGTCTATGAACTTCACTCAAATATCTCTTCTCAGGTTGAAAGGTGATTTACAAATCACTGCTTGGCATTGCCCAGGTCCGGCCAGATGTTCCCGGCCTTAAGGATGAATGTGGAAAAAAGAGTGACTTCATAGGAAAAAATGTCTGCTGCAGGGCTCCGCATATGGACAGTCAAATGCAGAGGCTGGGAGAAAGCTGGTTAGCACTAGAGAAGCTTTCTTTCTTTCTTTTTTTTTTTTTTTTTACTGTGAGGTTAAAATATCCTTAAAAAAAGAAGAAGCAAAAGGTTAAAATGTTTCCCGTCAGAAGGAAAATATTTTCATAGGTCTTCAAGAAGAAGAGAAGTTGGGGTCAAAAGAAAAATAGGGTAACAGTTACCCTTATTAGAAGAAAGAAACAACAAAAAAGATGGAGTTTAGTATAGCCTGATAAGAAGCTTACCCCATGGGAAAAAATACTCTGTGAAAGCAGAGAAATAAAGATAAAAGAGGAAGACACCAAATTAATGATGTCTAAAAAAGATAGGATTCAGAACTCAGTTGCTAAATGTGTCTTTACATGAGGAAAGGAAGAAAAGAACTTTAGCAGCAAATTAGAAAGCAAAGATGATCTTGCAACAGTCTCTCAGGAGAGGAAGAAAGTGAGAAGGAAGGTTCCGGATACACAGGGCAAATGTATAATTTACACATTTCAGACAGATGTTTCTCTTCTTTGATCCTCGCTGACAACACACAGCTTCATGTCAGGAGAAGGGGTCTCAGATCACGATGAATGGTTTATGACTCAGCCAGTCAGGTCAGTGTCTACCAGTGCACCCAGATGTGAAAGCCCCCAGACACACATTTTAGCCTCACACTACCGGCCAGGTGCTACTTTAGGTCCTGGGAATACAATGTAACAGACATGCGCCCCCCGCCCCCCCACCCCCGCTCTTAGGAAAGGTGAGCATCTGTGGGAGAGCCAAGTAATGAACAAGAACAAGCAATGTAACTAGACAGGCCCATACTCCTCCTGGTTGCTGAGTTTTATTTTGTTTTCTGATAGGGCCACCCCAGACACCAATGCCCACTCTGCCTTAATGGGTGCTGGCTGAGAAACTATATTTCTCAAGCTTGCTACATTGATCTGATGTGTCTAATTAAAGAAGAGCATGAGAGGGGTCAGGGTTGCTGTTATGACATTTGAGGGGCTGCCTTGTGGAAAAACATTTTGTGTGTCCTATGGAGACAAGAAGCACGATCAGAGTCAAAGCCACAGAGTTGTGTTTTTTTTTTTTAATAAACTTTCTAATGAATCTATCTCTGGTGCTAAATATTCCACAGGTGCTTTGTGTTAATAAGCCCTACTTCAAGAGCTGGAAATAAAGCTGAAAATAAAGGCAACGTCCTCATGGAGGTCACCTTCTGGCCAAAATGAGACAATGTAACACCATATAATACAACACAGTATAACTTAGCATAATGTAATATAATACAGCATAATAATGAAACACATAAACTATTCAATAATAGCTGGCCATCTTAAATTGGTGAGCTGCTTATCTTGGAAGTTTCAGGATCATATAGAGCAAGAAGTCTCTGGGAATTCAAGGTCTGGAGCATCTGCTCGGTTCTGACTTTGGTGGGACCACAGGAGGGTTTGGGGCAACCCCTACCCCCTGCATTTGTCTCTGATTCCCAACTCAATGAATTCTTAATTATCCATGTGATCACTGAAAGGCTAGGGATACATGATTCCATTTTAATTTTTTATTTAACTGAAAAGTATTGTCACTACATCTTTTGGCTTACATAAATAGTACATGCTTTTTGTTAAAAAGTTAAGCACTGCAAAAATACAAAATGCAGGAAAATGAAAGCCAGCCAGGATCCTAAGATGTAGAGATAATGCCCACAGTAAACAGTTTTAAGCCCTGGCTACTTATCCAGTTCTTATATACACATACTAACATGGGGATTATATGTATACTTCTAATAAGGTCACACTGTCTAGTGACTTAATCTTTTTCATTTTTCATTCCTTCTTTCCCCAAAGAACATATAAACTTACCATCTTTTTAAATGCTGCACAGACCATCTCATTGCCTGGAAGTACTATAGTTTATTTAATTAAGTGATGTAGAGTTAAATTGTGGCTAGTTTTCATTACTACAACCATGCTTTGGCAAAAATCCTTGTATATTGATTTTTTTCATGGTTCTGTGTTTCTTCAATAGGATTAATTCCTGGCATAGATTTTCTAAGTCAAATGGTATAAATATTTAAAATTTTCATATATTGTCAAATTGTTCTCCAAAAAATGACCTATTAATTTACATTTCTCCAACAGTATATGAGTTCCTGTTCCTTTACTAATATTCTTTTTAAAAATCAGATCTGAAGTAGCTTCTGACCAAGACGATGACTCAGGGGGCTCCTGAATCTCTGTTCTCTCACAGACTCATTGAACATACATCACACATGGAGCAAAAACCCTCTGAGAGAGATCCAGAAATACATCAGACAACAGAGAAAATGCCCGTACCAAAATAGGTGAGAAAGGCTGAGACACACCGTTGCCATGAAGCCTACCCCTGGCACAGCACCATATACTTGGAGGGAACTCCTCAACTCCCAGCTTGTCCTTGAGGAGTGAACCATCTGGACCACAGACCACACACTCAGCAGTCCAGCTTTTAAGCACGCAACCTGAATGACAGGCCCCCCAATCACCCACTGATAATCAGTGGAGCTTGCATTCATGAGTCCCATACGACTATAGAAAACAGGACCACAGAAGCAGTTGTTAAGAAGCATGGCAACACTACCATGGCTATATACCTGGCTCAGTGCAGGAGAGAAGTAAAAACACCCAGCTTCACGTTCACCCTGGAAAGGGTTCAACTGCATACTTTACCAGTTGCTGCCAGGGAGTCCAGCTTTTGATCAGTCTGCATCTAGGTACTATAAACCTCCCCTTTGGGACACTGACAGGGGTTGGCACACTCTCAACCACTGGGAGCCACTAAGAACAAATACAGCAGTTGGATAATCACAGAAATTTGAAACATAACCAGGACCTTGGACCAGGCTGATTGGTGAGGTTAATCTCCTACAGGAGACCAGTCTGCGAAGACTGAGAGAGGGGACTCTTTTATCTAGTATGCAGAAACCAACACAGAATGTATCATAGAATGAAGAAACAGAGAGAGATATGTTCCAAACAAAAGAACGAGGTAAATCTCCAAAACCAATGTTAGTGAAATAGAAATAAATGACTTAATAGAGAGTTCAATAGATAGTTCCAGAAAATCACGATGGTGTGATCACTCACCTAAAGCCAGACATCCTGGAATGTGAAGTCAAGTGAGCCTTAGGAAGCATCCCTATGAACAAAGCTAGTGGAGGTGATGCAATTCTAGTTGAGTTATTTCAAATCCTAAAAGATGATACTGTGAAAGTGCTGCACTCAATATGCCAGTGAATTTGGAAAACTCAGCAGTGTCCACAGGACTGGAAAAGGTCAGTTTTCATTCCAATCCCAAAGACAAGCAATGCCAAAGAATGCTCAAATTACTGCACAATTGCACTCATCTCACATGCTAGTAAAGTAACGCTCAAAATTCTCCAGGCCAGGCTTCAATAAGTGAACCATGAACTTCTAGATGTTCAAGCTGGTTTTAAAAAAGGCAGAGGAACCAGAAATCAAACTGTCAACATCCACTGGATCATCAAAAAAGCAAGAGAATTCCAGAAAAACATCCACTTCTGTTTTATTGACTATGCCAAAGCCTTTGACTGTATGGATCACAACAAACTGTGGAAAATTCTTCAAGAGATGGGAATACCAGACCACCTGTCCTGTCTCTTGAGAAATCTGTAAGCAGGTCAGGAAGCAATAGTTAAAACTGGACATGGAACAACAGACTGGTTCCAAATCGGGAAAGGAGTATGTCAAGGCTGTATATTGTCACCTTGCTTATTTAGCTTACATGCAGAGTACATCATGTGAAATGCAGGTCTGGATGAAAAATAAGCTGGAATCAAGTTTTCTGGGAGAAATATCAATAATCTCAGATATGCAGATGACACCACCCTCATGGCAGAAAGCGAACAACTAAAGAGCCTCTTGATAAAACTGAAAGAGTAGAGTGAAAAAGTTGGCTTAAAGCTCAACATTCAGAAAACTAAGATCATGGTATCTGGTCCCATTACTTCATGGCAAATAGATGGAGAAACAATGGAAACAGTGGCAGACATTTTGGGCTCCAAAATCACTGCAGATGGTGATTGCAGCCATGAAATTAAAAGACGCTTGCTCCTTGGAAGAAAAGTTATGACCAACCTAGATAGTATATTTAAAAGCAGAGACATTACTTTACCATCTAAGGTCCACCTAGTCAAGGCTATGGTTTTTCCAGTTAGTCATGTATGGATATGAGAGTTGGACTGTAAAGAAAGCTGAGTGCTGAAGAATTGATGCTTTTGAACTGTGGTGTTGGAGAAGACTCTTGAGAGTCCCTTGGACTGCAAGGAGATCCAACCAGTCCATCCTAAAGGAAATTAGTTCTTTGGAAGGACTGATGTTGAAGCTGAAACTCCAACACTTTGGCCACCTCATGCGAAGAGTTGACTCATTGGAGAAGACCCTGATGCTGGGAAGGATTGGGGGCAGGAGGAGAAGGGGACGACAGAGGATGAGATGGCTGGATGGTATCACCGACTTGATGGATATGAGTTAGGGTAAACTCTGGGAGTTGATGATGGACAGGGAGGCCTGGTGTGCTGGGATTCATGAGATCGCAAAAAGTCAGACACGACTGAGTGACTGAACGGAACTGAATGGAGATAGGTCAAAATAATAGTCATAAAGATGGTCACCAAGGTGAGGAGATCAATGAGTGAACAAAATGAAAATTACAACAAAGAGAAAATATTAAGAAATATGAAAGAGAAATCACAGGCTTGAAGAATATAGTAAATAGAATAACATGGACTGTAGCTCACCAGGTTCCTCAGTCCAAGGAATTCTCGAGGCAAGAAGACTGGAGTGGGTTGCCATTCCTTTCTCCAGGGGACCTTCCCAATGTTTGGAATGAATCTGTGTCTCCTGCATTGCAGGTATTCTTTACCATCTGAGCCATCATGAAGTCCCAAAAAGTTCAACAGAGAGATTCAAAAGCAGACTAGATGAAGTGGAAGAGAGGATCGGTGAACTAGAAGAAAGGGCAGTGGAATTCATCCAGTAAGAGGAGAGAAAAAAAAAAAGATTGAGAAAGAGTGAAGATAGCTGAAGACACTTATGGGACACTATCAAATGGAACAGTATATGCATGTGGGGATCCTAAGAGGAGAAGAAAGAGAGAAAGAAGCAGAAAGCTTTTCAGAGAACCTGGGGAAAGAAACAGACTTTCAGATCTAGGAATCTCAGAAAGCACCAAAGGAGATGAATTTAAAGAGACTCATACTGAGATGTATTACAATTAAATTGTCAAAAATTGAAGACAAGGAGAGAATCTTAAAAGAAGTAAGAGAAATGCAACTTGTTTATGCACAAGGGAACCCATCTACGACTATGAACAGATTTTTCAGCAGAAAACCTACAGGCTAGAAAGTAGTAGGATTATGCCCAAGAATGCAATACCCAGCAAAGCTGTCCTTCAGAATTGAAAGAAATATAAAAAAAATTTCCAGTTAAACAAAAGCTGAAGGAGTTTATTACCATTAGACCAGTCTTACAATAAACGTGGAAGGGACTTCAATGAGCTGAATTCAAATTAGTAACAAAAAATATATGAAAGTGTAAAAGTCACTGGTAAGGATAAATATATAAATTTGTAATACTCTAATATTATAATGATGGTGAGTATTAACAAGGGAGGTGATAAATAACTTATAACTCTAATATAAAGGTGACAATAAATTATTTAAAATAACTAATTATAATAATTTGTTAATGAATATACAATATAAAAAGATTTAAATTGTGACATCGGAAACAAAATGTGGGAAAAGGAGTATAAAAATAAGCAAGGAGGATATCAGCCTAAAACACTTCGGCACAGCAAAGGAAACATCACCAAAATGAAAAGGCGACCCATGGGATTGGAGATTTGCAAACCACACATATGATAAAGGGTTAATATCCAAAACAGACATGGAACTTATACAACTCAATAGTAAAAAGTCAAACAACCCAATTAAAAAACAGGTAATGGACCTGAAGACATTTTTCCCAGAGATGACACACAAATGGCCAACAGGTACATGGAAAGGTATTCAGTATCACTAAAGGGTAAGGGAAATGCGAATCAAAACCACATACACCTCGGAACTTCCTCTGGTACCAGTGGTTACAAATCTGCCTTCCAATGCAGGAGACACGGGCAGGGAATGAAGGTCAACGAGTACCCATCAGGCTAATTCCCAGCTTAAAACAACTGCCCTTTGTTGAGAAGAGCCCCACCCACAGAGGTGGCCCTGAAGTAACATGTGCAAGGTCCTTGCAACTTAACCCTCACCTCCGGCCACTTACTAGGGATGGACAACTGATCTGTGCTGGACCGAGTTTTGAAACTTGAAGGGAGAGACCGAAGCTGGTTGACGCTGGTGCCTGAATGGCAGTGTCCACGCACTCCAGCTGCTGAGGCCTCCATAGTCTGCTACCCATGAAGACCACGGCTGCCATTAGGTGTGGAGGCAGGGGTGGGGCAGGGGTTCCCATTGTCTCAAGGCCTGGGACCAGCTGCGATGAGGGCTCTGGAGCTCTGCAGGACACAGCCCTCAGCCTGTCCCCAGCCCACAGCTCACCTGCGGGCCCCGAGGCTGGAGGACCTGTAGGGTCCCAGGGAGCAAGCCGCCATCCACCTCTCATAGCACCCTCTGTCTCGAGGGCAACCTTGAGGCTGACCACGAGGCTGACCATTAGCAGAGCGGGACCTCTAACTGCCACACTCAGTCTCGCGGTAACTGTCCTGTGCTAACAACTGTGACCTGACCTGCCCCTATTACAGAACTACCACCTGATCCAGCAGTCCCACTTCTGGGTATACATCCAAAAGAAACTAATCATCATCCCAAAGAGACATGTGCACTCCCAAGTTCACTGCAGCATTGTTCATAAGAGCAAAGGTAAGCAAAGAACCAACATGTCCACTGGTAGATAAATGGAAAAACAAACTGTGATATATATGAACGTTATTTACCTTAAAAAAGAGGAAAATTGTGCCACTTTCAAGAAATGGATTGACCTTGAGGACACTATGGTAAGTGGAGGTCAGACAGTAAAGACAGATATTGCGTGGCATGACTTTATATGGAGAAAGAAAGCAGAATGGTGACTGCCTGGGACTGGGGGATGGGGTAAACAGGGAGAGATTGGTAAACAGATGCAAGTGAGAGTCATTCAGTTGTGTCCAACTCTTTGGGATCCCATGGACTGTATGGTCCAGGCCAGAATTCTCCAGGCCAGAACCCTGGAGTCAGTAGCCTTTCCCTTCTCCAGTGGAGCTTCCCAATCCAGGAATCGAACCGGGGTCTCCCACATCGCAGGCGGATTCTTTACCAACTGTGTTATCAGGGAAGCCCTGAAGGATGCAAACTTTCAGTTATATGAGCAATAAAGTCTGAGGACTAAGTAATAAGTAATAAAATAAATAAAATAATTTAATAAAAAATAAAAATAAATTTTAAAAATAAAATAAAATAAAATAATAAAGACTCAGTCTAAGTAATAAAATACTTATACAGCTATAATGATTATACTGTACTGTATAATTGAAATTTGACAGAGGAGCCTGGCGGGCTACAGTCCACAGGGTCACAAAGAGTCAGACACGACTTAGTGACTAAACCACAACCATAAGCGAAACTTGCTGAGCAGAATTTAAGTGAGCTTACCAAAATAAGGAAGATAAATATGTGAGGCAATGGATGTGCTGATTACCTTGATGGTGGGAATCCTTTCACAGTGTACATCATACCACCATGTACACTTTAAATGTATTGCAATTTTATTTCATTATACACAATTCATTATACCTCAATTAAAAATATTTTTTAATTCACTGCCAGTTTCATAGGAAAAATGGACTGTTGCTTTAATTGCATCTCTATTAGTATAGCATATTTATTAGATGCATTCTTTTCCTATTTCTAGAATACCTGTTTATACCTTTGCTCACTTTTATATGAGAATATATATATATATATATATTTTTATTATTGTTTAAAGAGTGCTTTGGTTATTTGGGAAATTAGCTCTCTGTCTCACCTCTTAGGTTGTCCCACAAATATATTCACCATATCACATCTCTATGGGTAGAATTCCTGAAATAAATATGAACAAGAAAACTGGAAGGAAAAGCAACTTTTGGGAAGAAAAGGTGAGCCATAAAATTTTATTTTTGAGGAATATTCCATATAATCATTAAAGTATGCAGCGGGCAAGTTTTATTATAGAGCAGCAAACTTTTCTAAATGTTGAAACCTGATTGCTAAAAATATGTTGTTTAGTTGCTAAGTCATGTCTGACTCTTCGCAGCCCCACGGACCATAGCCCACTAGGCTCCTCTGTCCAGCAGATTCTCCAAGCAAGAATACTAGAGTGGGTTGCCATTTCCTTCTTCAGGGATCTTCCTGATCCAGGAATTGAACTGGTGTCTCCTTCATGGCAGGCAGATTCTTCACCACTTCCCTGTTAAAAGTACATGTTGCACTAAAAGCCTAAGTAGGACAGGACATCAATATTCCAGTTGAACTATCCAATGTATAGAGTGTGTGTGTGTGTGTTTGTGTGTGTGGGTGTGTGTGTGAATGTTTCCATATAATGGGTATGAGGGATCTTACTGGGTTGATGCAAACTTCTAAAACTATGTTATGATGATAGTTGCACAGTTCTATAAATTTACTGCATAGCATTGAATTGCACACTTGAAATGGGTTAGTTTTCTGATATGTAAATTACATTTCGATACACCTGTAAAAAAGAAGACTAGAGACTGCTCAGTGGTGTGAGCAGATGGTGAGTGGCAGAGAGGTTCAGAGAAGGAGTAGCTCAGCATGGTCCTGAGGACCCCAGCTAAATGTTCTTATCATTCTTTGACAAACTGAAAGGATACTGAAGGACACAGAAGCCCTGGTTTCACATTCTAGCTGAGCCCCAGAATGACTGTTGGCTTTGGGCAGATAAATTCTCCGGGTCAAGACCTCTCATTTGAAAAGTAGCGACACTGCTCCCTACGGTGGCCTCTGCCCCCAGATTCCAGGGTTCCCCATGGCTCTGGGACCAGACTCACCACCTCCTCATTCCAAGTCCAGGGCTATTCCTACTTCCTTACACACAGTTATTCTGTCCTTGGGGGCTCTGAAATACTGGGGAAGGCATAGTTTTAAATGCCAGGTGCCTCTGGGCCTAACAGCACATGGCCTGATGCCTCTCCCACTGCTCCCACCTGAAGGAGGCCCATGCACTCGCCCTCCCTTGAGGCTGCCCGGATGTCTGACCTCTGCCGTCATGTCTCTGTCCACATTCTACCCTTTCATCACATTCTAGTTCATGACCCCGGTGGTTCAGGACCATCTCACAGCCTCCTTTGTTTAACTTTCCCTTTCTCTGAAAGTCTAGAGCACTAACAGTTTATAACTCAGTCAACCTTGACTGAGCCACAGTTAAGCCCTCTGAGGGCAGAGACCCCTCTCTTGTTCATGACTCCATCCCCAGGGTCTATCTCAGTACAGTGCCCACGCCAGGTACTCAGATAACAGTTACTCAACAAGTGAGCTGTGATGCTGTCCTGAAGCTGTTGTTATGACCTTGCTAGACTAATACACATTTGCATCATTTGTTGACACTGTTCGGCAGGCAGGTCTTTCTTTCCACCAGGGCTGGGACAGCTCAAGATCTTTCTGAAATTCCTCTTTGGGAACGAATGCCTCTACATCAAGGGCCTCTGAATTCCTGGGGGATGATGGGTTGGGAATGTCAGCATTAAGAGTGGATCTGAATTCAGAGAGAGTCAGAAGTGGTTCAGAGTCAATCTTCAAGAAAGTGAATGAGTAAGCTAAGGACAGCTGTTCTGGGTTGTAACCCAGCTCAGAGCTCATCCACTTCGTTCTCAAGAAGAAAGTAGCTCTAGGAATGCTTGTGAGATTACATCACTAGAACGAGTTATTTAGTGTCTCAAAATGACTTTTTGAGGGACAATGAGTAATCCCTTTGAATGCATTAAAAATACTCCAGATGTGAGTATTTCTTTTAAAAACAAATACTATAAACTGTGGAAAATTCTGAAAGAGATGGGAATACCAGACCACCTGACCTGTCTCTTGAGAAACCTGTATGCAGGTCAGGAAGCAACAGTTAGAACTGGACATGGAACAACAGATGGGTTCCAAATCGGGAAAGGAGTACGTCAAGACTGTATATTGTCACCCTGCTTATTTAACTTTGTATGCAGAGTACATCATGAGAAACGCTAGGCTGGAAGAAGCACAAGCTGGAATCAAGATTGCCAGGAGAAATATCAATAACCTCAGATATTCAAACGACACCACCCTTATGGCAGAAAGTGAAGAGGAACTAAAAAGCCTCTTGATGAAAGTGAAAGAGGGGAGTGAAAAAGCTCAACAATCAGAAAACTAAGATCATGGCATCTGGTCCCATCACTTCATGGGAAATAGATGGAGAAACAGTGGAAATAGTGGAAACAGTGTCAGACTTTATTTTTGGGGGCTCCAAAATCACTGCAGATGGTGATTGCAGCCATGAAATCAAAAGACGCTTGCTCCTTGGAAGGAAAGTTATGACCAACCTAGATAGCATATTTAAAAGCAGAGACATTACTTTGCCAACAAAGGTCCATCTAGTCAAGGCTATGGTTTTTCCAGTGGTCATGTATGGATGTGAGAGTTGGACTGTGAAGAAAGCTGAACACTGAAGAATTGATGCTTTTGAACTGTGCTGCTGGAGAACACTCTTAAGAGTCCCTTGGACTGCAAGGAGATCCAACCAGTCCATCCTAAAGGAGATCAGTCCTGGGTGTTCATTGGAAGAACTGATGTTGAAGCTGAAACTCCAATACTTTGGCCACGTCATACGAAGAGTTGACTCATTGGAGAAGACCCTGATGCTGGGAAGGATTGGGGGCAGGAGGAGAAGGGGACAACAGAGGATGAGATGGCTGGATGGCATCACTGACTTGATGGACATGAGTTAGGATAAACTCCGGGAGTTGATGATGGCCAGGGAGGCCTGGTGTGCTGCAATTCATGGGGTCGCAAAAAGTCGGACACAACCAAGCAGCTGAGCTGAGCTGAGCTGATCTTGTTTTATTTACAGTTGTGGCAAAACACTAGTTTGGTTCTGAGCAAATATGAACTTTGAAATAAATTTGATGCTGAACAAAAACCCAGCATCTCCAGTGGAACAATAAAATAATGCAACAGTAGGAGACACAGAAAAATACATAATGACCTCTCAGAAGGAAGGAAAGTGTGCAGAACTTGCAAATTATGATTCTCAGAGGGGTTTCAAATAACACTGGGCAAAAAAAGAACACTCTAGTTGTTTCTGGAGTTCCTTATAATTGTGTCTTTTTGGCTCCTAATAAAGAATCAGCAGCAGAGTAGGAATTATTTTTGGACAAATTTCAGGAAATTAAAACAAAAGTTTAAAAAAATAGTAAGAAGAATAGAGGTCAGTCTGTTTACCTAGCACAGACAGATGGCTGTATTTATGTAGCTAGAGGAGTAAAGCAGAGAGACTTCCAAAGTTCCATGAAGCGCATTTGCCAAGAAAATGCTTCAGGTTGGCAGAAGGTAGAAACCCAGTATTGGGTAAATATTTAGCAACACTGACGAATTTTTAACACTAATATCTCTTGTGCAGCAGAACATGCTTTATGGTCTGAAATCGCTCTCTCCATTCTGTTTTGCAAGTGATGATACAAATCAAAACATAATCACCTGTCGAGGATGAATCCTGCACCTGTGAAACTATATTTCAAACAAGCCGGTTTCCTAGTTACAATGGAGCGGAGCTGGCAGCATGCACTCTCCCTGCTCCTGCAGTGGGCTCCTTGCTCTCATATAGAAGAGCTGTTGGTGCCACCGTGAAGAAACCACTGAAATCTCCTCTTACTACTGCTGTCTGCACAACCAATGCTCTGTCTGGGCTCCAGGGCAGACCCACACCCAAGAGGGCTCCACTCTGAGGCATCCTCAGTGGCTCTGCCTCGGGTAGAAACCAGACTTTTGGGAACATCAAGAGAACAGTCTCCAACCTGGCTTCAGGGTGAGCAAGGGGCCCTGCGCTGTGCTTGTCAATGGGGCACAGAGAACAGGAATCATGGAAGGGAGCTTACAGGGTAGCTGGGGAGACAGGAATCCAGAAACACACGAAGGCACAAGAAAACCGTCCTTCAGGCATGGGTTGCAGTTGCTGTTGCCTAGTCACTAAGTTGTCGTGTCCAACTCTTTGCAGCCCCGTGGACTGTAGCTCATGCAGCTCCTCTGTCCATGGGATTTCCCAGGCAGGAATACCAGAGCTGGTTACTATTTCCTTCTCCGAGGATCTTCCCCAGCCAGGGGTTGAACCCGTGTCTCCTGCATTGGCAGGTGGATTCTTTACCACTGAGCCACCTGGGAAGCCCTCAGACGTGGGTAGCAGATTTCAAATTTAGGGCCAGGCAGTGATGCAGGGCTCACCATAAGCTGGCATGGCCAGAGCTGCGTGGATCTACTGTCCGGAATTTGTAACAGAAGGTGAGAGTTGGGTGACCCCAGGAGCAGGCTGGTGGGATAGTCTGAGCTGGGATGAGGGGATGAGTAGAGAGGAGAGGAGGGTAATAGGCATGGTCTACAAGGGAATTTGAATGCCACCTCAAGACATGGAGGGTAGGGGCTGGCAGTGGGTGGGCAGTGAGGGTCTACATGTGGAGGGTAACACATATCTGTGCTGCTTTAGAGTGACTTGGCAACAGTGGGCCAGACAGTCTGGATGAGGGGACAGTGGAAAAGAAGGTGACCTTTTAAAGTGATGAGAAATCCAATGACAGGAAGGAGGACATGGCAGGCTCTAGGAAAAATCAGATATTTCGGCATCAGAGTAAGGAACTGCTTTTAGAGGACAGAGTCTGCAGGGCCAGCTACTGATCTCAGAACAGGTTTCTTTGGAGGTAGTTGGAGCACCAATGTGTCCCAGGCCCAGAAAGATAACTTGGGGGTAGGCATGTTCCACCTCAACTCCTGGACCCCTTCCGTACCCTGCCCTGTGCAGCCTAGGCACCCTCAGGACACAGGGAACCCCCTTCACTCTTCTGGATTCTCCTTCACACAGTGGACCTGGTCAGTGTGCCCTCAGGTTAAATGCACAAAAGCTGTGTATCAACTCACCTGATTTATCCAACTCAACATAGAGTATTCCTATAGTCTTTGCCTAGCTTCTGATCAAAACCACAGTCTCTCCCCTCAGGAGAATCACGGTTAGAAGTGAAGATGTGGGACTCCCATGGTGATCCGGTGGCTAAGACCCTGAGCTCCCAAAGCTGGGGACCTGGGTTCAATCCCTGGTTGGGGAACTAGATCCTACATGCTGCAACTAAGACCCAGAACAGCCAAAAAAAAAAAAAAAAGGTGGAGACACAATGCATGCATGCTCAGTCATGTCCTTTCTTTGTGACCCCATGGACTGTAGCCCGCCAGGCTACTCTGTCCACGGGATTTTCCAGGCAAGAACACTGGAGTGGGTTGCCATTTCCTCCTCCAGGCGATCATCCCGACCCGGAGATTGAACCTGCCTATCCTGTGTCTCCTGCATTGCAGGCAGATTCTTTACCACTGAGCCATTGTGGAAGCCCATGATGAACACATATTGATTAGTGAGCATCCCAGAATGGCATGTACTAGAATGGTAACATTATGCATTTTAGATCACCAGGGTTAGACGAGTTGAGAGGCATTTAGAATCAATGACCAAATAATTTCAAAAAAGCACAGGAGCCTGAAATGAGCTGGCTTTAAAGGACTCCTGCTCTTCCTTACTGAGGATAAGACTTTAAGACAGAACAAACGTTGGGCTTTGAGAAAGAGGGAAAATATCTGAGTGGACGTATGAAAATTTAACAATGACCAGCGTAATCACCAAGTAACCTTTAACTGGAAATTTCACATTTAAAAATCTCAGTTCAAGTGTGAGACTAGCCGATTCAGTTCCTTGGGCTACTGTAGATCAGAGCATGGACCCCTAACACGTTTTCAAAGGTGCTGAGTACAGAACACTTGCTCAGCTCTCCTTCTGCACGGCTCTTGCAGTCCTTAGAACAGTGTGAGGTAAGCACTACTGACTCATTTTACAGATGAGGAAACTGAGGACTTGAGAAGTTAAAGAACTTTCCCAAGGTCACACAGCCAGGAGCTGAAGGAGCCACACCTCCATCTGCCTCTGAGCCACCCTGTCTCTGTGCTCACCTCCATGGGGAAGGGGCTGCTCAGTTCCCAGCCAGAGGGACTGGCTGCCAGAACTGCTCCCACTGCCCTCAACAGGCACCTTCTGCTACTGACCAAGCCCTGGACACAGCAGTAGAGCAGAGCAAGGCTCTCTGAGGTTCCAGGAGAAACGCTTCCAGAGGGGATGCAGCCCTGAGCTACTGCTCACTCTCTAAAACATGGATAGTCTGACATCTCAGGGGAAATTTATTTTGCACTAGTATAATTTTATAGGCATAACTAGTTGCTGAGAACTGGGTATTTCCAGATAGACTGTTTGCTGGGGTGGCGGATGTGATGGTAAAGGGGGAGTCCTGGCCATAAAGTAATCTTTGGTCCAGAGCATCGGGCCTCTGATAAGGGGTCTATGCTTTTCTTAAAAATAAACAAACATACAGACAATAACAAACAAACAAAAAGCATACCATTCAGGCTTTCAAGTCAGTAGTGGCTTAGGTGATTGGTTTTAAACAAGCATCTACGAGAGCCTCCTGCATTCATGCAGAGTTCTTACACAGGTCCTCTCACTGACCTACTTCCTTCCCAGGCATGTCTGAGCAATGTGCTCCAGGCATCTGCAGTGCTTCCCACACGGAGGAGGCCTCTATTCCTCCAGAAGCCTTGTCCTGGTCCTACCTGATGCCAGCCCCTCCCTCGTGGGCCTTAAACCAGCTGACGGCAGGTGGTGGCCGGGACAAGCCCAAGGGCCAGCTGCGTACAGCAGGGGGCCCCAGAATGCAGGTGTCTGCGGATGGACCTCACAGGTCCCTGGCTTGAACTCTGAGTCCTAGGGATGATCGGCCAGGGAAGACGCCGTCCTGGCTGCCCGGGCCTTTGCTTCCTGCGCGGGTTGACGCATCCCGCTGCCTGCCCTTCTGTGTTTCTCTAGCAGATTTGAGTACATGGCTCCTCATTATAACTCATCAGGATGCTAGCTCAACAATCCAGCACCTGGCAGGCTCCTGACTCTGCTCCTGTCCTTTCTGAGACCATGAAGCTGCCCTGGAGAGCTGGTCTCTGCCAGGCTACCTCCCTGGAAGCAGAAGTCAGCTCTCTTCAGTAGCTCCCCAGGCTGCCCAGAGGAGAGGCCCAGCGCTCCCACAGCAGGCCCCCGGGGTTACTCTACAAAACCCAAATCTGGGAACATTAGTTCCAGCACTGCTGGTTCAAACAGGAAGCTGATATGTCCCTCTGACCTGGTCCCTACAGGACTGTGTAGTAAGGACAGGCTGGCTTGTCCCAGGCTTGAAGGGTTCTGCAGCAACCCATGCCCCTGCCTTGTGTCCTTGGTCAGAGCGGCCTGATGCTCCCGCGGCTTGCGGCTCACTTCCCCTTCCCTGGCTTCTGGCCTCCTCTTCCAGTTCCTCCTGCAGGTTCAAGGCCGTTACCCGCACCTCACACAGCACGGGCACTGAGCTTGGGGGCGTATTTGTTCGATGAATAAAAGGATGGACCACGGGTCTAAGGGAGGGGTGAAGCCATGGGTGTCTCAGACAGACAGCGACTGGGATGGGAGGTGGAGGAAGCAGGGGGCTAAGAGCAGGTTAGAAAGCAGAAGGATCATGCACACATATACATTTCAGCATGGTTCCCCTACACGCATGCTAAGTCACTTCAGTCGTGTCCGACTCTTTATGACTCGATTGACTGTAGCCTGCCAGGCCCCTCTGTCCATGGAATTCTCCACTCAAGAATACTGGAGAGGGTAGCTATTTCCTTCTCCAGGGGGCCTTCCCACATCTCATATGTCTCCTGCACTGGCAGGCGGGTTCTTTCGCACTAGCGCCACCTGGGATGCCCCACGGCTCCCCTACTCTTAAACAAC
Source organism: Antilocapra americana (assembly GCA_007570785.1). Lineage (NCBI taxonomy): Eukaryota > Metazoa > Chordata > Mammalia > Artiodactyla > Antilocapridae > Antilocapra > Antilocapra americana. Next base: position 5,069,948 of record ML662448.1, read on the forward strand.
AACCAGCTAGAGCAGGATCAGAGTCTGTCTCTCCTGCTCCTACATCCATTTCCCTTTCATGTGGGCCTCACTGGGATCCATATGGAAGCCCCCTCTGTCTAGGTATCTATGTATCCATCTGTCAAGAATATTTTGTGAGGGCATCTCTGTGTATACTGTACATGTGTGCCCTGCCCCCATCCACCACATATATAAACATGGAAAGAAGGAGCTCAGAAAACTCATCTCCATTTAAGTGGTCCCTCCTCAAAAATTTCAATATAAGGATACCTTTTGGAAGTCAGAATTTGGTAGACTTGTGGTTTTTAGGGTATAGTGCCTATGAAACGACCAAAAAAGTTATCCTAAATTCAGTATCACCTTTAAATGAACACACCACATTTAATAATCAGGAAACAAGGACATTTTAAAAAAAGTATAGCCCCTCCTTGGGCTTCCCAGGTGGCTCTCCGGGTAAAGACTGACAATGCAGGAGAAGTAAGAGACTCGAGTTTGATCCCCGGGTCTGGAAGATCCCCTGGAGAAGAGCATGGCAAAACCACTCCAGTATTCTTGCCTGGAGAATCCCACTGACAGAGAAGTCTGGCGGGCTGCTGTCCATGGGGTCGCACAGAGTCGGACACGACTGAAGCAACAGCATAACACACACAGCCTCTCCTCAGGGATCATCATAAATGTAGCACTGAGAAAAAGAGATGAGAAAAATTCTCACTGGACTCTCACTGATGGGAAGGTGAGATGAATTATAGACTCTACTGGTGGATCTTTGGATATTCAGCTATGATGATATTAAAATTTTCAGTTATTTTCACTTCTAATGGTTAGAAAAACATGTTGATTCATGGTTCCCAGAACTTGAAATGTAGATAGGCTTTGGAGAAGGAACAAGATAATGGGGCTTTAACACTACACTGACTATATATGTTAGGGTAATAGGCATGTATCGCAGAACTTGACTATATTTCCTATATGGAAGCTCTTTTTGTTATTATTATTGTTTTTAATAGAAACTATCTACTTTCATACTTTTAAAAAATCTTTTCCTTTTAAAGATTTTAAGTGAACCATTTTTAAGTCTTTATTTAATTTGTTACAATATTGCTTCTGTTTCATGTTTTGGATTTTTGGCCTCAAGACATGTGGGATCTTTGCTCACCTACCAGGGATTGAACCCATATCCCTTGCATTGGATGGCAGAGTCTTAACCATTAGGCTGCCAGGGAAGTCCCCTACCTTCACAATTAAAAGAAAGAAAACAGTAGGAAAGAAAGACATTTGAGTTTGTGTGTGTGGATGAGAGTATATGTGCTAAGGAGATGCTTCTCCTGGAGAACCTGGCCACTTTTCAATAAAGCACATACTACAGCTGTATTTTTCTGGCCCCTAAGAGCCTAAAATCGCCATTGCATTATTTTTACTAGGAACTACAAAATCACTTTCCAAAAACTGACAGAAAATTCATATACTACAAAATTCACCATCTTAACCACTTTGACATGCACAGCCGAGTGGGTTACTAGTTATTCAGAATGCTGTACAAGTGTCGTCCATTTCTAATTCTAAAACATTTCCACCATACTCAAAAGAAGTCTCGTACGGTCCAGTTCCAGGCTCCTCCTGGCCTCTGGCAACTACTGTCTACTTTCTGTCACTATGGATTTACCTATTCTGGACATTTCACATAAATGGAATCATGCCATGTTTGGCCTTCCATGTCTGTCTTCTTTCACTCAGCATAGCGTTCCCAGGGCTCATCCATGTTGTCGTCTATGTCAGTACTTCATCCCTACTTACGGCCAAAAAAGACTTCATTGTACCCTAATTTGTTTATCTACTCATGAGTTGATAAACACTGGGGGCGGTTTCAACTTTTTGGCTATTATGGATAATCCTGCTATAAACATTCATGTAAAAGTTTTGTGTGAACATGTGTTTCTAATTTTCTTGGATATATGTTGCAGAGGGGAACTGCTGGGTCGCTGGTCACTTTATGTTTAACTTTTTGAGAAATTGCCAACAGTTCTCCACAGCCCCTGGACCATTTTACACTCCCACAGCAACATATGAGGTTTCTGATTTCTAAACATTGTTGCCAATACTTCTTTTATTTTTCATTACCCTCATGGGGTATGAAGTGGTAACTCACTGTAGTTTTGATCCGCATTCTCCTAATGACTAATGATAAGCATTTTTTTCCTGTGCTTTCTGACCAACCATTTGTAATCTTCTTTGGAGAAATGTCTATTCAAATCCTTTGCCCATTTTTTTAAAGTTTTTTGTTGTTGTTGTTGTTGTAGTCTAAGAGTTCTTTATAAATTCTGGGTAACAGATCCTTTTTAAACATATAATTTGCAAATACTCTCTTCCATTCTGTGAGTTGTCTTCTCACTTTCTTCATAGTGTCCTTTGAGGCACAAAATGTTCAGATTTTGATAAGAGCTAATGTAGCTATTTTTCCTTTTGTTTCTTGGGCTTTTCATGTAATATTTAGTAAGTAACTGTCTAATCAGAGGTCACAAAGATTTGGGCCTATATTTTCTTCTAAGATTTTTATAGTTCTAGCTCTAAAATGCAGATCTTCAATCCATCTGGAGTGAATTTTTACTTAAAAAAATTACGTATTTACTTTTGGCTGCACTGGGTCTTCATTGCTGTACTCCGGCTTTCTTGAGTTGCAGCAAGCAGGGGCTATTTCTCTTGTTGTGGTGTGCAGGCTTCTGACTGTGGTGGTTTCCCTTGTTGTGGAAGATGGGCTCAGCATTTGTGGCCCATGGGTTTAGTTGCCCCGTGGCATGTGGAATCTTCCTGGATCAGGGATTGAACCTGTGTCCCCTGAATTGACAGGTAGATTCTGGAGCATCAGGGAAGTCTGAATTAATCTTTATATACGGTGTGACATAGCTGACTTCAGTCTTTTACATGAGGTTGTTCAGTTGTCCCAGCACCATTTATTGAACAGACATTTCTTCTCTCATTGAATGGACCTGGCATCCTCGTCAAAGATCAATTGACCATAAATTCATGGGTTTAATTTTGGACTCTCAATTCTATTTCATTGAACTGTATGTCTGTCCTAATCTCATCACCACAACACCTTGATTAAGTATGATTGTTTTATAGTAAGCTTTGAAATCATCAAGTGTGAGCCCTTCAACTTTGTTCAATCTTTTCTTTAGGCTTTGGAGGTCTCTTGATTTCCATATGAATTTTAAGATCAGCTTGTCCAATTTTGTAAAAAGGGCAGTTGGAATTTTGATGGGGATTATACTGAATCTGTTAGTCAGTTTAGGGAGTACTGCCATCTTAATATTATTCTTCCAGTGCATGAACCCAAGATCTCTTTACATTTATTTAGACCTTGAACTTCTTTCAACATTGTCTTCTAGTTTTCAGTGTACAAGTACTGCATTTCTTTGGTTAATTTTACTCCTAATTTTATTCTTTTGATGCCATAGCAAATGGACTTCTTTTCCTAATTTCACTTTCAGATTGTCCATTGCTAGTATAGAGAAATATTTATTTTTGTATATTGATCTTATATCCTGCAACACTGCTACTTGTTTATTAATTATAATAGTTTTGTGTATTTATATGGGCGCTCTTTAGGGCTTTCCATATAGACGATGATGTTATCAGTGAATGGAGATGGTTTTACTTATTCCTTTCCAATCTGGATACCTTTTATTTTCTTTCCTAATTGCCTTAGATAGTACTTCCAATACCATGTTGAATGAAGCAGTGAATGCGGACATTCCCGTATAGTTCCTGATCTTAGGAGAAAGTTTTCAGTCTTGCACTATTAAATATGATATCAGCTGTAGGTTTTCCACAGATACTCTTACTGGTTGAAAACGTTCACTTCTTTTTCTAGCTTGCTGAGAGTTTTTATCATGAAAGGGTGTTAGATTTTTGTCAAAAGCTTTATTTTTTAATCTATTAGATGATAATAGGTTTTTAAAGATCATTTATTCTATAGTTATTACATTACCTGATTTTCATTTGTTGAATCCATTTTGAATTCTTGGGATAAATTCCTAAACAATAATTTTAAAATAGCAGGAATATGTTCATTATGCTTATAGTATCATACCCAGTGTGGTAATTCACATTTTCATGAGATTTTCACAAACAAAAAATCCTGGGAAAGTGACCACACAGTTATTATTTTTAATCTTCATTTTACAAGTGAAGTAACTGAAGCTTAGAAACTCACCTAGAAGACCATGCTGGCATATGATACAGACATTGAACAAACTTGTTCAAATGAATGAATGAATGCATGAAAGAGAAAAAGAAAAAAGCAAGGAAATGGGGTGAAGAAATATATCAAAAGGGTATTTGCATTTGTTACCAACTTAATCAAGTCTAGCAGAATACAGAGAGGGATTTGAACTTAACAAAATCCAAACATATGTAACATATATTTTATAATTCTCTTTCCTGTAAGCTGGAAATGCAATGCATTTTCTTTGATGTGAGGAGAGAGAAATGCTGAGAGGGAAACTGGGGGCCGACATGTCATTTAAGCTCATGGAGAACTTTATTGCTTCGGAGACTTCATTCCAAATAATCAAACACACACACACACCAGAAACTACTGCTTCAGAAACCTAAAAGGGAAGTTTTTTCCCTTTCTCTTCTTTAAATTATTCTGGCCAATGTTTTGATTTTCCATTTCCCTTTGGGCACAAAGACAGTTGTCTTTGGGATTTAGGGTCTTCACATTGTAATAATTGTAAACAGAGTGCACTTGAAAGGCTTAATGTACACGTTACCAAAAGTCCTGTAGCCCAAACATCTGTAAATGCTAGTGAACATTATAAAATAAAGAAACAGAACTCCAGGTTTATGATGCTATTTTTTTAAGGCACTAATTCTGAGAGAAAGAGGGAGGAAGGGAGGGAGAGATGAAGGAACACAACCTAAAAGGTTACGGTAAGCATTAGAATTTAAAAAGGCAATACAATGTCCCCACTGAACACTCAGGGGACATCCTGCCTGACCATGACTTTTGCTATGGCAGTAGGACTGCCACTGACTCTGCCAAGGTTTTCCAAGGTGATCTATTTGAAGTTGCTCTTGAAACTTTTTATTTATTTATTTTTTATGAGTAGCATATTTAAATATAAACCTGAGTTGATTATATATATATATATAAACAGAGAAAATCTTAGTAATATCTAATTAACATGCACCAAGCCTTAAATTTTTTTAATTAATTAATTTATTTTTATTAGAGGCTAATTACTTTACAATATTGTGGTAGTTTTGCCATACACTGACATGAATCAGCCATGGTGTACATGTGTTCCCCATCCTGAACCTCGCTCCCACCTCCCTCCCCATCCCATCCCTGAGGGTCATCCCAGTGCACCGGCCCTGAGCACCCTGTCTCATGCATCGAACCTGGACTGGCGATCTATCTCACATGTGATAATATACATGTTTCAATGCTATTCTCTCAAATCACCCCACCCTCACCTTCTCCCACAGAGTCCAAAGGACTGTTCTATACATCTGTGTCTCTTTTGCTGTCTCGCATACAGGATTATTGTTACCACCTTTCTAAACTCCATATATATGCATTAGTATACTATATTGGTGTCTTTCTTTCTGGCTTACTTCACTCTGTATAATAGGCTCCAGTTTCATCCACCTCATTAGAACTGATTCAAATGCATTCTTTTTAATAGCTGAGTAATATTCCATTGTATATATGTACCACAGCTTTCTTATCCATTCGTCTGCTGAGGGACATATAGGTTGCTTCCATGTCCTGGCTATTGTAAACAGAAATAATTTTCAGCATCCAGAAGTTTGTTCTGCTTTGCTGTTTTTAGGCAAATGCCTTGAGTTGCAGGGAGTTACATGGCAGACAGAGACGGTGAATGGCTGCTTAGAACCTGGGGCCCAACCTGGCTTTCTTTTTCCTAGGTACTTCTTTTGCAGAAGACAGTGGTGGCTAAAATCCATCCCTCACAGGAGGAAAATGGACAATGACCAGAGATTTCCATGAGAAAACTTCACTATCTACCCAACTTCGAAATGGACAGAAAGCTTTGGCTCTATCTCCAAGTTTTTCATAGCTGCCATTTATTGCCAGTTCCGCCTCCTAAATCACCTTCTCGTAACACCCGCCTCCAAACTTTCAAGATGGACATCCCCTCCATGCTTGGCCCCAAGCCTGGGAAACTTGACACACTGGTGCCTCTAACCTGGAACCTGGGTGCTCTGAGGGGGCTGGTGTGTTGTCTGTGCCCAGGGCTGCCAGCTGCTGCTGCTGCTGCTAAGTCGCTTCAGTCGTGTCCAGCTCTGTGAGACCCCACAGACGGCAGCCCACCAGGCTCTGCCATCCCTGGGATTCTCCAGGCAAGAACACTGGAGTGGGTGCCAGGGAAGGTATAAATGTCAGCTCTGCAATTTCATGCCAGTAGCCAAGCTGCCCTGCATCGTGAGAGAACCTACACACCCTCAGAAGGTGCCACCCAGGCCTCTGCTTCCCAGGGCGCTCAGTACCTGCGCAGCAGAGACACCATGTGACAGCAAGGATTAGATGACCTGAGAGGGTTCCTGTCAACCCCACACTGTCCTAAGGATGAAATCCAGCTTGGTCACGGACAAAATATGTGTTCTTTTTGAAACCAAAACATTATCTGTCATAAAGCATTTAGCCTGACTGTCTTTCTAGAATCTAGGCATATTCTATGATGTGGAAGGTTGTCATTAGCAGGGACTTTCCTCCAGAAAAGGAAAAAAATGGTTGAGAAACCACCCTGAAGATCTAACACCAACCACTTTCCTAAGGTATTCTGTTTTTGCTCCAATTGCACCAGATAGGGAGCCCTCGTGGCGAGGGAAAGTGACTGGGGAGGGCCTAATGTGTCTGGAGGACCTGTTCTGTACCCAGCTCAGAGACTGTACTCTGTCAGCCAGACGTCACTCATTGCAAGAACCCAGGGCAGCTGCGTTCACTCTGATCTGCTTTCTGGGTGCACCCGGGCATCCCCCATAGCACCAAAGAAAATACTCGAGGAAACCTCCTTGTATGCCTGGCTGAGAAGCAAGGACTTAGCTCACCAGCTGCTCAGGCCTGAATGATTAGTGAGGGATTTATTTAAGCCCTCAGCCCCTTAGGGAACTGGATTCAGTCCAGAGAATCTGGAGGCAGTATCTGTTGATCAGAACCAGGCCCTCACAGCCCGTTTCCAGGCCCTGTCCTCTCCAACACCTCCCTGCCTGGAAACAGGACTTCACTGGGGAGCTGCCCCTGGTCTGCGGTCTGGGATGGGGTGTGTGTGTGTGTGTGTGTATGTGTCAGTATAGTGTGTGTGTGTGTGTGTGTGTGTGTGTGTGTGTGTGTGTGTGTGTCAGTGTAGTAATACCTTGTCCAGCCTCAGCAGGTTCCAAGTCTGACAGATGTAGGACTCAAACCAAGAACCATATCACAGAACAAGGATGACAGACAGACAAGGCCTGGAGCTTCCATCTCTGCAGGGGCTGGGAACAGACTTGGAGCAAAGAATAGATAGAAGGCAAAGGCGCTGGCCGACAGAGCTGCACACACTAGGAGATTCCATTCTTGCACATGACATGTGGGGCTTCCCTGGTGGCTCAGATGGTAAAGAATCTGTCTGCAATGCAGGAGAGCCAGGTTCAATCTCTGGGTCAAGAAGATCCCCTGGAAAAGGCATGGCTACCCATCCTCCAGCATTCTTGCCTGGAGAAGTCCACGGACAGAGGAGCCTGGTGGACTACAGTTCTTAGGTCACAAAGAGGCGGACACGATTGAATGACTAACACTTCCACACTTTTCACATGACCTATGAGCATATTAGGACAGGAGAAAGCTTTGTGCAGTACTAAGATACTGTTTCTCAACTTTAGAATCTTAGGTTGTTAGCATGTGGCAAGCAAGCTCTACAAGGCATTAGGCATGACAGAAATTTTATTCTATGGAATAAAATGAGCTTCAGTCCTCTTAGATGCTTTTTATTTTGGGATCTGAAGTAAGAATATATCCATGTAATTGTACTGCCCTCAAATTCAGTCCATACTCTTTCAATTACCTTTAGAGGCTGTTTCTATCACGAGTACATGCTAAGTTATTAGAGTATAAAAATTCATAATGGCCCCATCAGATGGCTGTATTAGTTTTCTTCATTGCAAATTTGCTCTCTGTACTCTCTTTGCATATCTCCTCAGTCCTTAACCTTAGCTCTGAAATTGTTGAGGGAATCCTAACCACAGGATCGTCACCTGTTTCTGTCTTGTTTGGTATGTATGCACGGAGGTAATGCAAGGACCCTCTGAGGTTTTCTCTACTTTATCCTCATGTACAGCTTTGCTTGTGTCCTGACAGGGAAGAGGTTGGAAGAGGCATAATGAGTTAGAGATGCTGCAGGTCAGTGTGAACTGGTTTATCTGTTTGTAACTCAAAGCAGGAGACCTGGCTCTGACCCCTGGATTGGGAAGATTCCCTGGAGAAGGGCATGGCTACCCACTCCGGTATTCTGGCCTGGAGAAGCCCATGGACAGAGCAGCCTGGTGGGCTACAGTCCACGGGGTCACAAAGAGTCGGACTCGACTGAGCGACTAACAGACACACACAATCGAACTCTAGCTGAGCCACCCCAAGCCCTGATCTATGTGGATCTGTTTAACAGGAAGAGAGAAAAACAGGAGGTACAGGATTACAGTAAGACTCTATGACGTATGAAATTATGTATCACTGGGACTTCCCTGATAGTCCAGTGGTTAAGACTCCACTCTCCAATGCAGGGATGCGGGTTTGATGTCTGATGTGGGAACTAAGATCCCACATGCTCAAGGGCAACTAGAGAGCCCTCACGCCACAGGTACTGAGGCTGTGTGCCCCAGAGCTTGCGCACCACAAAAGGAGAAGCCCGTGCACTTCAACAAAGATCCGGGGCCCCCAGAAAGAGCCATACGTCACCACCTTAGTGCCCACTCATATTAAACAGCAGTTTCTAAATCGAAAATGATAGCACAGAGGTAGACTGTATCTGCCTGTAAAAGGATAGTGCTAGTTCAAAAATCATACGCAAACCTCCAACAATTACCTGGAAAGGTTACAACTGCTAAACACAGGATGACTGACTAACTTAGAAGGAATCAAACTTTACTGTTGTCTTATTCCTTTCCTCTCTTTATAATGGACTCTTATAAGTCCTCTAACGGCACTAACAAGGGGACATCTCCTTTCACTGCAGGTTTCTGGTAGACAGTTAAGCTACAAGTTCTTAAACATACTGCAGGTGAAAGGTTCATCTGCTGTCTCTTATTCTGTGATAGACACGAGTTTGGAACTCTTCAGAATACTTCCAGAGTACTCAAGAAATCCTGAGTAATTGTTTCATATTCCAATATTTCCATGTGACTCAAGAAATTCTGAGAGTTGGAGTCAAACTGCAAACAGTTCAGTTCTTCTTTAAGAAGTTCTAGTCTCTTCGCTCTATCCCACGGATATTAATCAAGTTCCTGCATTTGAATCTCAGTTGAATTTCACTGAGTGACATGTGACACTCAGCAGTACCATGACTGATAGTCTCTGCATAAGAACCATAGGAGGGGGGGCGTCCGGGCTTTGTAATGTGACCCTGGGTGGTCTGGATCTTGGCTCTGCTGCAGGTGCTGTGTCCTGTGGAGCCTCTGAGGTCCAGTTTCCTCATCTGTAAACGGGGATTGATGACCATACTTGACTCAAGGGGCCGAAGAGCGGCTCAGATAAGACAGGAGCACTAGAGCTACCATCAGCACGTGAGTTCCTTGTGTCCTTAAATCTCAGTTGCAGCCAATGAAATTTTGTGTTTGCTTCGGGGTAGATGCTTTCTTTTCTTCAATTAAAATTTTTTAAATTAATTCATTTATTTTTTCCTTTACATTATCGTGTTGGTTTTGCCATACATTGACATAATTGAAATATGGTTGATTTACAATGTGGTTAGATTCAGGTATACAGCAAAGTGATTCAATTGTACATACATATGTGTGTATGCATATATATATTTTAGATTCTTTTCCATCATAGGTCAAGAGTCACAAAGAATCGGACACAACTGAACAACTAAACAAAAACCACTCTAGGTTATTATAAGATGTTGAATATAGTGCCTCATGCTATCCAGTAGCTTCTTGTTGGTTATCTATTTTATACATAATAGTATGTATCTATTAGTCCCAAACTCCTAATTTATCCCTCCTCTGCCTTTCCCCTTTGGTAACCATAAGTTTGTTTTCTGTGTGAGTCTATTTGTGTCTTGTAAATAAGTTCATTTGTAGAAGTTTTCTAGATTCTAAACATAAGCAATATCATATGATCTTTGTCTTTCTCTGTCTGACCTATTTTACTTAGTGTGATAATCTGTTAGGTCCATCCATTATGATACAAATGGAATCATTTCATTCTTGTCTATAGCAGCAAACATGGCTCAGATGGTAAAGAATCTGCCTGCAATGTGGGAGACCTGGGCTCAATACCTGGGTTGGGACGATCCCCGGGAGAAGGGAATAGCAACCCACTCCAGTATTCTTGACTGGAGAATCCCATGGACAGAGGAGCCTGGTGGGCTATAGCCAATAGGGTCGCAAAGAGTCAAGTAATATTTCATTGTATATATGTGCTGCATCTTCTTTATCCATATATAATAATAATACTCATTTAGTGAAGGATATAGTATTGGACAGTCAGATTAAAAATGTTTCATCTTCAAAATCACAAATGTTTTAAAAACATTTAAGTTTTCCCCACACTCTGTTTCTTGGTCCTCTGGGATAAAATCATGAGTGTAACTCTGCACTGTGATCAAGAATCAGGCAGGTAAGTCTCTGATGCTGCCTAGAAAATGCGGGTGCTGGAGCCAGCAAACAGAACAGATCCTGGAAAGCATCTGTGGTTTTTATGCCACAGTGCTATAAAGGAAGATAATAAAAATATAAACGCTAACTCCAAATTAATCCTTTTATGCCAACTTGCTGTAAAATATTTAGAGGATTCAGGCTGGCTTTCATGAGAGATTTAACGTGTCGGTGGAACTCTGTCCTTTCCGGTGCTTTTTAGCTCCAGTGGCTGGATTCCCACCATACCATCTGTTCCTGACACTTGGTCTCATTAGCACGACTATTTTTACTGATACGCACAGCAATGCATCTCATACCATCTTAGCTAAGCATTATTTATTGTATCTATATATACAACAATATTAACACAGTCAAGCACCAGGATCGGCCCTTGAGGGCATCATTAAAATCAGCCAGTGTTCAGCGAGAGATTTAATGATGGATTTAATGGTATTAAATGGGAAAAAATGCCCTTGGCCTTTACATTCTCATTTAAAAACATATAAAAGCGCAGTAATTCAGGCAGTTATACTTCTCTCAAAGATTTTGCTCTAAATCACAGATGGCCATGGGAGGCCGTGGTGGTGGCTGGCTCACACCCACGCACTCTGGAGCCAGAAGTGCCTCGTTGGGTCATAATTAGCAAAGTGCCTGCAAACTCAACTCTTTAAATCAGAGAGCAGTGAGTGCCAAGCTAAAGCACAGAGGGTGGAAAATGAGCAAAAACGACCCTCTCAGTATTCTCGGGAAGCTTCCTTCTCTGGATACCTGCAACCCCTTCATGTCACACTCGCACAGTGCAAAGTGGTATGTTTTGCTTTGTAAGAAAGCCTCATGGTTTGGCTCTTTGCTTAAGGACTTTGAGGAAGTATGCTTCCCTGGACCAGTTTGTGCCCACCCCTCTCCCCGGACAAGTTACACGTTTATATTTCAGAATCACATCACTTGACCAAACTCATTATCATCTCCTCAGGATTGGGTATCCTGGAGAGCTCTGATCAGGGGCTGCTGGTCTTAAACATTTCTGATTCGATACCATTCGTCTGGGTTACAAATCTGGATACCTACTCCAGTGTTCTTGCCTGGAAAATCCCAAGGAGAGAGGAGCCTAGTGGGGTACAGTCCATAGGGCCACAAAGATTCAGACAGGACTGAGCTACTAACACTTCCACTTTTAAGCAATAAGTATTGCTTCGTTTTCTAGAAACCCTGGAAAGTGTGTCAAGAATGACAACTGGTTGCTTTGTTTTCTAGAGACCCTAGAAATCCTGGAAAGTGTGTCCAGAATGACAATCTGGTTGCCCTCTCTTGGAACTTCCATTAGGCCTCTCAGATACAAGCTGGGATTAACAAGCAGCGGGGGGCAGCTGCATTGTTCTTGTCTCTGGAATCAGGAAAGACTCATTTTGGAAATCCTGCAAATCAGCACCGGGAATGGGTCCTGGGGGAGAAGCCAGAGAGGAAACTGCCCAAAGACTCCGGCTGCCTCATTGGGAAACTTGCAGCGCTGGGTCTTGCCCACACGTTTTACAGTCTTGTCAGGAAAAATAAACATCAGTGGCAGAAGCCCAAGCTCTGCAAATTAAAATACAGCTACAAGAGGATCTCCTTTGCATTTTAAAGCCAATTACAGAATCATTCAACTAATTTCAACAATGAAAGGAATGTAGAGCCCATCAAAATTACACACACACATGGACCCTGGTGATGATACCTAAAATTAGATTCTTGGGGGCAGCTCCTGCAAAAATAAATGCAAAGCGATTGCTCATCAGAAAATACATACTTTCCCATGCAAAACTCTCTAGCCTGTGATAAATTCCTCCAACAAAATGACTACTCAAGCATTTTCAACCTGCTTTGAAAAATACTGCAAGCTAACATTTCTTGTCCAAAAATGTGTACACAGCATGGAAAAGAGAAGAAATGTGACAGCAATATCAGAGTCTTGAACTGTGTGAAAGCCAATACATGAAAGAAATGTCACCAGAGCTGGTTGAAATTGACTAAGAACCAGGTAAACATGGTAACCGTGGTGTCCAACAGTTGCAAAACAAAACCTCTAAAAACCTGTTAATAAGCACATTACCATCTTCTCTTCACCATCTAGACACAATGGGCTTAACGCTTTGGAATTTTTGAATAAAACAGACTAAATAGAATCTTCAGTGAATGAACGAGACACCAAAGATCTGTTTTTTCCTGGTAAAGGAACTCTAAGAAATACTCATCTGAGGGTAAAATGTTTCCTTTAGGGAGCACTGTTTGCTTTTAGAATTTTAATGATCAACCTCCACTAAGTCGCTGCCAAATTCTATAGTTTTCAACCTGGAACAAGGTCTGCAGGCATTTTTTGGTTGTCACAAATGAGGGGTTGCTACTGGCTTCCAGGGGGCAGAGGCCAGGAGTGCTGCTGAACATCCTATGATGGAATGGGCCCTCAGAACAGAGTCCTCTGGCCCCAAATGTCAATAGTGCCAGGGCTGATAAACAGACAACCCAGAGATTCCCTCGGTATGTACCCAAGATAAATGGAAACACATATCCACAAATCAAGAAACATGAATGAATGGACACAAATGAATAGCCAGATGAACAGATGCATAGGGTGAGGTGCAGAAGATCCTGAGGAGGAGTCTGGGGTGAGCCATCCTCCCAGCACACAGACAAGTTCTTGTTCACCACCTGGATGATCCCTGAACCCCATCCCTCTGGGGTTTTCTAGAGGCTACATTTTGCAGGCACGATTGATTAAATCATTGGTCACTGGTGATTAATGCAACTTTTAACCTCAGGACCCTCCCTGGTGGCCAGGATGTAGGGCTGGAAATTCCAAGCTTTTAATGACATGGTTGGCTCAGTGTTTAAGAATCTGCCTGCAGTGCAGGAGACATGGGTTGGATCCCTGGGTCAGAAAGATCCCCTGGAAAAGGAAATGGAACCCACTGCAGTATTCTTGCCTGGAGAAGTCCATGGACAGAGGAGCCTGGTGGGCTACAGCCCATGGGGTTGCAAAAAAGTTGGAAACAACTGAGTGACTAAACAACAACACAATGATAGTAACTTTCTGTCTACTTGTTCTATCAAATAACGAGAAAAAAGTTTTGAAATTTAGAACTAAAATTGTGAATGTGTCAATTTCTCCAGGCAATTCTACCAGTTTTCATATCATATCACATTATACAGTGTAAACTCTTTTATTAAATACACACATATTTGAGGTTATTACACACCTTTGATAACTTATTATAAAACTTAATCATTTAAAAATACACTACTACATTCCCAGCAATATTATTTGTTCTGAATTCGACTTTGATATTAATATAGACCCTCAGTCTTTCCCTAGATTAATATTTGAGTATATTTTTCACCCTTTCACTTTGCTTATCTCTGTTTTTATATTTCCAGCAGTGGCCACAGGACTGGAAAAGGTCAGTTTTCATTCCAATCCCAAAGAAAGGCAATGCCAAAGAATGCTCAAACTGCCTCACAATTGCACTCATCTCACACACCAGTAACGCTCAAAATTCTCCAAGTCAGGCTTCAGCAATATGTGAACCGTGAAATTCTAGATGTTCAAGCTAGTTTTAGAAAAAACAGAGGAACCAGAGATCAAATTACCAACATCCACTGGATGATCGAAAAAGCAAGAGAGTTCTAGAAAAACATCGATTTCTGCTTTATTGACTATGCTAAAGCCTTTGACTGTGTGGATCACAATAAACTGTGGAAAATTCTGAAAGAGATGGGAATACCAGACCATCTGACCTGTCTCTTGAGAAACCTGTATGCAGGTCAGGAAGCAACAGTTAGAACTGGACATGGAACAACAGACTGGTTCCAAATAGGAAAAGGAGTACATCAAGGCTGTACATTGTCAGCCTGCTTATTTAACTTATATGCAGAGTACTAACGAGAAATACTGGGCTGGAGGAAGCACAAGCTGGAATCAAGATTGCTGGGAGAAATATCAAAAACCTCAGATATGCAGATGACACCACTCTCATTGAAACTACCATGAATGTCCTCAGATTATAATGGCTTTTTATGAAAAGACATATAAATATATAAAACACCCCCCCCAAAAAAAGAGGAGAGTGAAAAAGTTGGCTTAAGGCTCAACATTCAGAAAACAAAGATCATGGCAACTGGTCCCATCACTCATGGCAAATAAATGGAGAAACAGTGTAAACAGTGGCAGACTTTATTTTTGGGGCTCCAAAATCATGGTGGATGGTGACTGCAGCCATGAAATTAAAAGACGCTTATTCCTTGGAAGAAAAGTTATGACCAACCTAGACAACATATTAAAAAGCAGAGACATTACTTTGCCAGCAAAGTCCGTCTAGTCAAGGCTATGATTTTTCCAGTAGTCATGTACGGATGTGAGAATTGGATTATAAAGGAAACTGAGCATGGAAGAATTGATGCTTTTGAACTGTGGTATTGGAGAAGACTCCTGAGAGTCCCTTGGACTGCAAGGAGATCCAACCAGTCAATCCTAAAGAAAATCATTCCTGAATATTCATTGGAAGGACTGATGTTGAAGCTGAAACTCCAATACTTTGGCCACCTGATGCAAAGTGCTGACTTGTTTGAAAAGACCTTGATGCTGGGAAGGATTGAAGGCAGGAGGAGAAGGGGACGACAGAGGATGAGATGGTTGGGTGGCATCACCGACTCAATGGGCATGAGTTTGAGTAACCTCCAGGAGTTGGTAATGGACATGCAGGCCTGGCATGCTGCAGTCCATGGGGTCGCAAAGAGTTGGACACAACTGAGCAACTGAACTGAACCGAACTGATATTTTTCATCCTTTCACTTTGTCTATCTCTATTTTTATATTTAAAGTATGTAGATGGAATATAGTTGATACAGCTTCTACTATGCCCATTTAAAAAATCTTGGCCTTCTCATTTAACGTAAGTATGAATTACATTAGTTTAATGTTACATGCACATTATCTTGGACTTTTAAGTTTACCTTGGCAGCTGCTTTCTATGTGCCCTGTCTGTTTCTGGTCTCTTTGCTTCTCTTTTCCTGTCTTCTTTTGTATTAACTGTGGCTTAGCTGGTAAAGAATCTGCCTGCAATGCAGGAGACCTGGGTTCAATCCCTGCGTTGGGAAGATCCCCTAGAGAAGGGATAGGTTACCCACTTCAGTAGTCTGGCCTGGAGAATTCCACGGACTGTATAGTCCATGGGGTTGCAAAGAGTCCGACATGACTGAGAAACTTTCAGTTTCACTTTGTATTAATTGAATCTTTCTTGTATTTTTCCCCCATATTCATTTATTTGTGATATTTCTATTTACTTTTAAATTGTTGCTTTTCAGTTTACGATGTGTGTTTTTATTATGGCCTGTCATAAAGTAATATATCACTCTATTTCCAATGTAAGAACTTTATAGTAGTACCCTTATTTCCCTGTTCAGTCTTTTGTATAATTGTTGCCATTCATTGTACTTTTACACAGACACTTGAGTAATTTTCTATCTTTGGTTTTAGATTACCAGTTATCGTTAACATAGAATTAAATTAGGAAAAATATTTTTTATTCAATAATATATTTAACATTCCTGGAGCTCTTCAGTCTTTTATGTAGCTTTGAGTTCCCCTCTGCTACTATTTTTCTTAAGCCTGAAGACATTTCTTTGAAATTTTTTTAGTCCAATATGTTGTCAATGTCCCACTTTTTGTTTCTTTGAAAAGTTCTACTTTCCTGCATTTTTGAAAGATATTTTCATTGGATATTTATTTCTAGGTTGACTTATTTTTCTTTCAACCCACTTTGAAAATGTTATTCCATTGTGTTGTTCTTGGTATTATTTCTGACAATAAGACTGTAGTTATGTTTTTATATTTGTTCCCCTGGATATAGTGTTCCTTATCCTTCTCTGTCTGTTTAAGACTTTTTTGTTGGTCATTTTTAGCATTTTGATATGATCTGCTTTGATTGTTACACTCTGTATGTTCATCCTACTCAGGATTTGTTGAACTTTCTGTATCTGAAGGTTTATAGTTTTCATCAAATATAGAAGACTGTAAGCCATTATTACTTCAAAACATTTTTTTCTTCACCTTTCTCTCTTCTCTCCTTCTGTAATTGCCCAGTAAACTTACAATAGCTGCCTAGATACTGTGGCATAGACCCTAGAGTCTCTGTTCTTTTCCTTTTGTAATCCTTGTTTTATTTTGGGTAGTTCCCATGGCAATATCTTCAGTTTCATTGATTTTTATTTTCTGAAGCATCAAATTAATAGTAAGTCTATTTGGTAAATTTTAAAATTCAAATAGTATACTTTCAGCTCTATAAGTTTCATTTTTATATCATCAATGTGTTTCCTTATTGTGTTACATCATCAACTTTTTATATCATCATCAATTTCTTTCCTTATTGTGTTAGTCTTTTCCTTTACATCTTCAAGATCATTTACACTAGCTATTGGAAAGCCTTTATCTGATAATTCCATAATATTTTCATTTCTAGGGATGTTTCTATTGACCAATTTTCCATTTGTTAAAGGTCACATTTTGCTTCTTTTTATGTCTAAACAATTGGAATCAATACTTAACATCATAAATGTTACACTGATAACTGTTTTACCCTTTTTTCCTTCAAAGATTGGGGTAATTTGATACTAGTAAATAAAGTGTATCCTTCCAAGGATTAATTTTAAAGCTTTTAGCATGTGTCCAAAGTAGCCTTAACTCTGGGGATATTTTATCCTTATTACTAAGGTATGATTCTTCTGGTGTCTCCACTTAATGGTGGTCTTTTGATTTTTCTTTTAAAGAGATTTCTCCATTATGGTTTGTGAGAATTCAAATACACCTCTGCCTTATATGAGCTCTGGGAATTGTTCAGTTTATAGCTCCACCGAAATCTTTATTTGCAGGGCCTGTGGAGTTCCACATTATGTATGCAAGGATTAGTATTCAGTCAAAGACTCAAGGGATTTCCTATGCAGATTTCTGAAACTCTTTCTTTTAATGCCTCTACGTTTGTATTCTGCCTTGCAAATTCCTGTTCCCTGGGCCTCTCCAAAGTTGTCCTCTTCTCTCAGCTTGGCAAGACTTCTAGATTCTGCGTGAAGCTACCTCTCTGCACTGCAGTCCGGAAAGCGCTTCTGAGTATAAATTTGGAGAGTCTCAGCAGTCATCTAATTTATTTTTCCTGCTTATAGAATCACAGGTCTGCACTGAGTGTGTTCCGATGTCTAAAAATAGTTACTTCATGTGTTTCGTGCAGTGTTCTAGTTATTTATGGCAAAAGGACAAATTTTACGCTGTTTATTACTTCATCAGTGGAACCAGAATAATCATTCAAAAATACAAGCCTGATGATGGCACTCTCTGACTATATAACTTCTTGTCTACATTGAGATATTTTGGTAGTGCTAAATACTAATCAAAATGGAGTTTTGTGATAACAGGCATAAAGGCAGAGGATCACAGGATAGCTATAACCCTTTGCCATTGTCATGCATCTTGGCTTAGCTTCTGAGCTCTTATTACCTTTACCCAACATCCTTTTCCAACAACATTTATTCTTTAAGCTTTACTAACTTGATAATGCTCTTTCTTTTGTTTTTGACACCTCTCTTCTCTTGTCCATCTAGTAAATTATTCTTCTGCCCTCCAGGTGGTTGAAACACTATCTTCCTCTATGTCTACATAGGACTTTGTACCTTATTTGGCAGGTACCTCATGACATTGCATTAATTTGTTTACATTTTTCCTCCTCTCATGAGCTAGACTTTTGAGGAAGTACAAAATCAAGATATATATCTTTGAAAAATTAATCTAGAAGCAATATTTGTGAAATATTGGATAAAGGAAAAGTGACATGGGTAGATTAGGAGATAGTTCAATATTTA
Organism: Antilocapra americana; assembly: GCA_007570785.1. Taxonomy (NCBI): domain Eukaryota; kingdom Metazoa; phylum Chordata; class Mammalia; order Artiodactyla; family Antilocapridae; genus Antilocapra; species Antilocapra americana. The sequence continues at coordinate 5,088,686 of ML662448.1, forward strand.
TAGTCTGAAGTTAGAGGGCTTCTGTTGTGGTTTAGTTGGTAAAGAATCTACAAAAAGCCCCAGGTTCTATCCCTGGATCCAGAAGAATTCCTGGAGAAAGGAAAGGCTACCCACTCCAGTATTCTGGCCTGGAGAATTCCATGGACAGAGGAGCCTGGAGGGCTACAGTTCATGGGTTCCCAAAGAGTTGGACAAGACTGAGCAACTAACACTTTCACTTTTTGAAGTTAAAGAAGCTCAAAGGCCTCTTAGCACAAAATCATCTTATTAATCTTAGACTCTAAACAGCAGTCAAAATCTGTTTAGAAAATCAGGATTTTAAAACCTGAAAATCTCAGTATAGAGGTTCTTCATAGTTTATGATCTAAGTAAACCTGCCAAAATTTGATGAGTTTCAATGTTGGGAAAATATCAGCAATTTCCCCACTGTACTATATTTAATATTCCCCACTGCAACTGACATATATAAACTATCATGCTCACAATCTCATTATTTGATACAAAGTGCTCAGTCATGTCTGATTCTTTGTGACTCCATGGAATTCTCCAGGCCAGAATACTGGAGTGGGTAGCCATTCCCTTCTAAAGGGAACCTTCCCAACCCAGGGATCGAACCCAGGTCTTTGATCCTTGGGTTGGTACAAGACTACAGCTAAATATGGTGTCATGAATTTTTTTTTCCTTTTATGAAAATTTATTTTAATTCAAAAAGTTTCCCAACTGGGACAAACACAAAAAGCAAAGATTTTTAGGACTCTTGACATTTAGACAACCAACACCACTGATTCTTAGGAGATGGAGAAGAAGTAAGGTAGAGCTGTGCATTACGCCAGGTTCCTGTACTGAGAGTTTCCAGACTATGGAATTGAGAGGATAATTAGAGTTATCACTGGTCCAGTTAGAACTCAGTGACCATCCTGAGCTGAGACTCTGGGAAGACAAGTCGACTAGAGGTTGTAGGACAGGGTGCCAGGGAGGAGACTGCTACATACAGAGAACCCTAGATCTGAGGAAGGTCCCCTTGAGTACTCAAGAGTCCTGAGTAACACTAGAGTGAGGAGACAACTTGAGGCTGGAGAAGGAGTCATCTGAAGTGAGCAGAAAGAAAACACCAGGGGTTCACACAAAGCCAGAAACAGTCACCGTTGTCACTCGCTGGAGTGGAGAACCTCATCACAAATAGAGCTTTGGATATCGCACGCAAAAGAATCTTGTCTCAGCTCTGGGGACCCGTCAGCCACAGACGAAAGGCTGCTCTGTTATCACCTTTAGAGCTGCAAAAACAAGACCCCAAATGATCAAGGTGTTTCCAGGTAACTTGACTGCGCCCTAGCATAAAAGCTCAAGAAGATGCAGAATTCTCACTGCCTAATATCCAACTAAAGATTACTAGACCTACAAGGAAGCAAGACAGTGCAACCCACAATGGGGAGAACCGACACCAAAAGCAATGCAGAACTGAGAGGTATGAAAATTAGCAGGTAAAGATACGAAATAGTGTTATAATTACAATCTATAAGTCCCCAAAGTAGAGACACAAAATATACACAGAAGACCCAAATTAAATGACACAAAAATGAAACACAGACCAAAAAAAGTGTTTAAAAAAAAAGTAAAAATGGTATCAATAAACTATAGGATCACTTCACAGACGTCTTAACGTACATGAAATTGGAGTCCCTCAAGAATAAAGGGATGAAAGGGATAGAAAATATGCTTAAAGACATATAGAAAGAAAAAGTTCAGATTTGATGAAAATTATAAATTCACACATTCAGGAAACTCAGTGAACACAGGAATCACAAAGAAAGCTATATGAGGACACAGTGTAATCAAGCTGCTCAAAATCAGTGATCAAGAGAAAACATTAAAGCAGCCAGTGTAAAATGAAATGCAGATTTTTGTTGGATTATAGCAGATTTTTGTTGTTGTTGTAAACAATGCAAGTGAGAAGACAGTAGAGCAGCATCTTTAAAATGTGGAAAGCAAATAGAGACCAGCTCAGTAACATATAATCAGCAAACATACCTGTGAAAAGCTAAGGTAAAATAAAGACATTTTCAGACATATTGAAACTGAAAGAATTCATAATAGGCAGACTGGTACTTTAAGAAATGTTACAGGAACTCGTATAGGAAGAAGGAAAATAATAGTTGGAAATATAGACACACACAAAGGACTAAAGAGAGCTGGAAATGGTTAACTTCAGAGGTCAGGATATAAAAATATATTTTATTATTTAAATGTGTTTAAAATATAATTGCTTCAACAAAAACAATAATTAATGTGGAGTCTATAACGTATACCTGCAAGCCAGGTAACAACAATAGGATAAAGGTGACTGGGGAGTGAATGCATTGTACTGCAAAGTTCTCGTACAGCATATGCTCGCTAAGTTGCTTCAAGTGTGTCGGACTCTTTACCATCCTGTGGATCACAGCCCGCTGGGTTCTCTGTCCATGGCATTCTCTAGGCAAGCATACTGGGGTGGGTTGCCATGTGCTCCTTCAGGGGATGTTCCCAACCCATGTCTCTTATACCTCCTGCATTGGCAGGCAGGTTCTTTACCACTAGCGTCATCTGGGAAGTCCCTATACAGTATATGAGTAGCTTCCCTTGTAGCTCAGTTGGTAAAGAATCTGCCTGCAGTGCAGGAGGCCCAGGTTTGATCCCTGGCTTGGGAAAATCCCCTGGAGAAGGAACTGGCAAGCCACTCCAGCATTCTTGCCTGGAAAATCCCATAGAGAGAGGAGCCTGGTAGGCTGCAGTCCATGGGGTCACAAAGAGTCAGACATGACTGAGTGTCTAAACTTAACCTTAATACAGTATATGAATGGTATAATATCTCTTGGAAGTAGACTGTGACAAGCTAAAGATACAAACCCTAAAGCAACAATTAAAATGACATAGTTATAGTTAGTAAGACAACAAATAAGATAAAATGGAATAATGAAAGAATAAAGAAGGCAGAAAAAGAGGGAAGCAAAACAAACAAAAGATTGAATGAATGGAAAACAGCAAGACAACAGCAGATTCAGTCCTACACATGTCAATAACCACATTAAATGTAAACATTCTCAAATCTCAACTGAGAGACAGATGGGGTGCGACTGCATAAAAAAGCACGACCTGTTATAGGCTGTTTATAAGAAACAGACTTTCGGGACTTCCCTGGTGGTCCAGTGCCTAAGACTCTGTGCTCCCAGTGCAGGGGACCCACGTTCAATCCCTGGCCAAGGAACTAGACCCCACATGCTGCAATTAAGACCCAGCACAACCATATAAATTAAAAAATTTAAGAAGAAACACACTTTAAACATACAAACCAAATAGATTAAAACAAAATGACAGAAATACATATTACATGCTAACATTAGTCAAAACAGAGCTAGAGAGGTCATATTAACATCAAAGTATATCTCAGTGCAACTAGGGAAAAGATGGTTATATCATAATGTTTAAGGGATTCATCAATAGGACATTACAATCTAAATGAATGCATATCTAATAGCAAGGGTTCAAATGTGTGAAGGAAAAATGGATACAATGGCAAGAAGAAATGGATAAATCTCTAATTACAACTATATTTCAATATCCCTCTCTTAGTAACTGACAGAATGGGAAGAAAATCAGTCAGGATGCAGAAAATCCAGTGGAATCTACAAAATGCTAGTAAAATTAACAAGTTAGTTTCACAGTGTTGCAAGATATAAGATCAGTAAACCATGATCAATTTCATACCTATATGCTAGCAACTAATAAACAGAAATTGAAATAAAAAAAACAAATGCCCCTTTACAATAGCAAAATACTAGGGACAATTCTGACAAAAGATACTCAAGTCATGTACACTAAAACTGCAAACCATTGCAGAGAGAAATTAAAAGAGATTTAAATAAATGGAGATAAATACTGTGATCATGTTTTGAAAGAATCAGTATTGTTAAGATGTAAGTTCTCTCCAAACAGATCTGCAGATTCAATGCAATCTCGATAAACATCCCAGCAGGCAATTTTTTGGGGGCTACAAATTGACAAGCTGATTCTGATATTCACAAAGAAATGCAAATGTGTTAAAATAACAAAACAGCTTTGAAAACCAAGAACAAAGTTGGAGAACTAACAGTATGTGATAGGAAATCTCATTATAAAGCTACAGTGAACAAGAGGGTGTGATATTGGTGTAAAGACAGAGATAGGAACAAAATACAGAATCCAGAAATAGACATATATGGACAACTGATTCTTAGCGAAAGTACAAGGAATAGTATTTTCAACAACTGGTGCTGGAACAATCGGATATCCATGTGCAAAACCTGAACTTCCATCCATTATTTTAAAGTATGTAAAACCTAAAATCGCAAAATTTCAAATAAAACATAGGAAAAAAATCCTTGTGACCTTGGATTAGAAAAATGTTTTGCAACTGTTGACGTCTAAAACATGATACATAAAAAACTGATAAACTGAATTTCATCCAAATTAATTTTTCAAAATGTCATCTTCAAAAGACATTGTTCAAGAGAAAGCAAAGATGAACCCCGTACTGACTGAAAATATTTGCAAAGTCTGTATATGTAAAGTATATATACATATAAATACTTTTATACATATATAAAAACTTTCAAAAATCAATAATAAGAAAAAAAATCAATGCAATAAAAAAGTACAAAAGTTTTAAACACTTTTGCAAAGGAGATATTAAAAGATGCTTGTTCCTTGGAAGAAAAGCTATGACAAACCTAGGCAGCATATTAAAAAGCAGAGACATTACTTTGCCAACAAAGGTCCATCTAGTCAAAGTTATGGTTTTCTCAGTGGTCATGTATGGATGTGAGAGCTGGACTATAAAGAAAGCTGAGCGCCGAAGAATCGATGCTTTTGAGCTGTGGTGTTGGAGAAGACTCTTGAGTCCCTGGGACTGCAAGGAGATCCAACCAGTCCATCCTAAAGGAAATCAGTCCTGAATATTCACTGGAAGGATTGAGCGACTGAACGACAGAAGATATACAGATGAATAATAAGTGCCTGAGAAGATGCTCAACATAATTAGTCATTAAGGCAACATAAATTAAAACCATGAGATACCATTACAAACATCAGAATGTTTAGATTTAGAAAGACCAAGGGTTGGCAAGGCTGTGGGGGAGCTGAAACACTCACACACTGCTGTTGGGAATGAAAAATTGGGTAAGTGCTTTGGCAGACAGTTGGGGAGGTTTCCCAAGATGCTAAATATACTTCTACCAGTTGATCCAAACACTCCACTCCTGGATATTTACTCCAGAGGGGAAAAAAAGCATATTTCTACTAAAAGACATTTTGTGTGTTATAAACATGTGCACAAATGTTTATAACAAATTCATTTGTAACAGCCAAGAAACAGAAACAACTCAAATGTCCTTTAAAAGTCAATGAATAAACAAATGCAGTAAATCTATACATTGGAATTCTGCTCAACAATAAAAAGAGAATGAATTACTGATACAAGCAAAAAGATAGATGAATCTCAAAATAATTATGTACAGTGAATGAAGCCAAACAAGAAAGAACACATACTGTGTGATTTTATGCATATAAAACTATAAAAAGAACACAAATTCATTAGGAAATGATATTTAACACCGTATTCTAACACATATATATATACGGAATCTAGAAAAATGGTACTGAAGGATCTATTTACAAGGCAACAATGGAGAAACAGACATAGGGAATAAACTTACGGACATGGGGAGAGGGGAGGAGAGGGTGAGATGTATGGAAAGAGTAACGTGGAAACAAACAAATGAAAAAACTAATGAAAATACAAAAACCTGGCTTTTCCATTAAAAAAAAAACCTCACAGAAGTCTGGTAATCCTGAATTGATATTTCATCAGGTGTCTGTGAGCTGGAGCTGAGTAGCACCTGACTTTTTAATAAAGATGGGCCAGGGGAGCTTTCCACTGGTTTGCACAGTGATGTTACCCACCAAGTCCTGTAAGCATTTGCATAATCAAAATCTCTGTCTGAAAGAGCTTGAAATCTGATCTAGGAATGAAAGTAGTAGCAATAACATTAATATTAAATAGGAAACTCTTTTCAGACCCTGGAATACTTCCTTTTAACTAATAAGGAGGTTTATGCTGCGTGTGTGCCAAGTCATGTCAGTTGTGCCCAACTTCTGTGCGACGCTATGGACTGCAGCCCGCCAGGCTCCTCTGTCCATGGGATTCTCTAGGCAAGAATACTGGAGTGAGTTACCATGCCCTCCTCCAGGAGATCTTCCCAACCCAAGAATTGAACCCATGTCTCTTATGTCTACCTGCATTGGCGGGTGGGTTCCTTACCACTAGCACTCCCTGGGAAGCCAAAGAGGTTTATACTACATTATTATTTCTTTTTAGTCAGGTTATCAGGAATTTTAGATTTAAATATAAGCAAAACAGTATTCTTTCTAATTCACTAGAAATTGCATCTATGCCTTTAATTGTAATATTTCTATACATTTTGTTTGGAAGAGTTCGAAAAGAATAAAACGTGACTCATAAATAAAACATTTAGCCGATCGCATTTCGAACTAATAAATAAATAGAACACAAACTCATCTATAAAGACAGCAGATCAGTCTTGGCCTGAGGATAGATGGGACACGCAGGATAGGTAAGAGGGAGTGAATGAAAAGCGGCCTGAGAAAAATCTGGGGAGTGATGGATATGCTTATTATCCTAATTGTGGTGATGCTTCTACATGAAAATTTATGAAGCTGTCATTCTAAACACGTGCAAATTATCATATGTCAATTACACCTCAGTGAAGAAATGCAAAAATAATATTTCCTATTTCTCCCCAATTCTATGCAATTTAGACTTCACACATGCCATCCTTGCTATATGCTGCAAGCAGTAGCTCTTTCATCAACACAAGCCCAATAATTTTCGAGAAAATTCTCAGAAAACCTTCAAGTATGCTAACTTCAGTTATTTCTTGTCATCTTATAAGTTAACTTTCGTCTTTAACCTTTTTCTAAATGTGCTGAAAGTTGTTTTCTCACGTTCCCATTAACCTGGTCTTCGGTGTCATAGACTCTGATGGTTGTGGACATTTCAGGCCAAGAAAATGAAGCCGATGGCATTGTTGCTCGGATGCCTAAGTAAGGCAGCCACTGACCCAGCAGGACACTCCTGGGCTGGGTGTGTAGCAAGACCCTGCTGCTGGACGCAGAGCCTGGGCTTCTTTTCTTCAGAACACCTGCAGGCAGGCGGCTGCCCTGTGGAAAAGTCTTCACCAACTATGTGCCTGTCTGAACACCTCGTTGTAGGATCTCTCCTCCGCAGCCCCCACGCGCTCCAGTTCTTCAATTTATGCCTTCCCTCTGATCATAAAAGCAGTTGTGAACACACACGCCATAGCATCAGTGCTCTCTATATTATTTCAAGTCATTAATTAGCCAAGTTCCTTTATTTTCCCTAAGTCAATCCTTTTGCGGCTCTTCCCGTAACTACCTCCCCTCAGAACTATTTCCTTTGTTAAATACATGCTTATACAAGTTTCTGAATGTGTATTATGTATCAATTATATAATTACATAATTACAGTAATTGGATTTAACTGCATAATTAGAATGTGTAATTACATAATTAAAACATGTAATTACCAAGTTAAAAAAATAATATGGAAATTATTTTTTAAAAATGAATAATGCATGTATGAGTAGGCAGCTCTCAAAGTTCACTACTTAAATGTTCTCAAAATCATTTTAGCTGCAAACAAACTTAGAATCCAGTAAGCAGTTATTTCACTCAACGGGTTGAATATTTTCAAAAAATTTAATAGATTTTGATTTTATTAAAATAGTAAAAACCTTTAAGAGTTCATAATTTGGATGCAGGACAAAGACAAAAAAGAAGGCAGTTCTCATGGTCTGAACATATTATTCACCTGTTCCCCTAAACAAACTGAAAGTTTCCTTAATGTCAGTTCAGCTCAGTAAAGTCGCTTCAGTCATGTCTGACTGTGCGACCCCATAGACGGCAGCCCACAGGCTCCACCGTCCGTGGGATTCTCCAGGCAAGAACACTGGAGTGGGTTACCATTTCCTTCCCAATGCAGGAAAGTGAAAAAGGGAAAGTGAAGTTGCTCAGTTGTGTCCAACTCTTCACGACCCTGTGGTCTGCAGCCCACCAGGATCCTCCGTCCATGGGGTTTTCCGGGCAAGAGTACAGGAGTGGGTCATTCCTTAATGTAATTAACTGCAAATGGTAAGTAGTGATGACAGAGCATGAAAGTCGTGACCCAGCTGGTATTCTGGTGAAACCATGAGACAGTACTTCTGAGTCTTTCCCTAAATTCTATGCTTGGTCTCAAAGGTACAATGCTAATTTTAAAAATAAATGTTGATTATACATGCACTTCATAATAAGAAAAATCCACCTCTATTCATTTAATTTCAACTTTAACAGAAAATTTTTTAAATCTACAAGTGTATTGTATGAGTGATATGATGATGATGGTTCAACTCTGCTAGGTTGGAGATGCAGAGAGGGATCAGATGAGTTCTCCAGATTTACGCTGTTCAGACAGACACACAGCCAATAAATAAAACACAGAGAGAATATGGGCAGTAATAACTTTAAAAGACTTTTTAAAAGTCTAATAAGTCATAATTTGGTGCCTAAGGAAATAATCCTCGTCATCTAAACCAGCAATCAATTGCTGACTTTTCTGATCCAAATCAACACAGCAGTTGATTACTTTCTTCACAGGAAAAATCCCTAAGTCCTCTTCAGGCCCATAGCACTTTGTACATGCTTAATAAGACAGCACTTAATCCCATTATCTCATAATTATGTTTACGTTTGCCACTTCTTCAGAATGTGAGTTCTAGGGGAACAATCACTCAGCGTAGGAAAGATGTCTCACACAGGTTGAATGCCTGCAGGAGTCTTCTACACACAGATACACACACAGGCACACACACAATGAAGGGATATTTGCTTGTCCTTTCCATAGGGACATAGAATGAATCTGTCTCTTGACAACACACGTCACCAGCACATCTTTCAAAACCCAATGATTCCACTTGCAAATACTCCTAAAGATCATTCTCAGATGACAACTTGGTCTTGGACAGAAAAGGAAGCGCAAATATGAAATAAAAGAGTATGTTGCACAGAGATGGCAAGAAAAAATTGGCAGAATAGTTACAGTATAAACAGCCTAAAGCTTGATATTTTGTATCACATGACGTAGAGGACCATTATATTAATAAGTGTGTATCTGTCAGATCTGATCAGTCTGGTCTTCAGAGTTGCCCCGTTTCAGCAGACAGCTCCATCACTCCTCATCTTATGAATTCATCTGCAGCAGTTTAATGTTCAGTTCATTAGTTAATTATCTGCCTCAACATTTCTTGGGCTTCTATTTACTCCAGGTGAAGCAGTGTGCTGGCACGAAAGGGGCAACAAAAAGCAGGAAGCAACAGCCCCTGCCCTCATGGAGCTCATGCTCCAGGAACAGGCGAGCAACGACAGTGTGCATGCTCAGTCTGTGATCAGAGCGTGTGCCAAGACCAGGGAGTGTGGAGAAGAACAGCGCGCCGTGACAAAGTCCGTACACAGCATGAGGGATCAGGTTCCTTGGACCCTAACCGTTGCAGAGTTGTTGCAGATAACCCAAGTTGAACTTCATACACCAGAGCAACTGGCTTGGAATGACTCCAACATCCCAGAACCTGGAGTCAGAAGAGTCATTAGTCTCAGGAACCCCAGTCCCTCTAAACACACCCATCCCCAACTCATCCACCCTCGTTTTACCCTGGAGGGTAAAGACTGGCAAGCATTGTTCTCAGTCTGTTTTTGTTGGCAAACAAATTAGTAGGTTGGGGTCCAACATGTGTGTGCATGCGTGCATGCTAAGTCGCTTCAGTCGTGTCCAACTCTTTGCGACCTCATGGAGTGTAGCCCACCAGGCTTCTCTGTCGATAGGATTCTCCAGGCAAGAATACTGGAGTAGGTTGCCATTTCCTTCTCCAGGAGATCTTCCTGACTCAGGGATCGAACCCGCATCTCTTATGTCAGACAGACCCGTTCCCACAAAGATGTCATGAAATGCAGTGTCCTTGGTCCCACAAGTAGCTGTCTATCCATACCTTCTGGAAGTCTCCTGAATCAAATGCCCTATTCAGCAGAAAACAGTTTGTAATGTAATGCATACATGCTGTTGCTTCAGTCATATTCGACTCTTTGCAACCCTATGAAGCCACCAGGCTCCTCTGTCCATAGGATTCTGCAGGCAAGAATACTGGAGTGGGTTGCCATGCCCTCCTCCAGGGGATCTTCCTGACCCAGGGATTGAACCTGCATATCCTGTGACTCCTGTATTTCAGGAGGAGTCTTTACTGCTAAGCCACCAGGGAAGCCCCTTGCAATGTAATACATGGCCCTAAACTGAGGAGTTAATGATCCTGCCTAGCAGCGAAGAAGAAACTTGCAAAAATCGTGGAAGCGTGTACGTTCACAGATATTCACATAAACACAGTTCAGTGTGGTGTGAGGCTTATTGGGAAGGGCTGGGTTTGTTTGCTTGCTTATTTTGAGGAAATAGGTTCCTCCTTAGCTACTTGGGACCAAGTTAGTAGCCATCTCAGAGCATCCACCATAGCTGGACGTCAGTCACAGCCAACCAAGAGAGAGGTGCCCGGTGACTCTGAAGACAAACCCTGCTTTGAATTCCAGCCTCATCACCTACTATCTGAGCAATTCTGGGTAGATCACCTAATCTCACTGAGCCTATTTTCTGCTTCTATTAAGGCAGGATGACCTCAGTCTGACTCTTTGCGACCCCATGGACTGTAGCCTGTCAGGCCCCTCTGTCCATGGAATTCTCTGGGCAAGAATACTGGAGTGGGTTGCCATTCCCTCCTACACGGGATCTTGCCCACACAGGGACTGAACCCAGATCTCCTTCATTGCAGGTGGATTCTTTATTGTCTGAGCCACCAGGGAAGTCTAAAAGGAGGATTAAAGGAGACAGTATATGCAAAGCCCCAGCTCACATGCCCCGCCCCTCGCACTTGACTGAGCAGCGGCCACAGCAGGAATGAAGGTCTCAGCTGGCCGCTAAGAGTTCAGCACCTCAGCAGCTGCCTTTTCTTCTCCACTAGCCCTGCTGTCATTCTTCCTTTCTGCCCTGCCTTCACTCTCATCTCCAAGGTCAGACGTTGGAACCTCAGAGGTTTTCCACCTTCCAGAAGCTTCCTGCATATTCCAAAGGAAAACATTTTAAAACTCATCACGAAACACCAGTGCTTCACGTTAATTTCATCATCTGTCTTCCCTTTAAAAACCCCACATGAGACCACTTCTTGCCTAGTTCTCTCACCTTTTGTAGGTGAATTTCAGTGTTTTAATTCATTGCCTTTTCTATCTATTGAGTTCTCCTGCCCAGGCAGTGAACCTGTGAGCTTAAAATGGAAACAGAGAACCTCCTCCCTTTTCTGCAGCTGCGCTTCACTAGTAGTCATTAAGTAGAGTCAGTGTTTTAACGCACTAACAAAAACACATGATTGTTTAACAGAGTATATTATGGAAAATGGCAGTGTTAATAGTCTCTGTGGAGTTCTAGTTGGGGAAAAGTACATTATAGTCTTGCCAAGGCAGGGGGCTGTTTTTGTACGTGAAAATAAGTCACCAACATTGTATATCATTTTTATATCTTGTTGCTAGGCAACATCTAAGCATGTGGTTATTGCAAATGTGTCTGCTTTCTTGTTTAAAAAAAATTCACTTCTTAATTCTGTTAAATTAGCCCCATTATTGATTCTGTGGTCTTTCCTGAGTATATTGATTGAGGTTCATCCATTAGCTCAGGGTGGGAGGCAGGGAGGGCAAGGCAGGCTTGCATCTGTAACTAGAACACAGACATTAATACTAATCATTAGTTCTCTTGTTTGTCACTCTTTGTTTTCATACACAGACAGGTAGAGTTCTGGTACCCAGAGATGCTGTATTCAAAGGATGAGAGTAAGATGGGGACAGAGTCTGCCAGTGAATGAAGTGATCACATGTATTTTTTAGAGTAAGCTTCCTATCACCAATGGTCCTGAGGCCCCAGAATATTTCTTCATTTTCTTTCTCTTGAAGAATGACTCTTGCAGCCTCTGTTTACTTGTTCTTATTTCCTGCTGATGTATCACATCACAGCCATATCCCCTGTCACTTAAGAGAATGCAGGAGGGGTATTTAGAGGGGGTGGAGAGGGTAAGGAGAGGTGACTGGTCATTTCCCATGAAAGAGAATTCTCCTGGCCTCTCTCACCCACTCTTCCTGGACTCCTGCTAACGGGAGGTGCTGATTGTCTTCTTTTCACCCTGTTGGTGAGTGAGGGACTCTGGCCCTACAGTTATGGGGATGCAGAGTGTGGTCCTCCCGAGGCTAGGCAGAGGCGATGGGCAGCCGCTTACTGGTCACATTTACCCTCAGCTTGGGGAGAGGCTCTCAGGACATAGAGTGAACCAGCAGGGGCTGTGGAAGGCAGGCAATAGGATGGGGTGACCCTATAGGGGGGTACTTTGGCTTGTTCTACTAATTCCACAGGCTGGCAGGCAACTAGACTCCTTACTCAGAGATGAGCAGGAATAGCACCTGGTCCCTTGATAAGGAGGGCTGTTTGGGTAGGAGACCTTAGCCACGAGGATGGAATAGGCGGGGGCTTGTGGTTAAATCATGTGAAGCCCTCCTGGTTTCACCATATGTCAAGGGAGCACATAGTATTGAATCTCAATCTTAGTTAGTCCATCACAGAGACAGATGATTAGATTGGCTTTTCCGACTTCAGGGAAAAAAAAAAAAATTCACAACAGAGGACTTCACAGCTCCCCACCCAAGGAAGAACAGAACTTTTAGCAGGGATTAAAGTTTAGCAGGGATTCCTGCCTTCTTGCATGGAAAATCCAATGGATGGAGGAGCCTGGTAGGCTAAGGCTACAGTCCATTGGGTTGCAAAGAGTTGGACATGACTGAGCGACTTCACTTTCCTTTTCTTTCCTGCCTTAGGTTCATGGCCAGTCCTTCTAAGGGGGAATTCTGTGAACTTACAGGAAAGAACCAACAGACCAAGCAGCAACCCATATACCCATTTTTCTCTCACCTGTTTTGTGTTCTCTCCCCTTCTACTAGGATTCTAATTCCTTCTGTGACTGATGAGGGTGCATTTCTGGGACCTTCAGAAATAGCCCCGAAGGTACCAGTCGCCCCACCCAAACAAAGCAAGGAATGTTTGGGGGTTAGGCTAAGATTTAGGCCTCCCAGCTGAGCATTGAGCCCTTAAATATGGCTTTGATAAATTCTTGAGGTCATGATCAAGTCCATGATCTGTAAGAAATCCAGAGGTTTCCATGGACTACTACATTCCATCAGTATGTCTCCCAGATTCATCTATATCTCTCTTTCAGAAATGATGAAAAACTACTGAAATAAAGAAACCCACTTGAATGTATTGTGCCATGGATTATAAGAGACACCCATGTAAGGATGCAGCATTCAAAACGGAATGCTTGTTAGTATTTTCAAGATAATATGCTAGACCCCAGGCTTCCCAGGTAGTGCCAGTAGTAAAGAACTTGCTTGCCAGCGCGGGAGACATGGACATCTTTGGGGGAATGGCTCTGTCTGATTCACAGTGCTGGCTTCAGTACATGTGCTGAAACAGAGTAAGTGCTCAGTGCCTCTGTATAAAATGAACTTTAGGCACTCATGAATTTCAAGGCTTCCCTAATAGGCCAGTGCTTTTTCATTCATGAGCCTCTGGAGTTTGACTCAATACTCTATCTTTCTCTCTATCTATCTATCCATATAAAGCCCAGGATAAGAAAAAGGTCTGTTATCCCTGGAGTGAATCTGGAGTGGAATGAGTTGTTTACTAGGGAGAGCAGTGACTGTGGGTGAGGACCACTCCAAGGCAGCTAGGCATCCTTCAGTTGCTATGCAACCCCAGGCATTTTCCCCTCATCTTACCTGGGCTTTCTCATCTCACCTGGTTTCTTGTCTAGGAAATAATTACAACACTTACACTGTCAGACAGTCAAGATGTAGTTATGGAATACCCACAGGGCACAAAGCAATAAACTTATTGCTTATTTAAGCCAGAAAATAAAGCTAAAGCAAAGGACAGGATTAGCCCAAATACCTGGGCAAACCAGGCTCAAGTAAGAGCATTACACTCTTACTGCCTCCAGGAAATCATGGTCATATGCAGTCTTAGCTTTGGGGTGTTTAACAGCAGTATTTGAAAAAGTCTCATCTACCTACTTTTGTCAAAGTCTGTTTATACGCTTGTGTTGGTTTTTATTATTTATTTTATTGCTGCTGTAACAAATCATTTCAAAATTAGTGGAATGCTATTGTAAACAATGCAGCGATGAACATTGGGGTACACGTGTCTCTTTCAATTCTGGTTTCCTCGGTGTATATGCCCAGCAGTGGGATTGCTGGGTCATATGGCAGGTCTATTTGCAGCTTTTTAAGGAACCTCCACACTGTTTTCCATAGTGGCTGTACTAGTTTGCATTCCCACCAACAGTGTAAGAGGATTCCCTTTTCTCCACATCCTCTCCAGCATTTATTGCTTGTAGACTTTTGGATGGCAGCCATTCTGACTGGTGTAAAGTGGTACCTCATTGTGGTTTTGAGTTGCATTTCTCTGATAATGAGTGATGTTGACCATCTTTTCATGTGTTTGTTAGCCATTTTTATATCTTCTTTGACGAATGGATAAGAAAGCTGTGGTACATATACACAATGGAATATTACTCAGCATTAAAAAAAAAATTCATTTGAAGCAATTCTACTCAGATGGACGAAACTGGAGCCCATTATCCAGAGTGAAGTAAGCCAGAAGCAAAAACAACAATACAGTATATTAATGCATATATATGGAATTTAGAAAGACGGTAACGAGAACCCAACATGCGAGACAGCAAAAGGAACACAGATGTATAGAATAGACTCGTGGACTTTGTGGATGAGGGTAAGGGTGGGATGATATGGGAGAAGGGCATTGAAGCATGTTAATTGTCATGTGTCTAATCAATCGCCAGCCCAGGATTGATGCTCGGGGCTGGTACAGCAAGATTTCCCGGGGGGGAGGGAGGAGGGAGGGGGGTTCCGGAGGAGAAGCATAAGTAAACCCATGGTGATATCATGACATTGTATGGCAAAAACAATAAAAAAAAAAAAAAGGAAAAAAAAATTAGTGGAATGCGAGTCATTCCCCTCCAGATTCATTCCAGGGGTAACAGATCTTTTTGCTTATTCTGGACTTTATATGGATAGAGAGAGAGAGAGAGAGAGAGTATTGAGTCAAACTCCAGAGGATCATGAGTGAAAAAGCACTGGCCTATTAGGGAAGCCTTGAAATCCATGAGTGCCTAAAGTTCATTTTATACAGAGGCACTGATTAGTACGTGTGCATTTATTATCTTACAGGTCAAAAACTTGGAAGCCCAGAACTGGATAAAATCAAGATAGTGTCAGAGTTGTGTTGTTTTTGGATGCCCTAGTGGAGAATCTGTTCCCTGTCCCTCCCAGTTTCTAGAGATGGCCTGCATTTCCTGGCTCATGGCTCCTCCTTCCATCTTCAAAGCCAGTGAAGGCTTTTTCACACCCCCATATCTCTGGCTCTCTCTTCAGCCTCTCTGTTCCACTTATAAGGGCACCTATAATTACGCTGCATCTACCTAGATAGTCTAGGATCTTTCCCCATCCCAACATCAGCTGCTTAGCAACCTAATTCCTTTGTTCTGCTAACTCCTCTTTGTCACATAACACATTCCCATATTCTGGGGATTAGGAATGTAATTCTAATTACATTAGGCATGACTCTGTCCACAGTGTCTGTATATGATTCATTATTTGTCTATCAAGAGCAATGATGAGGACATCCCTGGTGGTTAAGAATCTGCTTGCCAGTGCAGGGACAAGGGTTCGAACCCTGGTCTGAGAAGATCCCACACAGCATGGAGCAGCTAAGCCCACGTGCCGTGCCCACTGAGCCCATGTCCCTAGAGCCCATGCTCTGCACCAGGAGAGGCCACAGCAATGAGAAGCCTGCTCTGTGCAACTAGAGGGTAGCTCCTGCTCACTGCAACTAGAGAAAGTCTATGTGCCACCACGAAGACCCAGTGCAGTCAAAAATAAAATACATACATACATTTAAAAAAATTTTTAAAGACTAATGATGGGTTATGAATTCTATGGGTACAGCCCAGCAACCTGTTCAAGACTGTTTATCACCTTGAGAACTTTGTATTCTAAGGAACATAATGCATAAAATATTAATTACCATCAGAAAAAAACCTAGCATTTATAACATGATTTATAGTTGCTAAAATACTTGGACATATATATTTCTTATTAAATCCTCATCACTACTTTGCAGGACATGTAAGGAAAGTATTATTATCTCTGATTTACAGGAGAGTAAACTGAGGCACAGAGGAATATTTTTCTCTTAAAGTCACAAAAACAGCAGATTTAAACCTGTGTGTGCAAGTGTCCTACGTCGCTTCAGTTGTGTCCAACTCTTTACGACTCCATGGACTATAGCCAGGCAGGCTCCTCTGTCCATGGGATTCTCCAGGCATGAATACTGCAGTGGGTTGCCATGCCCTTCTCCAGGGAATCTTCCTGACCCACGGATCAAAACCATGTGGGTGCTTTACCACTAGTGCCACCTGAGAAGCCCTCATTCAAACCTAGATGGGCAGAATTCCAATCCAGCAAAATCTATTCATACTGCAAAACCCTGACAGGATATGTCATGTCAACAGCTACCGCCCAGAGAAGCGGGAAGAGATCCTGTTTCTATTGTATGAAAGGAAGCCCAGGTGTGGGGTTGTTCAGAAACTTATAAGGAACACACAGTATGCCTACACCCCTTGCAGAGCCGACATTCTCCCTGCATCACCCCAGAACTTATCCATGGTCCTCACTGTAGACAGTGATGTAATGATGGAGCAAGAGGAGAGGAAGGGCTACGTATACAGCCAGCATCACCACAGGGCTGAGGAGCGGCAGAGCAACGTGTACACTTCACACTCAGAGTTGAAAGGAGCTACTTGCTTTAATGTTCTGTGTATTAATAAAAGAAGCACCTGTGAATGACTTCAGCCTGCCATGCCCGCCGGCAACTAGGTACCTGAACACATATAACCAGGGAGGTGGAGGAGTTTTGTTAAAATCTGGTGTTCTTGCTTGCCACTCTAGGTTCTTTTATTCTCCAAAAAGGTACGTTTTTTCCATGGCGAATCCTAGGTCAGAAACTTGTTTGCTCTAATCTCATAGATGGATTCTGATGTCTTAATTAAAAAATAAAGGGACCGATTCTCATGTTCCACCAAAGAGATGGACATCCGTGAGATGTGGCCACTCCATAGACCATCTAGAGTGACGCGCTTTGGTCACCATCACCCACTCTCCCCATCTGGAGGCTCCCCACAGAGGCCATGAGAGATGAAATCTTTTTCCGGGATCTTTGAAGAAACCCCTGCAGGTGAAAAACTAACAGAAGCTGAAAAGTCATGCTTGCCTGCCGGTGGAGCCCAGCAAAGTCTCGGGGAGCACACTGGGTGTCCCATTGTGGCATTCTCTAGAGGCAAGACCTGCTGGGTCCCAGAATGCTCACTGGCCACCACCTTAAGACACGACTTTGATGGTTAAACTGGTAGAGGATGAGAAAAATGGGAATCACTGGTAAAGGAAAACACACAAATTCTAAGGCATAAAGGAAGCCCCGGGTGACTCCCTTTCTTAATTGCCTAATACAATCCCCACTAGATGCATAAATTACAGTTCCTATTAACAGCTCTATGAATAATAATCAGTTTACTTTCTGACTTGTACCTAAATATACTTTCTATATGATTTCATCTTTTATTCAGCTGTTTAAAAGCAGAACATCTAATTACAGTTCCTATTAGTCAACATCATTTTTTTTTTCATCTTTGCCATGGAGCTTGTGTGATGACTGATTTTCTAAAAACAGAATTCCTTAGCATATGGAACAAATCGTGTTATTATTAATGCATCCCCAAATGACTCTGCATTTCAATTCCCTTAATTATTTAGTCATTGCCGATTATGTCTTTTACAATTCATTATCGCATTTCTCGCAACATGAACATTTTATTCATAAAGTGTCAAAATGAACGGTTTGACCTCATAAAAAAGACACAGCTTTGAAAGTCTGTGCTTCTTTTCTTTAATGTTTTCACACTACATGATAACGCGGCGCCAAACAGAAAGTTTTTCAAGGACACTGTAATATACCCCCAATCTGTTTACAGTAACAGCCGTTGTTGGCTGACATTGGGGGAAGGGAGGGGGTGGGCTGCGGAGCTGCCCCTGGCACATCTCTAAAGATCAATCCAGAATAAATGAGGACTTTGGGATTAACATGTACACAAAACTATCTATAAAACAGGTAACCCACAAGAACCTACTGTATAGCACAGGGAACTCTATTCAATGTTTTGTACAACTTATTTGGGAAAAGTCTGAAAGAGAATAGATGCATATGGATAGCTGAATCACTCTGCCGATGCACCTGAAACTCACAGAACATTGTGAATCATCTATACCCCAACATAAAATAAAATTTAAAAAAAGAACCCTAATTCAATCTCTGGCATGTGCTCATTTTAAACAAACATGCTATCTGTGTAAGAAGATCGTTGCACTAGTTTTATTCACAAAGCTAAAACCAGCTTTTAAAAATAGCTCTTCAAGTCGTCCTGGGAAACTCCAGGTAAGAAACATTTACTAAAATGAGAACTGATTCTTAATAAGAATTAATTGTGCTCTCTGGTTGATCCCCCAGAAGTTAGAGAACCAGATTCTGACCTAGACTATTTAATACGGCCTGGGCAGTAGGACCCTCATGTAGATGTTGGCTCATGATTTCGGGGAGGTCCGTGTACCTCGTCTGAGGCCAAATTCATTGTAAACATTTTTTGAAAAGGCAAAGGAAAAATTGGAAAGGATTAAGAAGGCTGAGAACATGACGGAATTAAAGGAAAAGAGACGTGCTTATTTCTACCTGGCTAAAGCCTTGTCTCTGAGATGTGAGATTTTCTTATAATCGTGCTTCATTTGTAACCTACATGGTAGATACTACCGTAATGTAGGGGCTTCCCTGGTGGCTCAGACAGTAAAGAATCCTCCTGCAATGTGGGAGACCGGATTGGATCCCTGGGCCAGGAAGATCCCCTGGAGGAGGGCCAACCTAAGGATCAAACCAGGGTCCTGCAATGCAGGCAGACACTTTACTGTCTGAGCCACCAGGGAATCCAAGGGCATGGCTACCCACTCCCGAATTCTTGCCTGGAGAATTCCATGGACAGAAGAGACTGCTGGGTCGCAATCCATGGGATCACAAAGAGTCAGACACGACTGAGAGACTAACAAAATGGTAAACCTTTTTATACTTTCTATTTTAGCATGTACCTCCTGATCATGCTAAAACTGAGTCCTACTGAACAGGACGTGACAATAGAACTTGTTTTTGTCTTTGTCTTTTTTTAAATTTTTTATTTATTTTTTTTATTGTGTTGGTTTTGCCATACAATGACATGAAACCACCATGGGTTTACATATGCTCCCCCTCCAGAACCCCCTCCCTCCTCCCTCCCGATTCCCTCCCCCTGGGACATCTCGGTGCACCAGCCCCGAGCATCAGCCCTGGGCTGGCGATTGATTTCACATCTGATAATTAACATGTTTCAATGCCATTCTCCCATATCATCCCACCCTTGCCCTCTTCCACAGAGTCCACGAGTCTGTTCTATACATCTGCGTTCCTTTTGCTGTCTCGCATGCAGGGTTCTCGTTACCATCTTTCTAAATTCCATATATATGCGTTAGTATACTGTATTGTTGTTTTTCCTTCTGGCTTACTTCACTCTGGATAATTGTCTTTGTCTTTTGATTTAGAACAAGCAACAGATGGCATATTGTCAAAGGGAGGTGTACCTAGTCAGGGCAGAGCTCAAATCAAGTGACAATCCTTCATACATGGTATAAGAATATCAACCCATTTCCTTTCTCATTCCTTCTTTTAAGGGTCCATGTGGAAGCTGGAGATTTTCTTTTTTATTTTTATGATATCCCTTTACAAGATTCTTTTCTTCTTTATTTTTCTTTTTCTGACTGTGCTGGGTCTTTGTTGCTGCGTGTCAGCTTTCTCTAGTTTTAGACAATAGGGGCTCCTTTTCATTGCAGTGTGTGGACTTCTCATTGTGGTGGTTTCTCTTGCTGCAGAGTACGGGCTCGAGGTGCATGGGCTTCAGTAGCTGTGGTGCACAGGCTTAGTTACCCTGTGGCATGTGGGGTCTTCCTGCACCAGGAATCGAACCCATGTCCCCTATGCAGGAAGGAGGATTCTTAACCACTAGACCACCAGGAAAGTCTGGAGTTGGGGATTTTCTGAACCTACCTCTTTGAAGACTCCCACTACTTGAACTGTTCTTCCAAGCCCAAGTAGATTTCTGTGTTTTATACTGCTTGCCTCAGTTGGATACGTCTTAACGTGGGAAGGATTTATATTTAAGTAGGAGGGTTCTATGTCGTTTGCCAATAAGACAGCTGCTCCAAGCAATCTACCAAGTTTATTTCGATGTGAAAATACCGCTGTAAATTAGAAGCTATGCATAATTTTTAATCCTTTGTGAGCTCTCAGAAGGAGTCTTTAGAAACATAGTAGACTAGAACATATATTATGAAAACTACTTTGCCTGGGTAATCTGATTCATAATTAGGCATAATTGGTATAACCATATACTTGTAAAAGCAACGAAAGGGGCATAAATCGACACAAATGAAGGTAGTTTTACCATAACTAAGAAGGCAAAGAAGTTTAAATGAGCACTTTAACTGTACTTAAAGAGATAAAAAACCATCAACCACCTACAAACAATGTTCCACCAGGGGGTGTAGTCTGCATTTACTTGCTTTGTGGCTGCTTTGCAAGTGTATGCACCTGAACAGTTGTTTTAAAAAACGGTATTTTTGTAAAGTGATTTATAATGTCCCACTGGCTTTGATATTTATTCCGAGGAAGTATTGTCTTTATATTGTATTGTTTGTCAATCAAACTCAAAGCGATTCCAATGCTTTTCTTTTCTAGTAATATTACCTTGTAAAAAAAGCTGTAAGCAGACACCTAGACTCTAGATATCTAGGGGAATTTACTATTAATCCTACATTAATCCTTTCCTGTAGGCAGGAGTCCTTTAACAAAGCAATGATTTCCTAGCAATAAAGATAATCTCGTCAATACTCTACAACTGGATTTTACAGATGGATATTTCCTTAAGTGAACCTCATCTCTAATGAGTTTGAAACTACTTGATTATCCTAATGAGAATAATAGCAGCTAACAGTCATCAGTGTCAAAATAAACTGTTTATTTCAATCACAGCTTTGCAAGATTGGTTTACCTCCAGAACTGTGTGTGATGAATGAAAACAGTTGGTTAGACATGTTGACTCACGAAGATGTGTGTATCCACAAATTTATCTGGCAGTAGATGTTACAACCACATCACATAATGAGTGAGAACAATGCCTTTCTTCTTTGAGAAATGCACGCTGTATTGAAATCTCTATTGACTGGCTGTCACCAGGCTGGTCAGCGGCAGAACTGCTGTTGAACAGAGTGTCTGATGCAAGAGCTCCAGCTGCGGTGAAAACTCACACCCGGGCAGGCAGAGGTGCGGGCTGTGGCCAACTGGACCTCATGGGGCCTCTGACTCCCTTTCTTTATCCATCCCTCTCCTGGAGAGGAGCACAATGTTGACTGCTAGAGCTCTTACGAAGAGTAATATGGGCAGGTGGTGTCAGTAACAGAGCTCTACGGAGGGAGGCAAAACACAGGCTGATGCAGAAGAACCCCGTGCTTCAGGATTCACCACTCAGTAACTGGGTGATACATAAATACATGCTAGAGACCAATGTGCAAGGAACTATCAAAGGCACTTTGTGAAAAAATTTATCTATTTATTTATTGATGGCTGCACTGCGTGTTCATTGCTGTGCGAGGGCTTTCTCTAGTTGCAGTGAGCAGGGGCTACCCTCGTCGTGGTGTGTGGGCTTCTCATTGTGGTGGCTTCTCATGGAGCACAGGGTTCCAGGGTGTACGGCTTTCGGTAGCTGTGGTGCATGGGCTTAGCTGCTCCATGGCACACAGGATCATATCTGTGTTCCCTGCATTGGCAGGTGGAGGCTCAACTGCTGGACCACCAGGGAAGTCCCTCAAAAGTACTCCTGTGCACCCCTTGTGCCCCATGTTGTATCAGTCCTCAACCAAACTGCTGGAAGCCCTGTATAGCTTCTTCCTGTTGAAGCAACAGTGACAGCCACGAGCATCCTTTTATATCATTGAGGCCAGGAGAGAGAGGTGAGGTGATACAAACACAAGAGTCCAGATGCATCCCCACAAGGAGAATTTGCCTGGTCTTATGTATTGAAAATCACTCTATCTGGTTTATGAAGTTAGGCTCTGGAGTCTGGAGTTTAAACCCTAACTATGTCTATTATTTATTACGTGTTCCCATCCCTTTATCTCAGTTTCCTGCTCTGGAAGATGAGGATGACTTTGTCCAGGGTTAGAGTGAGGATTAAAGGAGATAGCACATAACAAGAGCACAGAAAGCCATGGATGCGTGATACGCCATGCTACCATTATTGCTTCTGTTGCTTTAGTTCATGTAGTCTGTTCTGGTCCACAGAATCTATTCAGATCCCTGCACCTTCAAGAAAAGGAGGCTGTCATGCAACGTGACTCTGATGGGCTCTTTATCATTTTTGGCAATAAAAGGTCCAGCATACATCCTGCAAGTTTTTACTTCCTGAGTTTTCCCAGCACTGCTAAGACCTTGGGGCGGGGTTGAGGGTGGGTGGGAGGTTGGGTGGGCCGAAGGAATGCATTTAAAAAATGCTCCAACCAAAGTTATTGCTAATCTGATCTCCAAAACATGTGTTCTAATACACCAAATATTTTGCCCACTGCTTTTTCTTTCCATTTTTCCCCATGAGCACGTGCTTGGCTTTTGATGTGGCACACACTTTAAAAACACATTATTAGGCAGACAAGTCCGTCACCCCTGGAGCTGGCGCTCTGTCCCCTGCTTATTCTTAACAAGTCTCCTTTTGTGCTGAAGTAATTAATCATTTCAACTTTCTAAGGGGTTGCTGATGGTCTTTGGAGATGACTCCATTTACCAAGGTCCCCCCTCCCCCCATCGCCGGTTACACTGTTCTGAACATGTCAGGAGTCTGCTCCTGGGTCTTCGTTCACATCACAGCCAGCTCTTCATTTCATACAACAATAACCGCCAACGGCCGAAAGAACTTAGTGTTCACTTGCCTTTTTCCAGAGTCTGGGCTTGGGGTGGGAGTGGAGGTGTGAATGAGAGGCTTTGGTGAAAAAAAAAAACAAGGAAATAGAAAGTGAAAAAGAATGATCAGTGCTGATTTTGCAGCCCAGAGGGGAGGTTTTAATCTCGAGGTCCTGGAAGGAATCTCTCAGGACACCACTTTTTCATGCATCATGGCTGAATTTCCTTTCTCCCTTTTTTCTCTTTCTCTCTGCTTTATTGGCAGCTGAGTTTTCAAACGGCTTTTCCGTTTGAAGCTGAGTCTTTGACTCACCAGGGTCAGAGAATGTCATTTGGTTTCCAGGGTAGGTTGTAGGGGAGTTGGTCATTTTTTAGATGCTGTATCAACAATTTTAGCTATATTTAGGTTCTATTTTTAAAAGCCTACCCTTCCCTGTCCTCCCCCCAGGTATCCACTGTTAAACTGAATTCAGAAAACAGGTTTAAAAATGACAAAAAATACTATGAGATCACAAGTTACTGCCAGAGAAGGGAAGGTGAAAATGATTCATAAATTAAATATGCAGATATAAATATACCAATAATGTTGAATAAATTAATATAGATTCCCAGGGTGATTTTTAGAAAATATGTACTTTATAAACAGAGACAAATCTATATTTGAGATCATTAAAAAGATATTTATGATTAACTGAAGAATAGAGTCTTAAATTAGCCCATAATTTATCAATAATAATGCTGAGCTAAGATTTTTTTAATCAGGTTCCAGAAGCCTAATCAATGTTCATAGAAAAATACCTTTAAAAAAAAAAGGAGTAGAATATAAAATGTTTAGTATTTTTAACTCCATAGAACCACAAAACTCTTGTTATTTAGGACTACAATAAAAATAAGACATTAAAATGAAAACATTGGTGTGTAATAAACACAGGTAACAATAAACTACCAATGAGTTACACTCCTGTAACTTTTTAGGAAATTCAGGGGAGAAAGACATCCATTTGGATAAACAGCAGATACACCTTTTTAGTGGGAGGCAAAAGAAGAGGAAACTCTAATAAATAAAATAGACCATCTAGTGTCAGAATACCCTGATGGCTCAGTGGTAAAGAATTCTTCTGCCAGTGCAGGAGATGAGGATTCGATTCCTGGATCGGAAAGATCCCCTGAGCAGGAAATGGCAACCCACTCCAGTATTCTTGCCTGGGAAATCCCATGGACAGAGGCACCTATAGGGCTACAGTCCATGGGGTTGCAAGAGTCAGACACAACTGAGTGACTGAAAACAGCAACAACAGTGTCAGGATATGACGATTATTTTCCAACCCAATACAGCAATCCCCTCTTATCTACGGGGGAAACATTCTAATACCTTAGTGGGTGCCTGAAACCACAGATAGCAGTAAACTCTGCATACATTGTTTTTTCTTATATATATTAATACATAAGTATGGTCAAGTCTGGGCTTCCCTGGTGGCTCAGATAGTAAAGAATCTGCCTGCAAGGCAGGAGACACAGGTTTGATCCCTAGGTTGGGAAAATCCCCTGGAGAAGGGAATAGCAACCCACGCCAGTATTCTTGCCTGGAGAATTCCATGGACAGAGGAGCCTGATGGGCTACAGTCCATGGGGTTGAAAGAGCTGGACATGATTGAACAACACACACACACACACACACACACAGGATAAAGTTTAGTTATAAATCAGGCACAGTCAGAGAATATCTGAATTGCCAGTATCTACTCTTGCACTTTTGGGCCATTATTAAGAAAAATTAGAGCCACTTGAATACAAGTACCAGGACACTAAGAAGACTACTAATAGGTGGGCTGTACTGGACAAAGAGATGGTTCACATCTCAGGTGAGATGGAGTGAGATGGTGCAAGGTTTCATCATGCTGTTCAGGATACCATGTGATTTAAGATCTACAAATTGTTTATGCCTGGAATTTTCTATTTAATCATTTCAGACCTCAGTTGCCCACGGGTAACTGGAACTGTGGATAAAAGAGGACTATTGTGCCTGGAGAGACAGAAAGGGGTGTCAGTCTCCTAATTTATCAACAGAACTAAAAGTGTTAGGAAGCAGGCTGAGCACAGTGCATCTCCAGAATTTCTCGGCTACAAGTGGGCCCAGGAATGGAGCCACATACAAATGCGAAAACGCTTTGTGTGCAAAAAACAGTTAATTTGGAGCCGAAAGGATGCTGAGACTGGAGTTCCTATTCTGACATTGCGGCTGTGTGTGTGGACAGCTTTCAAATATCAGAACAAAACAACATGTAGATAAATATGGGAGCATGTTCTAAAAGTCCTGAGAAATGTCCTGAGTTTCAATCCCTCTGCTTTTAAAAATACTTGCACCTCACTGCCTCCAACAACTATTAAAAAACCAGAACTGCACAACTATAAATCAAATATGTCAGAATGTACAAGACAACATACACATGAAATGGCAAAAAAAAAAAAATCAGGTTTCTGCTTTTTTTTTTTTTTTTATATTATAATGTCTACATGGGCTTCCCAAGGGGTACAGTGGTAAAGAATCTGCATGCCAAGCAGGGGACTCAGGTTCAACCTCTGAGTCGAGAAGATCCCCTGGAGGAGGAAATGGCAACCTGTTATTCTTGCCTGAAAAATCTTGTGGACAAAGTAACCTTGTGGGTTACAGTCCATGGGGTCACAAAGAATAGGACACGACTGAGCGACTGAGCACACGGCAATGTCTAAATAATTATGAGTGTGAGAACTACAGGTAATTATGTCTTATTTAAAAGATGGATGAACTTGAAAACACTATGGTAACTGAAAAAAGCCAGCCACAAAAGCCCATATACTGTGCAATTCCATTTCTATGAAATGTCCAGAATAAGCAAATTTATAGAGACAAAAGGTGGGTTAATGGCTGCCTAGGGCTGGAGCAGATGGGGAAGGAAGAGAGGCGATGGCTGAGAGGTGGGAGTTATTTTTTGGGGTAATGAAATGTCCTACAGTTAATTGTGGTGAAGGACACACAATTATATGAATGCACTAAAAGCCACCGGATTGTAAAGTTCAATGCATATGTGAATTATTCTCAATAAATTTGTTTAAAAAACAAAACATATGATTAATGTCTAGATAGATGTTCTAATTTTCCAGGCCTGTATCTTGTCAGTCCTCAAATGATCATTTTCGATCTTAGAAGTTATTCAAAACTTTCCTGTGAGTGTGTAACAGTAATGTGCAGCACATCAGTGTAATATCACAACTCTCCATGTGAAAAAAATAAAGAACACTCTGTGTGATTTTCATGATAGTAACTGCTGCTGCTGCTCAGTCGCTTCAGTCGTGTCCGACTCTGTGAGACCCCACAGACGGCAGCCCACCAGGCTCCCCCGTCCCTGGGAGTCTCCAGGCAAGAACACTGGAGTGGGTTGCCATTGCCTTCTCCAGTGCATGGAAGTGAAAAGTGAAAGTGAGGTCGCTCAGTCGTGTCTGACTCTTAGTGATCCCAAAGACTGCAGCCCACCAGGCTCCTCTGTCTATGGGATTTTCCAGGCAAGAGTACTGGAGTGGGGTGTCATCGCCTTCTCCATCATGAGAGTAAATACAGTCTTAAAATGTACTTCTTGAGTTGATAACTTTGGGTAGATGCACTTTAATTGTTCCAAGAATGGCTTTAGATGGAGCATATTAGTCATGGAAATAGCTTTGACTTCCCTCTCCCGATTCCATGATCAACATCATAATTAACTGAATTATCCCTGCATATTTATTACCTTGATTTCTTCAACTTGTAGATTCATCAGATATCAGAACAGAAAACTCAGTCTCATGAAAGAGTACAGTTAGCAGATATTGCACAAAAGGTTTGAGCTTTTCTGGTGTGGACATCAGTGGTATGTCCTTTCCACTTTCAACCCTCAGGAGTTAAGTGAATTCTCATCTCTCTTGAATGTGTCCCAATTGCAGAACATGTCCTAATGCTCCCAGGTAACCCAACAACCTTGACTGTCCTTGGAGAGCTTATGTTTCAGGTTATGCTTCAAGCTTATGCTTCAAAAAAGCACTTCAGTCTTTTTTGGGAAGGACAACAGGG
This sequence comes from Antilocapra americana, assembly GCA_007570785.1. Lineage (NCBI taxonomy): Eukaryota > Metazoa > Chordata > Mammalia > Artiodactyla > Antilocapridae > Antilocapra > Antilocapra americana. The sequence goes on from ML662448.1 coordinate 5,116,138, forward strand.
TAGAGAGCAAAAACAGACACTGAGCAAAACGTCAAAGTCATTCATTCATTCATTATTCCTTATCCATTTACTCAGCATTAATTAAGTATCCATTACGTGCTAGTTGCTTGCTAGCCCCTGGAGATAATGGCCACTGCCTAATGGGGCTTAAGAAAGACTATTACGAGTACATACAGTAAGCGCTATGATAAAAGTAAAGGGTCCCTGCGGAAAATAGAACAGGAACATGTATTCAGACTCTGGTAATCAGGAAGGCTTCCTGGAGGGAGTGGCATCTCAAGTGAGGCTTAGAGAAAAAGAAAGAAACACTTGGATGTTTGGGGTCAGGAGCAGACAGAGTAAGGGTGAAGCCTGGAGGGGAAGGAGAGGGCTGTGGTATTGCTTGTACAGAAGTCGTGTACAGAGGAGAGGGTGGGCAGCGGGAAGAGACAAGGCTGAGCACCGCGGGAGCTGGAGCACGTGTGGCTCTGTAGACCACATCCAGGAACCCAACCATGTCCTGAGGCTGGGGAAGCCACGAACGTGTTTCCAGCAAACATTCTTTAGAAAGGTGATTCTGCCTGTACCGGGGAGAACTGGGGGAAGGCAGGAGACTGGAGGCCAAAAAGGGGGTCTCTGGAGTAATCAAGGTGGGAAAGATGGTGACTGAAGGATGGTGGCGGGGACAGGCAGAAATGGACCCACTAGGAGGAGATTCAGGAGACAGCCAGCAGAGGAGAAGCCGGTTGCAGTGAGAGGTGACCTCAGGGCAGAGGTCTCAAGACACATCTGGTGGGGCGATCTGGGGGCACGGGGCAGGTGAGCTGAAAATCAGGAAACGGAGCCTGATAAATACTCCTGATGCCCGTCTCAGTGCAGATGTGAGCACGAACCGAGGAAAGCAGCCTGTGCGAAGGAGAGAGAGCTGGGGTAGAGGCCCTCCACCGAGGGGACGGTTACAGGGAGAGCCAGCCATGGAGGAGACTGGGAGCGAGCGGCCACCAGGATGGAAGGAAACCCAGGGCGCCATACTGTGAAAGATGGCACGTCGAGGCGGGAGTGGTGGTCAGTGGTGCTGAATGCCCACCAAGGGCTCACCGCACTGCAACGGTAAATCTCATTCATGGAGAGAGATAAACAAGGATTTGCACAGGCTCTCAGTTCAAGTGCTTAGCTTTACGAGAATGAAGACTCACCGAAATATAAAGAAGCAAAATACTCTGAGATGCTCTGAAAACAGGAGTGGACACACGGCGTTGCGTAATCCCATGGACCCCACGGCTGGCTCTGTCACACCTTCTACATTCTTGTGTTGCTGGGGCTGAACCATGCACACCGCCTTTCAATGGAATGCATCTCTACTTGTAATCTCGCCCACATTCTCTCTCTGTAACCCGCTTGTCCTGTAAGCGCGGGCTGAGCTCCTCCTGTGAGTCTGGCAGGCGTTCTAAGGCATTGAGTAGATCTACTTCTTTTTGAGTCACATTCAATCTTATTATCTCTCTGGTTTTGAGGGTGTACCTTGCAGGGCTAGAGCAACAGAAAACTTTAAAAATCAACTATATTTAACGCCCTGGTCCTCTCAGGTTGTGCTGAGGCTCTCCCAGTATCCTGATGCAAAATGAGGAAGCTATGATTTTGACCTTGTTGGGGACCCCGCCATCATGCAGTCTGGCTACTGACATGCAGACCTGGCCCAACCTGGGCACAGCAGGAGGCACCAGCGCCCGAGCTTCCTTGACAGCCTGTAGCATCCAGCTGCTGTCACTATTTGTGGACCTGCTCCTTTCCTCCAGGTGGCCCCTTCACAGTAAGATCTTGACAAACGTGGGAGCAATGATATTGACTATGGTATCAGAACGCACCCGTGACTGTGAGGGTAGAGAGTGTATTCCCACATACGACTGGGCCTGCTAACATCCTCTGTGCCTCTACACTCCTGGTTCTGTAAGCCTCTGTGATGTCTAACCATGCACACAGACAGGTAAACACAGAAAGGCAAAGTCTTTCACTCCCGACTGGAGCTTCCAGACCTCCGAGTTCCCTCTGGCCATTGCCCCGAAGCCTCTGGGCTCAGAACAGAAACTAAACAGCTCTGGCATCTCCACAAAGCTACAGAGAGTAGCCCAATGGCCCTGAAACTAACAGCAGGCTGCTGGGTACGCCTCACAGGCACCAGGATGCCTTAGGCAGAGACATGGAGCCACTTAAGTAGGGCTTCTGGTTTCAGCCAAAAGGACTAACAGCATCTAGCAAAACTGCACCTTCAGACATAAAATAAGATATTTTACATGGTGTTTCTGTCTCTGTCCATCCAGGGTGTCACTGTTCAGTCTCTCAGTTGTGTCTGACTCTGTGCCCCAGGAATTGCTGAATGCCAGGCTTCCCTGTCCTTCACTATCTCCCGGAGGTTGTTCAAATTCATGTCCACTGAGTCGGTGATGCCATCCAACCATCTCCTCCTCTGTCACCCCCTTCTCCTCCTGCCCTTAGTCTTTCCCAGTATCAGGGCCTTTTCATCCAGGTGGCCAAATGAAAAGAAGAAAAATCAAAACAAGACACTGCCAAGTGAAACTCATATATCTTGGATAAGGCACGCAGTTTGCTTGGTGAATTTCTCCAGACTTCCATCACTGTGACTTTCGCTTTGATTCTATCTTACTATACCAAGTAATGGGATATGTAAATGTGGCTCCTCTGCAGCTATGCCCAGCCTGATTTTGCCATTTGAGGGCTTCATTTTGTCATGAAAAAAATCCTTACTAGTTGAAACAACTGAAATAATTTACAAAGAAAACAACATGAGGCAGAAAATGCCTGTCTGGTTGGAAACAGGGCAGGTCTGACCTCGGTCCAGTTCTGCAAATGACCCAAACAGATCACTTGTATACCCATGGCGGATTCATATAATGTATGGCAAAACCAACATGATAATGTAAAGAAAATAAATAAATAAATAAATAAACAAGAGTCTCTTTGTTTTCATTTTTCTCCAAGAGGGGTTAATGTATTTTTGTGGCACAGTGGTAAAGAATCTGCCTGCCAATGCAGGAGATACAAGAGATAGGTTTTAACCTTGGGTCAGGCACATGCCCTGGAAGAAGAAACGGCAACCCACTCCAGAATTCTCGCCTGGGCAATCCCACGGATGGAAGAGCCTGGCGGGCTGTAGTCCATGGTGTCTCGAAGGTTGGATACGACTGAGCACAGACACACACGTGTATGTTCGTTTGGATTAAGGAGCATGTAGACATCTGAGCATTAGGTTTCTCTGGCATGCCATTCTGGGCCTGTTCATGGTGAGGTGGCATGATGACGTACGTGGTATGTGATGGTAACCTCAGCTCTCTCCTCTTTCACAGACCTCCCAGAAACACAACTGGGAATCTTGTCTAGTAGGCTCCTTAGTTTCTAGAAAACCAAGGAAATTGTGTTCCCTCTATTTGCTGGACACCTGGCCACTCACAGCGTCAGGAAATTGGTATGGGTCTCCAGAATTTAAACAAGTCCCAGTTACCCCTTCATACCCAGAAAGGCAACTCTACGTACATATCCACCATGCACATTTCGCAGGAAATTGGAATTAAATTAGTGACTAAAGATGAAAGCCAAGAAGATAATCTGCTCAGATGGTGCCCCGAAACTGTCTGTAAATCCATCCTTTATATCCAAACCAGATCTCTAACACTGGTCTCTTATTACAAAAGCTCCCTACGTTATTAGGGTGCCTCTCAATAACCACCTTCTAGAGCAGTCTGGCATCAAATCTGTGCGTTCCAGTTTCAGCCCCACATGACCCCATTACATTGTAAATGGATTTTATTTGCTGAACAAATGTTAATGCCATTCTACGTGAATGGATAATGCTAGGAAAAGCACCTAAGTATTACAGCACTGGAGCCCTTAAGGATGAAATACAGTGTAACTTAGAAAACTGTCTGTTACAAACATATGTCAAGCCAGGAGGGCTCCCAGCCCTTGGAGCTCATCTCCATAGAACTCCGTTATAATTTGTCCCTTGCTTAAATGAATTTTGCCATAATACATAGATTTACTAGGTCCCAGGAATGAAATTCTCTGAGCGAGGATAAAAAATAATTGTACTTGAGAACATAATGTAAAATTCAAATGACTTGAAAACAGTCACCTCAGCAAAAATAAGAGAGGGGAGAGGAAAAAGAAGTTTAAAGGTGAGATTGCCAATGTTGGCCATAAAACCTCCATGAGTTCAAGTGCACACACACACGTGACCAGGCACTTTAGGATCACAAATACGTGGGAGTGGGGAAACCTCCCTTTCAAGGCAAAATGCCTGAGTGGTTTCTTGAATGAGCCAGGGGGGATGCTTCCTGCTTTAATAAGACAGAACAGCAGGTTGGGGGTGGGTGCTGGTCCCAGACAGTTGGTCAAAAATTCCAGCTCTACTGCATGGCAGCGTGTGCCCCTGGTTCACTGTGTTTAGCCTCCCCTTGCCTCAGTTTCTTCCTCTGTAAAATGGGGATGATAATAGTTCCCAACTACACAGAAGGCAGCTGTGATGGCCCAATGAGAAAACATAGGTAAGAGCCTTAGAAGAGTGTCTCAGGCATAGTAGATGCTCAATAAATGTCAGCCCGTCCTTGTTGGTGGTCTGTATAGAATCTGGGCTTCCTAGGTGGCACTAGTGATAAAGAATCCACCTGCCAAGGCAAGAGATGCAGGTTCGATCTCTGAGTTGGGAAGATCCCAGGGAGGAAAGCATGAAAACTCACTCCAGAATTCTTGCCTGGACAATCCCAGGGACAGAGGAGCCTGGCAGGCTACAGTCCATGGGCTCTCAAAAGAGCAGGACATGACTGAGCAACTGAATACACACTCACATAGAATTTAGTGCAGATGAAGAGCATGAATGGAGGTCATGGCCTCTCCTCATGAGTGGTTTCTAAACCCAGGGACCCCACCCCAGTTTTCTCCAGTCTGGACTCTGCCCCCTCTCCTCCATAGAAACAGCACTCCAGGGACATCCCCAGCCGCCCAGTGGTTGACTCCAAGCTTCCAATGCAGGGGGCACAGGCTCAGTTCCTAGTTGGCGGACTAAGATCCAGCAGGCGGTATGATGTGACCAAAAAATAAATAAAAATAAATTTAAAAAGAGAAAAGAAATAGCACTCCATAAGGTCACCAATGACCTTTCTCTCCAATCCTTTGGGTGGTTTTCCCACCCTCCTCTCTCTTCTCCTCTGAGAAATTCTGAGCCCAGTTGAATGGAAATTCTCTTGGCTTCGACTCTGTGACTTTTCAGTCACGATTTTTCCTCCGGCTCTCTGTGGACTCCCTCTCACATGCATTTGCCAGTGGCTCTTCCCTTCACTGGCCTTGAAATGGTAGACTGTAGGCTCTCATTGCTTCTCAGCCTACGGTCTCTCTCCAGGCAAATGGACCCACTTCTGTAGTTTTACAATCAATGTGCTAATTCATCCAAAATGTTGGCCTGCCTTTCAGACCTCTGTTCTGAGCTTATGCACATTCTCCACGTCTACTTGAATATCACAAGGCAACTCAAACTTGGGATATCTGACAACGATCGTGTGATGCACTCTCTCCTCTTGCCCTCTTAAACAGGGCGGACCCTCTGGTCCTTGCCCACACCCACCCCGCCATGTCCTCTGCTTGCCTTTTGCCTGTGGAAAACTTTAGTCAGAGAATAAGCTTAATAGGAGAAATGAGAAATGCAGAGACAAAACAAAGAAGACCAAATAATCATAATGTGGTCATTAAGCACAGTCAAGGACCTTTAGCTCCTTCTCGAGGGCTATAGATAATATTCTGAGCCCTGTGAGCTGTCTCACAGATACTGAAACCCCAGGTGGAAGAAGCTAACTACACGATGGCCACACTGTACCCATGACATTACATTAGCTGACACAATTCTGAGAACTGGCCTCAAAGCAATGGGAACAGACCAATCGTAGAACTGAAGATTAACTGTACCTAAAACAACCAAGATGACGCTGGTCAGACCACTGATGACCAATTTAAAGATGACTGTCAGAGCTGACTGTGCTGTGTCTCTGCAGGTATCCGCCCCCACCCCCACTTCTGTCTATAAAAGCTCTTGCCTTTGTACAGATGGCAGCCCTCCTCCACCAGATGCCAACATCTGAAATTAAGCAAACTTTCCTTTCCACCAACCTGGCCTGTTTATTGGCTTTCAGTAACCACTCGCTCGGTAACAACGTCGGCCTCTCCGTCCACCTTCACAGGTCTCTACCCGGCATCCCTCCCCCGGGACCTGCAACAGCTTCCCCTTCCCCCTTCTCCCCATGACAGCCAGTCTGATCACATCCCTCCCAGCTCTGATCCTTCACTGGCTCTCTGGTGCTTAGAGGTTCCTGAGTGTGGCTGAGAAGGTACCGAATGGCTAGCCTCTCCTGCCGGGCCTCTCCCATCCGCCCTCCAGCGGCACGGGCCTCCTCTTTCCTTCCCAGATCTCTAACAAGCCGAACTCTACGCACCTTCTGATAGGAAGCCCCGCCATTTTTTTTTAGGTTGCTTTCCTATTCATTCTTCAACTCTCAGTTCACAGGTTGCTTCCTCAAGGACTCTATTCTTAATCACAAATTAGGTAATAAATGCTTGAGAAAATGTTCAGGAAACCCCGCATATTTATTGCAAATAGCAGGACAGGTTTAACTATGAGATTTGAAAAACAATGTAGTATCTATCTCTTCCAGCACATGTTGGTTCCAAAAGGGCCGGGGTCACATCTGTCTAAAACCTACCACTGATGCCCGGGACCTCCCATATGGAAAGGGCATGCTAATGCTTGTTCAATGACTATTCCACAACAAGAGAAGCCACTGCTTTTCAGAATGAGATGCCTGCAAATAATTATTACCTCTGGTGATCTTGATGACATCAGGTTTGCCTGAGTTGATCCCAAAAGGAGAGAACTTGGGAAGGAAAACTGGGCTCCACAAAGACGGTCCACAGTAACCCAGCATTAAAAAGGCCAATATAGCTCTTTTTTTTAGGGGGGAGGCATATAGCATGTGGAATCTTAGGTCCCTGACCAGGGATGGAACCCATACCTCCTGCTTTGGAAGCTCAGAGTCTTAACCACTGGACCACCAGGGAAGTCCCAGCCAATGCATCTTGTCCATAATTTATAGTGAAGGGAATCTGCCTGTGAGCCATCACACTGATGCTCACCATCCTCCTTTAGAGTATTCTTTCACTCACTGACTCATTTATTCATCCATCCCACAAGATCATGAATTTTAAAGTCTAGACACTGGGCCACCATGTGGGAAGGACACTGATGTGGGAGGGACACACAACCAACCCAGCAAGCTGTACCTGAGAAGGAACCCTGTGCGTGTGTGTGCAGGGGAGGAGATGTTTAGAAGAGGCCAAGAAGATCCTGGGGATTCCTGCTGTGAGAGGCAGGAGACAGCCAGGACAATACTCCAGGCAAAACTGGGAATACCCACATGCTCCTCTAGGAGCTCCCGAAGTACCAACGGCCACTATTAACACCTTAGACTGCCAGGTAAGGGACAGGACAATGCTTCCATAACAGCGCCAGCACCACCATCCCCTCCCAGGCAGGAAGCGCATAATTTAGAGCTCAGCAGTCTTCTAGGGAAGGCAGCGTCCCCCACCCTGGACCCTGCACATGTGCATAAATCAATCATCTCATGGGTCCAGGCTGTCCCTCTTGTTCCACACCTGATCTGGGGTGGGCAGGGGAGGCACCCACGGTGTGATGGGTTAGGGGTCAGTATTGTAGGGTGACAGGAGTGAGGAGACGCGATGAACTTCAAATCAGCTCTCTTAAGAAACAAACAAATGATGCTTTAAACACTTGACTGCAGCATTCAGTTTTAAGTGATTTTCGCATTATCTAGCACATATCCTTCTGGTATGAGAACTACTCAAGCTCTTTATGAACGCCAAGCCTTGCCTGGAGTGTAGAGCAGAAAGGTCAAATGACAGAGCTCTTCCCTATCTTCAGAAAAGACAAGAAAGGATCAGAAGGGGTAGGATTTTTAACACAGTGAAACCAAAAAGAGGACCGGTATGTTGTGGTCTTCTCATTTTTCAGACAGACGCCAAAACCAATTGAAGGAAGATGGCTTAAGCACTGAATATTGGGACCCAAAACATGAAAGTATGTCGAAAGGGAAAAATAGGACAAGTACGTTAGCATTTTACACTATTTGCATTTAGCCTGAAACAAGGCCCCAGGAAAGAGAATTTAGATATAAAATACAGTATGTATTTTATTCAGCATATACTTAAATGCCAGGAATGAAGCTGCCATACTTTTCTGAACAACTGTTTTCTCTATAAACCTCTGCCACAAAAACAAAACTCATTACGAATTCAGCAAACCAAGCTTCAATTAATTATTTTCATTAATTCTACAGTGAAGAGATTTGTGAAATAATGCTTTCCAGGAAGAATAAAAATATTCTACCTCTGAAAATGATTTGACAGTCAATGTAAAATTTTAAACCAAATAATTGTATGAATGTAGTTCACAAGCAATTCCAGAAAAAGTATGTAAGGTGTCCAAACATTAAAAATATATTAAAATAAAGTTATTTTTTCTTTATAGGGAATTGCCACACCATCTGGTCTGATTTATCCTTGTGTTTTGCCCAGTATAATATCAGCTTTCTGAGAGCCATAAATTATTAGGTTATTCCAATGAAAAAATATGAGTAAAGAAAAAATATAGGTTGAAGAGGACATCCTGATTGTAAGTCTGAATACTCAGGAGAACACTAACATGGCAGAACAGCCCAGCCTAAGTGAATCTGTGCGTGAAACTAGTTCACAGAAGGTGTGCGTGTGAGATGATGATGATGAAAAGGACAGGCTTACAGAGAGGACCAGGCGAAATAATAATGTGCGTAACAATATAGAAATAAATCTTCAGCATTGAGCATTACCTCTTTGTCAGAGTGCTTCTGATTCTAATTAAGTTTGGGAGAAAAATAACCAGGCAACCCCTGCCTGACTGGGAAGCATGGACTATTAAAAGAGGCTTTTAAATAGTAGGGAGATGAATGGGGGCACCCAGACGTGGACACGGCCATATTTTTCATCTCAACTCTGTTGCTCTGTCTTCCAGCTGATCCCCTTCATACAGCGTCACCTCAGCCTGTGCAAAGGGACCAGATGGAGGTGTGGCTCCCAGATTTCTAAAGGAAGTATGGCTTTGTAAAGTCTTATTTAGGCAACTTGGGTGATTACCCTCTGAAAGGGTAAAGAGCAAGCAACATACGAACAACAGGCTCACTCTGACACTCTAGCCTCCCACCTCCTTCTGTTTAAAACCTACATCAACCAATTGGTAAACTTTTTAAAAGAATATCCTTACCCGAATGATTTCTTCAACACAGCTGTTGGCTTCTCCAGATCGACTCTCCTGCAAGCAAAGGGTACAAAACATTAAGCCTGACAGAACAGTCTTATGGTTACAATGAAAAGATGGCACATAAGCCTCCAAACTGAATAGAGCTTGGACAGGGTGCCATGCCTCACAGGGGACTTACAGATGAGCCCTTTTCCTTAACGGGACAGCACCCATCATGGCTGAGACCACCCCGTTCCCCAACTGCGGCACCATGGAGAGGGCGGCCAGAGCATCGTGCATGCCCCAGAGTCGCAGCACTGGGCCCTCCAACCATGTCAGCTCCAAGCAGGGCAGGCTCCTTAGGAGCACAGCACAGGGGCTCCATCAAAGTGTGGAAGGAGAGGTGGCCTCTGCTGCAAAGGTGCATCCAGTCCACCCACTGGATACGTGCAAGGCCCGGCCAAATACCAGCACAACTCTGGTAGTTGTACCACCCCCAGAGCCTAGATTTACAGGGTGATGGGCTGAAACCTGAAAGACCAAAAGGAGACACCGCCTCCAAGGGCAGGCTGGGTGTCATGCTCTGGAGCCACTGGTTCTGTCACCCACACTGCCCTGTGCTGAAGACATGGTACAGGCTCCAAGGAATGGGGCTGTCAGGACACAGCCGACTCTGGGGACCATTTTAAGTTTCAGAGATACGGCTGGTAACATACTCCCAGAGCACAGAAGGTGGTTTTGCGGGGATGTGAAAGCAGTGTTTGCAGGTAGAAGTGCCAACTGTGGTCTCAGGGAGACACTGCTCTGGCCTTTGAATTCAAGGACATTGACCAGAACTCGGCGCGACCTCCCAGAACGAGGCTTTCTTCACAACGTCTTTCCCAAGCCCACTCTGTTCTCTCTTTCCTTCTCACAGTTCTCTCCCCCTGACAAATGTTGATTTGCATATCGCAGGTTTTCCTCGTTTGTTCCAAGTCATCTTTCAGAGGGCAGGTCAACCGCGACTTCCTCAGGGTAGCATCCCTGGCCCTGGAGTAGTCAGCCACACAGCCTTTAGTTCTTCTCCAGGGCACTCACCAGGAAGGTAGTTCATGGACGGACTCTACAAAGATCTCTCCTCCCTCCAGGACACATACTCCACCCACCTGGGGGCTCTGTGTCCTTCACACAGCCTTAAGCATCTGCATTGCTTATCTGTCAGGAAGGCATGAATGAATCCACTTCCTGCCGTTTCCAGGAATGGGAATGCTTACCACAACCCGCTCGAGGACTTCCCGATATTACAAAGGTTCTACCAAAAAGTGTACATTCCAACCCCAGACCTCCATGTGTGCCCCTCACTTTCTTTTCCTGGTGGTGGGGTATTTTATCAGAAACATTCCATACTTCACAGTAGGTAAGGAGCATGGGTGAATGAAAGTATGTGAGGCTTGAAAAGGTCCTATACATGATTGAGATTTTTCCTACCCAGATATAGAAGATTTGCCCCAGGCTCCCAACTGAGGCAGGTTTACATGACTTGCCCTCAGGCCACAGAACAGCAGGGCCTGGACCAGGAAGCAGGACTCCTAATCCTCAGTTGTGTACATTTTCTCTTCCAGAAGCTTTCCCATTCCCAAAGCGAGCTCATTTGCTTGTCAAAGGTATTTCATTAGCATGGTTTCTAGAAGTTTTCTACAGCTTGCAAACTTTTTTTTTCCAATTGTGGTAAGGTAAAATCCACATAAAATAAATGATTTTAACCATTTTAAATATATATGGCCTTTAACTATTTTAAGTATATAAGCCCTTTGCTGGCCTTAAATGCATTCACAATGTCACAGCTAATCCTAGAACATTTCTGTCACCCTGAATGGAGACCTCATGCCCCTTAAGCAGAAACTCTTCATGTCCCCCTCTCTCCAGCCCCTGGTAGCCACTAATCTTTTTACTTTCTCTCACTATGGATTTTTCTATTCTAGATATTTCATATAAATGAATTATATATATGTGACCTTTTGTGTCTAGCTGGTGTGTCTCACTGAGAATGTTTTCAAGGTTCACGTTGTAGCTTACATCAGTACTTCATTCCTTTTTGTGGCTAAGTAATACTCCATTGTATTCGAGTATTACCACATTTAATTTATCTATTCATCAGCTGATGGACATTGTGGCTTTTACACTTTGACTATTGTGACAGCACTTTTATAAATATCTATGTACAAGTTTTTATTTGAATACCTGTTTTCACTTCTTTGGGGTTATAGACGTAGGAGTCAAATTGGTGGGTCATATGGCAATTCTATGCTTAGCTTTTTGAGGAAATGCCACAATGTTTTCCATAACGGCTATAACACTTTACATCCCTACTAGCAATGTATGAAGGTTCTAATTTTTCCACATCTTCATCAAACACTCTCTTTGTATAAATGGTTCCTTTCTAGTCTCATCATTAAAAGATCAATAACAAAATGTGTAAAGCAAAACTACTGTTGCTACCAGTCCATTAACATAACATATATGTCTATCCCTGTAAATAGCAGTGTTAAATGTCAGGATAAGATTAGAAGACCCAATGCTTGCACTAATATCTCATCCCTCTTTCCTATATTCATCCCTTCTTCTGTTTTCCCAAAAGTTCTATTTTGGCAAAACAAATTGACTATACCCCACAACTTCCATTTCCAGTGCCTTATCCCAGGACTGCTCTGGAAATGTCACCATCCTGATACTTCAGTCAAATTAGATCCAGAGAGTTCTTTTTGGAACTGACTCAAACCCTAAGTTCTTTCCAGGGCAGCCAGAGGCAACCATTACGAAGGCCTCAACGGTCCTTTGAAAAATGATCTCTTTTGGAGTTCAGGTGAGAATGAATGGATAAATAGGAAAACGTATCTTCCAACCCATCAACCATTCTTCTCATTCCACTTCCAAATTCCAACCCTGAATTCTCAACGTGTTTGTTATTTTCCACCTTAAAAACAAATAGCCAAGGAAAACGTGACTTCACACTCTCCTGGTAGACTCACTCAGGCACACAACTTATTGCAAAAACTCTTTCTATGTTTGGTTTCTTAAAGTTAGGCTTACCCTGAATACCACACTTTAATTTCATTTGAAGTGATTTATATCAATGACAGGTTCCTCTTAGTATCTCACCTAATAACCCTATAAATTTCCACTACCCTTCTCTGAAAACAGAACACCCGGAGAGGGAAACAGTATAGAAGCCTTGTTAAGTACTTCCCTTGTCAATGTAGATGAAAGATGTAGGGTTATTACATTCGGTCATCTCAATGGGAACTCCAACTGTGAGCTCTGAGGGTCTGGCCAGACATCAGGTCCTTCCTTCCTCGCCCAGCGGAGAAGGTGCCAGGAATGGGGCCGGGACAAAGGCCTTACAACAACAATCTCAGGGAGCCCCAGCTTTAAATTACAGTGGTGGAGGGGCTTTGGCGAGGAACACTTTGGATTTTTTTCTGGAACATCTCTGACTCCGGGGGTTCCCAAAGGAAGGCACCACATCAGGTTTGAATTTCCCAGATCTGATGTGGATTGGAGTGGATCCATGAGGCACGATATTATAGACAGTTTGAAACGGAAGGAACCTTAATGCGCTTTTTACCCGACTGGATGACTTCCACAGATGAAGAAACTGACCCAGAGAAGCAGAGAGTCTTATCCCAAATCATTTCTGGAAGCAAGGGACAGTCGAGGTAGAACCTGCACACATCTGTTCAACACCAGTTTAGTGAACTGTATTACCTCCTGCAATCTCTCTAAGTTCAGCCTTTAAAACTGGCTCAACTTGAAGTCACTGTCATGCTTAATGTATAGACATGAAAGAATCTGGACAGTATTCAGGTAAATTTCCTCCTTTCTTCCCATGCAGCAAACTATCCAATACTTAGTCACTCTGGATCTTATTCTTTAATCTCAGCCATCACATGGATCGACCAAAAGTGGAAGAGACAGGAGCGGAAGTGGAGAAAGTCATACAACCATTTCTTTTGTGACATTAACAAATCAGAGACAAGGATTTGTGCCCTCAGAAACTGGAGGACAGGATTCTACTTCACCTTTTCCAGATCTACAAAGGTTGGGTTGGGTATGTGGAATTGGAATGAGTTAGGCGTGGGGGTTAGAGAGACTGCGGGGCCTTCTACCTGATTTCTTTCTCAAAGTCTCTCTCAAACATGGTTTCAGCTGCAGTTGTACACTTTAATTATATTTACATTTTTAAAACTTTTAGTGTTTACGAACAAGATTAAAACATGCGTGTAATTTACATCTCCAAATTTTTGTTTATGTTTTTCACAATAAAGTTGTTGCTTTCCTTGGAAAGGTACCCACTGAGAAGAAGGGCTGCACAATGAAAATTTGAATTACTCTGTATTTTGTGAGGGTTTAGAGCTGTTGCTTCATGCTGAGTTGCTGAGCTGTTGCTCCCTATTTACGCTGACTTTGATGAACCCACGCCATTTTCCTATCATTACATTTTGAAATCTGTCATAACAGCCTCACCTCATTGCACCTCCAACTAAACTTCAATTAAAAGAGAGCAACCCCAGCTGATTCTTCTTTTCGACAGTGTTGTCGATCACGTTCCTTTTTCATAAAACTGCTTTCCTCAAATCTTTACCGCTTGAAAATACACACCACACCCTGTCAGCACAATGAGAGGAATGGAGCTGTGGGTAAGGAGAGCCTCAGCAATATCCAGGAGCATCCTATCTCTGAGAGCCTAAGCTCCTAATTACCATGCCAGGCACACAGCCCTGGAAGAAGCAGGCCGAGCTTAAGGAGAAAAGGCTCAAGCCAATCAGTGGGAAATGGCATTTTACTACGGAGGAGATGAAGCTGTACGCATCCTATTTTCAAAAATAGTTTAACTCTTCATCAGACGCATTGAAGGAGGAACTTTCATTCTAAAATAACACTGTTTTAAAGTCACAGTACCTCTGTCTGCAAGCACTCAAAAGGTCCTCAAACATTCAGGAACTGTTTATCACATGCAGAGCCTACAAAAGTATTCTTAAATGTCTTACTATTTTTTTCAGAGCAGCATTTTGCATATATTTTATTTTGTTAATTTTTTTTTAATTGTGGTAAAAGTCACATAATAGAAAACCTACTATTTTAGCCATGTTTAACTGTACAGATCAGTGGCACTGAGTACATTGACAGTTTTGCAACTTTCACCATCATACACCTCCTGAATTTTTCACCTTCCTAAACTGTAACTCTGTCTCCATTAAACGCCAACTCCCCTTGGCATCTAACAATGTACCTTCTGACTATGAATTTGACTATTCCAGATACCTTGTAGAAGACTAATCAAACTTGATTCAGAGGGAAACTGAGATACAAAGAAAGGCGGTGTCCCGTCAATGCCACCAAAGCAGCGACTGAGGCTCTGACTCGGATTCAGGGGTGTTCACGTTCACACGTCTGTGTGAAGCCCCATCCTCTGCCTGTAGCCCTGGCCAGTCTCATCCGAGGGCAGAGCCACCTGAGGCCAGGAGTCCGCCGGCCAGTGCTGTCCTCAGCAGGCTCTACATCAGACCTGGCCCTCCCCTCTCAGGCTCCCTCTGCTCCCAGTCACCCACGGGGGAGGCCGGCCTCACCCCTCCCAAGTGCCCCTCCTGATTTCCGGAATGTGCTCGGCAGATCTGCTCACCTCTTTTTCGGCTGCTCACCCCCCCCTAACTACCGTCACCACCGTCACCGAGACATTGACACATCGAGGCGAAAAAAACACACAAAACGCAAACAAAATGGCAGCAGATGGTAGCAGCATTATTTTCAACTAAAGGACAGTTCATAAGAAAAAAACTCAATTGGAGAGCACAACACAGAATGGGGAAAAACAGAGCATCAAAATAAGGTGTGCTAAGAAAGAGAAAAAATAGAGTTATTATGGTTGGACATCTTTAATCCACTTCTATTTTTCCTAAAAGACAAAGGATACCAAAAAGAAGACCCCAACTATATAAGAGGGATAGAGAATTTGAGAATAAAATTAAATAAGGCTAAACCGAGAGATATAAGCAACCTAGACAGTCTTGAGGAAACCCTGATGTTTCAAGTATACATGAGATGGCTACTGAAGTGGTTACACAGTGAGCTACAAAAGAGCATCAGAAAATTCCAAAAAGCAGTTTTTTTATATTCCAGACTCTATAGTCACAAGTTATCAAAACAGGCTACGAATTAAAACAGTAGACATAAAAATCTCCTAGAATTCTTGGAATAAAACAAATACCACACAACTATAAATAAATCTTCACATTCACAGGAAAATAAAATTATAATACTGCAAAGCAAAATAATGGGATATTATTAGAGCTAAATTCATACACTAAAAGCTTTCATTCTTTTTTAAAATAAAATGTATGTGCTAAGCAATCAATTAAAAATTTAAAAGCAAGGAGATATACAAAAGGAAGAAAACAACAAATAGAAAAAACCAATGAAATATTTATAAAACAAAAAGTCACAATTTATAAAGCAAAAATATAATTTCTTAAAACAAGAACACAGTACTCAAAACAGTAATAGAAAGTCACTTAAAAATCTGTTCAATAAAAAAACCCCATATAAATATAATGTGTTATAAGAAGGGGATAAAATATATGGAAGGGCTTATAATCATAAGAAAGCATTGATGTTAACATTAATATAGAAAATAATACTAATAAAGTTTGATCAAGTTGGCAACTTTCTGGGAAAAAAGCTGATATGAAATAAAGAAAAATGAGATTAGGCCTATACATCTGAGAATGCAGATTAAATTAAAAATTATCTTCAAATAAGGCTTTAGGCCAAATCATTTTAAAGTGAAGGACTTTAAACTTTCAAGGAAGAACTAATTTCCACATGTTTATTCTTCCAAAGCAGAAGGTAATGGAAAGCTATGTGATTTACTTTATTAAATTAGTATAAAAACCTCACATAAGAAAATAAATCAATCCTTCTCTGAAAATCTGTGTAAAATCCTTAAGGGATTATTTGTAAATACAATTCAATAAAATATTTTAAGAATTAGTGGAAACTTAGTGGGCTCTGTCCCAGGAATGCAAAAATAGTACAATCCTAGGGCTCTTTTAAAGTAATGTATCACTAGGGAAAACATGTAAAACTGTGATCATCTCAGGTTTTTTTTTTCTGACCCTGGAAGATTTTTTGATCATATATGTAGAAGAGTCCAAAAGAGTCCACTGTTGCAGTTATTAAAAAGGGAGGTTTAAAAGAGGTTGGCTATTAACAGTCAAAGCTCAATAGCTCTTCTGTGCGGCAGCAATAAACACTTTAAAAATATGAAAAAAATCCCACCCACGCTATCCAGAAAAATAAATGAGGAATAACCTGAACAAGACATGTTGAAGATCTGTAAGAAACATCTCCAGAATTCTACTGAAAGATGAAATGCCTGAAAGAGACCACTCCCAGCTTCTCCAACACCTTCCAACTGTGTCATGCAATACAAAGCTAAATAAACGTATCAATTAGGACAAACTGCAAAGTGTATTATCTGAAAAAAAAGGAGGTGAATTTCATGTAACAGAAAACCAACCATTTTTTAAGTGTACAATTTAGTGGCCTTTTATATATATTCACAGTGATGTAAGTCAGAGTCATCTCTGTTTCGTTTCAAACATTTCCATCATCCCAAAGTGAAACTCTGCACCCATTAAGCAGTTTCTTCTCACTCCCCTTCAAGTTAACTTTTTACTACGATTTTAGTGTAAAGAAAAGAAAAGAAAAGAACAAGAAAAAAAGAAAAATGTTGATGAGTATCATTTACTTGTATTAGTAGATTTTATGGTGGATATGCTATCTCTCAATTACGTGATTGTGACCAGTTTCTGGCAGAGTACTTGGCACAAGAGAGTAAGCACTTGAAGATGTTTGTTGAATGACTAATAAATGGCCAATGTACTAAAAAAATGAAAAGACTATTAAAAAAATTAAAGTCATACACTTTAGTATGATTGGGCATCTATATTACAACGTCTTCACTTTAACGGAAAAAAACCCAGAATTATCTTAAAGACAAACTCCTAAAATATCAACTTTTATATACTTTATTAAAATTAAGCATATACCCATTAATAGAGGAATCATTAACAAAGTCATTTGGCTTCCGTAATCTCCACATTTGTATCTGTAAATTAGGGAACAAGTATTAGCCTTCTATTAACAGGCAATGCTCTTAAAGAGTTAATGATTGATTTTTTCAGTCAGATTCCTAGCCATAGGACAAGATCTTTCAATCATGTTGCTATTTTTATAATGAGAATTAGTGATCTCAATGAGAGCTTGTAGTTAAAAATGCATTTGGTTTTCAGGAAGTTAAGTGGTCTGTCAGTGCACTGACCTTGTCAAATGTCTACGGATGGAACAAAGAGATTAAAACCAGAGACGGTGGTTTTACATCCTGATCACTAATTGATATTGAGTGCTTTTCCAGGGGGTCATGCCGCAACACAGACGCCTGTGCTGTATGCAGGGGCCGCCCTCCACATTGTCCTCTCGTAACTGGGTACACAACTCACAGGACGGGAATAATGAACACACAAGTACCTGTAGCCTGAAGCTGCCAAGACCACTTCAAGACTGTCCTTGGCTCTGGGTTTTCTCATTTAAAACTGTGTGGTCATTACTTTTAGTAAGAGGGAGACCACACAGGCTCAGGTAAGAGGGACAGGGCTGAAGGTATTCAACCCTCCCATGCCAGGCTTTCTTCACTGAGACTTTAAATGTACCACTTCCTTTTCAATCCTGAATCTCATCCAGCATTCCATCTATATATTGTTGACTGCTGAATAACATGGGTTTGAACCATCTACAGGTCTACTTTTTTCCCAATAAATATAGTAACTGTGTTTTCATTTGATGTATCTTTAAGTGAACTAAAGGAAGGGAAAGTGTGTGTTTGGAGAGAGATCACAAGCTGTGGGATTCAAGGAACCAAGAGCCGAGTCCTGATTCTCTTCACACTGTTTCCTGTCCTTGGGTGATTCATTCATCAGTTCATTTGTTTCAGAGGCAGAGAAGGCAGTAAGTGAATTCTGGATTGTTCAAGGGTCAATTGTAATCTAATAACACATGTTATTTGTAGGTAGCAGAAGGCTTACTAATAGGTCAGTCCTATAATCTACCCATTGTTTCCCCTTAAATAGTGGGATGAAATGTACGGAAAAAAAAATTTGATTACTGTGTATAGTGAGAACATGGTTTTCGTTGCTAATCATGAAATTCTGAACACAGAGACCCATAAGATGGAGAGAGTAAGCCAGGGGGCCTGAAGAAATTAACCAATTAAAGAGAGCGCTGCTCTGATTTGTGTCCCATGGTAGGATGGATAATCAATTCTCTTTTAGCCCTGAAGTGAAATGACTATTGGAAACGGTAACAGTGGGGCTAAGTATTTGACAAAATTCTATGTGACACAGTCTATTAATTTTACCTAAGCATTTTGCTAAGAGAAATAGAGATTCACAAATAACTCTTAACTCATTACAGACCAGGGGATTTTTGCAAAAACTTCACACCCGTGGCCGGCAATTTTTATTTTGGCCAGTCAAAAATTAATTCTGTCGCTTCACTAATGGTTTGCCAGTTATCACATTCAGTAGTTACACCCGACACACCTGTGAAGTCTTCTCCAGCACGGTGACTTTCATTTTGACTTTCCATATCAGAATCAGTCACTAAGGCTTTTTGTTTTTTGGTGATCTAATACTGACATCATCTGAATCAGAACTATATTCTGAAGAACAATCATCTTCTGAGACACTAGTGTATATGTTGCTTAGACAGTCAGACAAAGTATCTGCATAAATTCACTGAAAAATTCTTCTTCACTCAAAATGTTGCAATGCATCATCTTTGAAAATTTTATGGTAATAAACTTGCATTTATAATACACACAAGGTTGGAACAGAAACCTACTGGAGCAAAATGTAAATGATAAAGATAATCATAAGTTGTATAATGAACCTTTCATCCATTTTAAGCTTTAACAATTTTGCAAGGTGTTGTTAATTGTATCAGTCTTTAAGAATGTATTGATACGTCTCTGGTCAATAATGTGTAATATATTAAAGTCCCTCATGAGTTTTTCTCTTCATTATCACTTCACTTTTCCAAAAAGGTTTCATGTCATCTGGCCCTCAGAACAGCGTTCATCCCGTGTACATTGACCATAAACTCTTTCTGTGTATGCCCTTGGATAGATATGTGCTGAATTAAGACATCCAGCTGAAAGCAGCTGGGATAGGGGAGAGGATTCACCTGCCGGGTAGAAGCGGGTAACCTTGCGGAACATGAGTAAGAGATCAGAATGCACTTTGATTGGATGGTGAGAATTTTTTAATGCTAGGAAGTTTTCTATTCTTAAATTCTATTCTGTAAATCTATCTACAGTGCCATGCCGCTGCTGTTTAGCCACTCAGTCGTGTCCTGCTCTCTGTGACCCCCTGGACTGCAGCCCACCAGGCTCCTCTGTCCACGGGAGTCTCAGGCAAGAGTACTGGAGTGGGTAGCCATTCCCTTCTCCAGGGGATCTTCCTGACCCAGGGATAGAACCCATGTCTCCGGCTTGGCAGACAGATTCTTTCCCACTGAGCCACCTGGGAGGCACCCTGCAATGCTATACTTAAAGATTTTTCTTCTTTTTTTTTTCATTTATGCATATTTAACCTCATTTTCACTCTTTCTGTTAAGCCATCCTTTTTAAAAAATTTATTATATTTTAATTTTATGATGTATTTATTTGGCTGTGCTGGGTCTGAGTTGTGCCAGGTGGGCTCTAGTTCCCTGACCAGGGATGGAACCCTGCATTGGGAGCATGGAGTCTTAGCCCCAGGACCACCAGGCAAGTCTCAGCATTTTCATTCTGGAGTCTTCTGATGTCATTTTACTGTTCATCTCAGAACATACTTGCAGGCTGTCTCAACCTAACAGTCACAGTAGGTTTTATCTGTTCCCTTCCACTGCCATAAAATGCTCAGTTACTTTAAAACCTGGGTGTGTCACAGGGTAAGGCAGAGTGAGCCCAGTGGCCTATGGAACCAGGGGCGTCTGGGGCTGAACCTGGATGAGTCCAAACATTTTCCCTTTCTTCTACCAGGGCAGGTCTCAGAAGGCCCTTGGCAGTGCCTGATGACCACTGGATTTCCATGGCAAGTATGACCAGACAAAGCCATCTTCTGGTGACCCTCGCTGGGCAACTCAGGAAGACAAGAGGCACATCAGCTCCTGTGCCCCTACAGTGTAGGGAGGAGAGCTGGACTGTTTGCCATCCCTAGTCCAAGGCCTCTGCGGGGCTCAATAAGAGGACAAACTCTCCATCTTCATTTCCTCACTGGGTCACAAAACCCCTTGGAGTTATAAGGTGGAAGGAGAAAAACAGGGCTTCCCTGGTGGCTTAGTGGTAAAGACTCTGCCTGCCAACACAGGAGACAAAGGTTTGATTCCTGATCTGGGAAGACCCCCCCATGCTGCGGAGCAGTTAAGCCCGTGAGCCACAACTACTGAGCCCGCGCTCTGGAGCCTGTGCTCTGCAACAAGAGAAACCAAGCCCCCGCGTGCCACACCAGGAGAAAAGCCTACCCAGCAACGAGCAACGAAGACCCAGAACAGCCAAAAATAAACACATAAAATTAGGAGAAAAAAACAAAAGGAGAAAAAAAGATTCACAAAGCATTTAAACTATACCGTGATTATTAGGGCAAGATGCTACCTGGACAGAATGCAGACAGCCCCTCTTCACTGTCGCCTGACACGTGTTAGGTCTTCCAAGTACAAGAAAGAATTGGAGAGAAAACCATCTGCTTAGGTCCCCTGCTGGTGGCACAGACTTTGACTTTTTTTGGCTTCTCTTGTTAGGATGTCACCATATTTGATCAGAAGGCAGATTTCTGCATCTAGAATCTCTCTTTCCAAAGAAGAAAATTTTAACTGTGTTTATTGAAAAAAATAAAAAGGGCTGAAATCTAAAGAAAACACACCCATGATTATATTGGAATGATTTAATGATAAAGAACATTTTGTGATAAATGCCAAGAGCAGTGAAATGAAGTCAGAAAATGTAAATGAAAATTAGTCAAGGTTGTTTTCTATCTGACACTATGGCTTAAAGGTTCACAAAAGAAAAAATCTCCTCTCTAACATAATACCAATGAATAACAATGTTTGAATCTTGACTTGATTTCTAATACTGGGAAAGTAAATGATTTTTGAGTCTTTTAAAATTAATTCTTATTGGAGTTGAGTTGCTTTACAATGTTGTGTTAGTTCCTGCTGCAGAGCAAAATGAAAAAGTCATGCATATACATATATCCCCTCCCTTTTAGGACCAAAATGAGGCCACATGTATGAGGCGTTTAGGTGAGTGCCTTGCACCTGACAGCCGATCAGTAAACAGGCCCAATGATTTTATCTTAGAGAATATTTGAGTACTTAGGAAAGAAAGCAATGAACACTGGGGACCAGCATGAGGATCACAAAGACCAGAGGATGTTCTCGCTCCGATTTCCTCTGTTTTTCTTTTTTTGAGGCTGTGCTGCACAGCAGCATCCTCGATCTTAGTTCCCCAACCAGGGAGGGAACGCACACCCCCTGCAGGGGAAACCCAGAGTCTCAACCACCGGACCACCAGGGAAGTCCCTCCTCTGGTCTTAAACATAAGTATCTAAATTTCTTTAAGGTATCTGTCAAGGACTTAAAAGATCTCCCAGGAGGTGAGCTGGAAATGTACGAATTGGTTGTTAATATGGTCAGATGAACTAGTACACAAGGACTAACTATTGTTCAAAAATTACTTATTGAGTTTACTATGTGGCCAGCATGTTCTAGATGCCAGGGACTTGTAACTGAATATAACAGACAAAAATTCCTGCCCTTGTCATGTCTAGATTCTAACAAAAAGGAATAGTAAAAAGATCTCGCACACCGAAATTAAAGATCCCGAGAGCCACAGCTAAGACCTGGCATAGCCAAATACATGTATAAAATAAATTTTAAAAAATTAAAAAAAAACTAAGCTAAAAATGATAAACAGATAAATCACATAGTATCCTAGAAGGTAAAATATTAAGGGGAAAAGCATGTAGAGCAAGGGGACTGGGGGCGTGGGATAGGACATTACACGTGGCTCATCTCACGGGCTGCTGTCTCTGCAGCCAACAGAGAACCTAAGGCCTGGGCTGGAGAGCCCCCTCCCCACCGCCTTCCCTGTCCCTATACTTGCAGCATCTCCCCCTTCCACTGTGAGAACCTCATCGCTCTTAGGAATATTTGTGTTCACTGTTTCCCTTTGTCGCTGAGCTGAAAGCTCCAGGTGTCTAGAAAGGAATGGCAAGGCTGAAGGAGGTCTGAGCCTTTGAGGGAGAGTTGAAGGCAATGCAAGGACAGGAGTGCAGTGGGCCACAGGGACACAGAACATATTTCAAGGCCGTTGTTACGGAAAAGGGTTGGAAGGCAGTCTGGGTCACTCCAGACAGAGGAGTTTGACCAAAGGGGTCCAGTACAGGAGTCAGGCTAGAGTCCTGAAAGTTCTTCAACAAAGAAATATTCAAACAGAACGATTAATTACATGTTCAGCCAGAAATTAAGTGACTCTCTGAGTGGAAGTTAGTCCCTAAGAGTCGGACACGGCTGAGTGACTCACACACACACCGAGTGGAAGTTAGTTATTAAGTCACACCTCTAAGGGTGAGACTCTTGCTAACTTTAAGACTATAATTTTGGTCACTACCAACCCATTTTCAATCAATAAAATGTTGCATGATAAATTTTCTTCCACTTTAAAAATTTTTTATTGAACTATAGCTGAGTTATTATGTTGTGTTCTTTTCTGCTGTAGAGCAAAGTGATTCATATGTATATATACACATTCACATACATAATTATCTTTAATATTCTTTTCCATTACAGTTTATCATAGGATATTGAATATAGTTTTCTGTGCTATACAATAGGACTATGCTGTTTTTTTCTTTTATTATGTACAGTAAATTTCTTTTTTATTGTTTTTTAAATTAATTAATTTATTTTAATTGGAGGCTAATTACTTTACAATATTGTGGTGGTTTTTGCCATATACTGACATGAATCAGCCACAGGTGCACACTTTAGTTACAGTACTATAAATCTGTATGAGTTATTTGTGAAGAAATTCCATAAAGAGAAGAAAAAAATATTTTAAAAGCACTAGTCTATAAGCATGAAATAAGAATTATTACAGAACCCAATAAATTAACTGGATTAATTGGGTAAAGATTTGAGAGATTTTAATGAACAATTAATCAATAAAAGTATTCAACGTGAAAATCTGTTACTACCCTGTAGACATTATTTAACTTCAAGCACTTGAGTTCTGTGTGCTTATAATTAGCAAGCTATAAAAGATGCCATCCATAGGAACATAATGAAAAAAAACTGTATATAATGATAATTAGTATCCGTTTTCACAGAGAGGCAGGTCACACGACTACAGGCTGTGGCAAACAGAGGGATAAACTCATTACTGAGGCAAATACTACACTTGGGCAGTATTCCTTAACCCTACAATGCAAAGCCTTGCCTTAGAAAATACATTATAAATAAAGCTTCCTGTTAAGACAGGTGAGAGTTTCCAAAGTAAGGGAGGAAGCTCAGCGAATCTATACATTAACACCTTCACTGGACACAATGAACTCTACCATGTCGGTAAAGACTCCACTGTTAGAAGCTGACTCTCATCTTCTCTTTTGGGTTCCTCAAATCTCACCTGCATAAATGTTCCACAGAATATATCCTGTGTATTGTGAAAGCCAAGGGAAATTTTTTTTTAAAGATTTTTTTTTGATGTGGACCATATTTAAAGTCTTTATTGAATTTGCTACAACATTGCTTCTGTTTCAGGTTTGGGTTTTTTGGCTGTGAGGCATGTGGGATCTTATATCCCCGACCAGGGGTTGAAGCCGAACCACCTGCCCTGGAAGGCGAATTCTGAACCACCAAACCATAGGGAAACCCCCTTCATTTTTATTTTGTATTGGAATATAGTTGATTTACTTTTGATGCTGTGTTATAGCAAAGGGATCCAGTTATACATATACATATATCTATTCTTTTTCAAATTCTTTTCCCATTTAGGTTCTTTCCTGCATTTGGGCTGTGGAGCTGACCTCGAACAGAACTGAATCTCCTCCTCTGAGCACCGTGAGGGGCTTCCAGGGGCAAAATATAGGCTCAGAAGCGGGAAACATAAACACACAGTACAAAGACGCTCACATGTGTCATTCTGGCTTTAGAAAAATCAAAGTTTTCATTCAGCAGAGATGAAGTTCCGGTTCCTTTTCACAGAAACTCTAACATCTATAAAGACCTACTCAGGGAAGCCCAAAACACTTTTCAGACACATGGTGAAGTAATCAAAGTGTCTCCTCACCTCTCACTATACCTCTGAGCTGATAAGATCTATTAATCTTCCGACAGAGAACCTGCCAACACTTGTCCATAATTAGAGACAACGGTCCTCTTCTAGACACAGCATAGAGTCACCGTCAATAGTAAGGGTTTCCTCTCTTTGTTCTGTATGTACAGCTCAGTTTGTAGGAATCTTGGAAACAGTCCTAGCCTGACATCAGGGAGACATTCAGCGCGGGTCACGGCTGGGCAAATCCAGGTACACATGGACGGACAGTAAGCCAGTTGTCAGACAGTGTAGCCCACGGCATGGACCCCCTGGGCCACACAGGTCCCTCAGCAGACCTTACTTAAAAAGAGAAAAATCAGGACTTCTCTGGTGGGCCAGAGGTCAAGAATCTGCCTGCCAGTGCAGGGCACACAGGTTCGACCCCCGGTCTGGGAAGATTCCACATGCAGCGGGCTGCTAGCCACCACACTGAGCCCTTGCTGCAACTGCCCGAGCCTGCGTGCTCTAGAGCCTGCGCTCCAAAGAGAAGCCACGGCAGTGAGAAGCCTGCAAACAACTAGCGAACAGACCCCGCTCACTGAAATCAGAGAAAGCCCATGCATAGCAAGGAAGACCCAGCACAACCCCAAATAAAGTTGATTAATCATTTTTTTAAAAAAAGAGGAAAATCTAAGGATCTTAATAGAGACATGGAGGGGGTGAGGGGTGTGCTTTTCATCATTACACGCCTTTGAAAGGAAAGGCCTTTGGGCAGCTCCGATCAATACAGCCTTTCCCGTGTCCTACGTCTTTTCCATTTGAGAAGCAGGAAGATACCCTGATGCTGGCACTAATCCTATTGTGCCCCCAAGTTAAAAAAAAGTCCCTGAGGACTCCCCTGGTGGTCCAGGGGTTAAGACTCTGCGCTCTCAATGCAGGGAGGCCCAGGTTCCATCTAGGTGGGGGAACTAGATCCCATGTGGCAACTAAGACCTGGAGCAGCCAAATAAAACTATTTGAAAAGTCTCCTGAGGGACTCTTTGTAGACACACATTTTTATTCAAAAAATCATATATTGTTTTTTAAAAAACATAAAAAACAAGGAAGATTATGAAGATACCACTTTTGGACAAACGCTTTTGCAAACAGACTTGAGTAAAATAAAAGCTAGAAAGACTAGAAAAGCAATTATGTTCAGGGACAGTATCTAGAAGGTCCCTTATCAATGACTTCACTCATACATCTGTTCACAGGTGATCAATGGGGACCAAAGAAACAGACAGGGTCCTGAGTCTCATGGAGCTTATTCCATCCTCTGGCAAAATAGGGCACCAAACCAACAGGACAATTTCAGAGAGCGATGAGAAAAGTCAGCAGAGTGACATGAAAGCGTGACGTGTAACCATTAAGATTCCTCTCAGCACGGATACTGCTGCATTTTTACTCATATCATAAAGGTATAATGAGGACTTTTAGTCCTTTGGGTGAAAGGGGCAGTTTGAGATGAGAGTGTGTACTAATCACAGTAGGTATAAACAAAATACAATCACATAAAACTGAAAAGAAACAGCAACACATGGTCCCAATTTCTACCACATCCGCAGCACTCTAGGAAAGAACCTATTTACAGTTTCATTGCAACCATACTGAAAAGGTAGAAAAAGAATCATAGGTTTGTGATAAGAAATTTTGCAAATAACATGGCAGGACTACAGAATGCAAATGTACATGCCACCACGCCATCTGTTCAACGTGATGACAACACTGGGAAAAGGCCCTGAAAGAAATGATGTTTGAAATCATTAAAAAAAAATAACATTTCAAGTTTAAAATACTCAGGAATCTTAAAACCAGCATCAACACATTCAGCGACCATATGGCTCTACAGCAGGTTACAAAAAAACCACCCTGCTTGCATTTTCTACTTCAACCCAGTGGTTTCTAAAACAGGTTCCTTTTTTTCTGTTGAATTCTTTGGTGTTTACAGCTTCTCGAATTATACCTAGAATCATAATACTCATTTCACTCTTTTGATGGAGTAGATAATATAGTGAGGAAGAATAAAGTCAGCTATTTCAGAAAAAGGAACACGGAGGTGACTACATATAACTTAATGAACACATCTTGTTTTAAGTCTATTGGTCTCTGCATATTGATCTCACAGTCTCAGAAATAATAGCCAACTTCATTGAGTGTCTTCACTTGCCAGGCACTGCGCTTTATATTCATCATCTATTCCAATCATCACAGTTTTACAAAGTGGGTACCACTATTATCACATTTGGTAAAAGAGGAATCTCCTCAGTGTCACATGACTAGCAGGTGGCAGGACCATAGTCCAAATCCAACTTCGCAGGCCAAGAGCGCATTCTCAACTGCTATTCCATGCCATACATCAGCATTCAGATATTTCTGTGGACCAAACTGAGTTGACTTTTCAAGCTTAAGAAATGAGCAATGTATGTTTAAGCATATTGGTTGCTCAGTTGTGTCGGACTCTTTGCGACCCCACTGACTATAGCCCACCAGCCTTCTCTATCCATGGAATTCTCCAGGCAAGAATCCTGGAGTGGGTAGCATTCCCTTCTCCAAGCGATCTTCCTGATCCAGGGACCAAACCCGGGCCTCCTGCATTGCAGGCAGATTGTTTACTGTCTGAGCCATCAGAGAAACCCAACGTATGTTTAAGGTCAAGCTAGTTTTCTTGTCTCATCAGTAAGAGATTCTTAGAGAAGTGCCTTAAACTTTAAAGAATAGAAGGACTGTTCTAAAGTCATCTACAGGAAAATTGTTCCAGAGGCAGAAGACAGAAGGACAGTCACAGAGTTGGAAAAACCAGGACCAAACGGAGGACAATGAGTGAATATTGCCAGTGTGGTTTTCGAGAAAGGAGTTGGAAGAAGATTAACATCAGCAAAACCTATACCGTCTCCTGCAATAAGTTGGAGACCTAAGTTTTCAACCTAACTTTAAAAATGACATCTACAAAGCCATTATTAATAGGCGATGCACCCTACTATATAACCACCGTATAAGCACTCACCACTGGAGAAGTGACTTTGTCTCAATCAGAGAAACAGAGTGTAAATTAGCATAAGCTTTCCAGCATCTGCCTGAGGATACACCTGGTGCAGCTAACACAGTGGTGGCCAGCACTGCAGAGATGTGTGTCCATCAAGTTGAGCAAAGGATTTGTGATAAACAGTTCAACTTGTGAGACAGAAAAGCAGCCTGAAGTTCACTGGTTGTATTTCAGTTCATAATTCATCTCACAAGCCAATTCCAATGCCTGGTAAAAATTATGAAATGTATAAAGGCCTAGAGAATTAAAAATTTACAACAGAAATCCTTGGGGTTTCAACGGAATTAAAAAGGAGTTTTAGTCAAATTAACACTTTCACATAGTATCTTAGGGAGACAGTGGAAATCCAATTTTTGAGGACTGGATCACACTTTTAATTCACATGTAAAAATCAGAATATCAATGCCTCGTTCTATGGCACTTCACTTTTCTTCGCTTTACAGATATTGTGAATTTTTACAAATGAAGGTCAGCCCTGAGTTGAGCAAACCCACGAACATCATTTTTTCCAATAGCATTTGCTCACTTCATATGTCGGTGTCATGTTTTGGTAATTCTCAAAATATTTCAAACTTTTTCACAATTATTGTATTTGTCAGGTTAAGCTGTGTTCAGTGATCTTTGATGTTACTATTGCAAAATATTACACCTCACTAAAGCCTCAGATGATGGCTATTTTTTTAGCAAGAAAGTATTTTTAAATTAAGGCATAAAACACTGCTTGTTTGTTTTTAGAAATAATGCTATCACAAACTTAACACACTACACGATAGTGTAAATATATCTTTTATATGCACTGATAAACCAAAAAAAAAAAATATCACATGACTTGCTTTCTGAACAGAACCTGCAATCTCTCTGAGATAAGTCTCTATGACCTCAAAAGGCTGGGGTCTGGTGAGTACATTTTAAATGCTAAAGTTACTTTTGTATCTAGAAGACTTTTTTTTTTTATTGTTTTTGCCATACAATGACATGATATCACTATGGGTTTACATATGCTTCCCCTCCAGAACCCCCCTCCCTCCTCCCTCCCCCCCGGGAAATCTCGCTGCACCAGCCCCGAGCATCAATCCTGGGCTGGTGATTGATTAGACATATGATAATTAACATGTTTCAATGCCCTTCTCCCATATCATCCCACCCTTACCCTCATCCACAAAGTCCATTCTATACATCTGCGTTCCTTTGGCTGTCTCGCATGTTGGGTTCTCGTTACCGTCTTTCTAGAAGACTTTTTAAAAAATAACATATTTAAACAACTTGATGAGTAGCTTAGGAAGAGCTCAAAGGAAGTCAGACAGTAGGAACATTTCTTAAACATTTAAGTTCTCTGGGAATGAAGTTGTAACTGCAACATCACAAATGCAAAAAACTGTACAAGGCTAGATGTGAGGTATTCAGTGACTTCCAACAATCTGCAAAGGCACATTGCTCTTTAGTTATGTCTACAAGTCGGCCAGAGAAGAAGGTATTGATACACATGGGCACAGGCATTCATGCTGCACAGAAAGCTATGTGGTCTCATACAACTCTTTCCCAAAACTTTCACTTCACACTCACCTTTTTTGCTTTTGTCTAATGCTTTTATTTCCTGACTTCTTAGCAATCTTGACTGTCTTTAGCAACTCTTTAAATCTCATGTAGCCAAAGAGTAATAACATAAAGAGAACCAGAACAACAACTTTGGGCAGAACAAGAAAACATGACAAATTTGTAACTACAACTGCTTATCAGAGAAAAAAAATCCATACACCCAATTCACATTAACACATATACATTAAGTATAGCTCACAGTCTCCTTTCACTTTTGCCTCTTGCATTGAAATTCTGCTAGAAATTAATGAGCTCTGTTTTTATTGAGTCCATCTCTTTAAATTCTTTGGTCTTTTCCTAGAAAGAATCAGAGACTAACTAATAGGACTCTAATTTTTATCTTTACTTATTATTAAATTATTTGGAGAGGGACCTATGTACATAGATTTCAAGACTGTCCACATGAATATTTATTTTCTCAAGGGGAAAACTGTGAAACTAATCTTCTTTGATTCTAAATAAATGAATAATCATAATTGGTGACTATGTTTGGGAGCTCGTTTGCAAACTGTTCCTATAATTGTGTCACTCATTTACAAGCACAATTGATCGAATCAGTACATAATACTGAATCCTACTTATTTGCATTAATTGTGATCAATTGTCACAGTTTGTTAATAAGACTGAATAATTTTTAATCCTAAAATAACTATGCTGATCATCAGATGATTCTGTATTATTTAGTTTTTCTTTGTAACGGTTAGAAATTATTTAATATAATCACTGCATTCTTGAATTTTTGAACCACAGGGCCCTTTTATTTTACTGTGCTTGCTTTACTTCCAAGAATTTAGAGGTTTTTCCAAGCCACTCTGTCAACAGCTCATTAGCAAACTAAACTAGGGTGAATACATGCTGTGATTTTTAAGCATAAAAAAACATTAAGATATAGAAATGCAACATTAGTACGTGTGTGCCCAGTTGTCTCAGTCGTGTCTGACTCTCTGCGACCCCAGGGACTGTACCCAACCAGGCTCCTCTGTCCACGGGATTCTCCAGGCAGGAATACTGGGGAGGGTTGCCGTGCCCTCCTCCAGGGGATCTTCCCGACCCAGGGGTCCACAGTGTCTCCTGCGTCTCCTGCATTGGCAGGCCAATTCTTTACCACTGAGCCACCTGGGAAGCTGGGATTACATGGCACATCTCTCTGTGCTTTCCCCTTAACTTTCCTTACTGGAAAATTTTACATTTTAAAATGTTTACACTTTAAACATCTCTGAAAAGACAAAGTCAATAAAGTGTTTTTAAAAATTTTAAAATGTGAGGTTTCATCCTTTATGAATATGTCTGTGTTAAATTATATTCTGAAATAATCTCCAGAATAAAATATTGTAGCTCTGCATTTCCCACATCCTAAATACAATGCTAAATTGAGATTGGGTTGCTTTCCTATATTGTCATTATCTTACACTGGCCTACAGTAAAGCTAATGTCTCTCTCTACTGCCCACTCAGTCTTTGAAGATTCTCCTGGGAGTTTTCCTGACCACGCTGCTCTTCAGAAGAACTGTTAGAGTTAATCTGCAAACACGTCACTCTGCACCCTGTTTTCTAGAATCGTATCCTTTTTAGTACGGACTTTTGGGGAGAGTGAGGGGAGGAGCATGGTCAGAAGCCAGCCACATCACAATCATCCAGAACTTTTGTGAAAATTACCAATTATTGGGCCACTTCCAGACTTACTGAATTGGAATCTCTGGGGTAGGATCCAGGTATTTACATTTTTAACAAGTTCCCTGGGAAATTCTTATATTACAACCAGGTTTGTAAAATATTTGAATACTTAGGAATATGGTAACTAACTAGATCCCACGCCAATACTAAGGCTAATCCTAGTGGAGTCACATGATTATTTATCATCATCCAGAAATATACCTGCTTATCCTTTGTTTTCTATATGATCCATTTTCTACCTACTTCGAAACATTGCTTTTTCTTCCTTCCATGTCTCCACTTTTAATCACATGAAAGCTCAGTTTTCTTTTTCTGTTTGTTTGCTTTAGTAATCTTGGTACGGAGTATTTTTAAAGGCCTGCTGATAATCTAAATGAATTTTTCAATGGCTTCTCTCTATTAACAAATTTATATCCTCTCTCAAAACTGTGGTTTTTGGGTTAGTCAAGATATTCCCTATGGAAACCACATCTCCACCCCCAGCGTGTTGCCTGGCATTTTGCCCTCAGTGACTCTCTCCTTTAATGGTGTTCACTGGCTGGCCTCTTCCGGAAATGACCCATAAATATTAATTCATTGAATTTCTGATGGAAACGACTCAACTGGTCACCAGGTTTTCAGCAATTTGCCAGTTAAATGATGGGTTTTGGTCAATAGCTCCAAAATCAATGCTGCTGTTGATTTGTTTCGCTTGTCGTTTTGCACCTCTCTGATTCAAGAGACAATTTGAGACCTACAGATGGTCAACAGGCACAAGGATGATTCTCAACATCACTTATTATTAGAGAAATGCAAATCAAAACTACAATCACCTCACATCAGTCATAAAGGCCATCATCAAAATACGTATAACTGAGTCACTCAGCTATACAGCAGAAAAAGAACACTGTAAATAAACCATACTTCAATAACATTAAAAAAAAAAAAAGACAATTGGATCTTTCCCAAGAGCCAATACAGATTTTATTCAGTTTGTTACTAGGTATGTGGTATAGAAAACAGGCCAAGAGCAGTGCCTGGATTTGCACTGTAGCCACACTGTGTGTCTTAGTTCCTGCCTCTGTGTAAATGACCATGCCATGGCAGGACCTGCCTGGCGGTCCAGCGGTTAAGATTCTGTGCTCCCAATGCAGGGGGCCTGGGTTTAATCCCTGGCCAGGGAACTAGATCCCACATGACACAATGAAGACTCAGTGGTGTCAAAAAAAATTTTTTTTAACTTCTAAAAAATGATCATGGCAATAGCAATGTTACAGAGGTCAGTGTATTACATGTATTTCATCGAAAAGTGGCTGAAAAGGGCCTGGCTGCAAAGCCAGGATGTGAGGTTATTATTATTACTTTGAAATCCTCAAGTGTATTCTTGGCAATGTTATTAAATCTTAGGCCCCTGGGTCCTTAACCTACTCGTCGTTCTCTTTTCTTAAATGTTTTACTTCAAAATATGTCATACAGGACCTCTCTGGGGGTTCAGTCATTAAGAATCCACCGCCAATGCCGGGGACACGAGTTTGATCCCTGGTCTGGGAAGATCCCTGGAGAAGGAAATGGCAACCCACTCCAGTATTCTTGCCTGGAAAATCCCATGACAGAGGAGCCTGGTGGGCTACAGTCCATGGGGTCACAAAGAGTCAGACACGACTGAGGTGACTTAGCATGCACGCCGGGAAAATCCCACATGCCATGGGGCAATTAAGCCCGTGCACCACAACTCCTGAGCCTGATCTAGAGCCAATGCAGCGTAAATAAACAACATATCTATCGATCTATCTATAAATACATACAACAATGTGTCTGGAACACATACGCATGCTTCAAAGAGTAACAGTAGAATACCTATTTGTATACCCAATCGCTTCAGATACAGAATTAAAATATATTTTCAGGTCCACTGTGTCCCTCCCCTCATCATCCACCCTTCTCCATCCCAAATGGTGTGTCTGTCATTCCCTTGCTTTTCTTTAGAGTTTTACTACCTGTCTGTTTAACACAATTTTTAAGGAAACTTTGCAAGTTGCTCATAAATCCCTTTATGACCTATTTTTTGTCAACACTTCCCATCTGCCGCCTTTTTATTAAGCTCTCCTGTTCTCTTAAAGTGAGGACTGTCCCAGACTCTGAAAGCTGTTTTGCTCCTCACAATGGTCCACTTCTTTCTTCACTGCCTAGCTTTGGAAGGCTTCCTCTATCCCCGATCCTCCCAAGCCTCCCTCATTTAACGTTTCAACGTCTAGCCATGTTTATGGACCATTACTCTGGTCGTGGGTACCACAGTCCCGTGGTCCTGACACTGGCCTAACATACTCGGGCAGGGAAGGTCCACAGTCTCGAATCATCCCTTATGCTCTTCACCCTGGTAACAGCTGAGTACAAGACAATATTCTGAAAGCATAAAAGGGATCTTTGAGACCTTTCTGGTGTGTCAGTGTGCCAAAGGCGAAGGCCTCATGAAAGGAAGGGAACTAAATGAGATTGTGATAAAACATACTCAGTTTTCTGGTCTAAATTAAATGTCTGTGCTGGATACCAAAGGTTTCCTCTTTGTGTCCTTCTTTTAAGTAGTTCTGATGGCAATTAAAAAGAGCCCTGTGGTCACTATACTGTGCTCTATTCTAACCACTTCTATCATCTAACGATGCTAGTTTGGCCAATGAATATTACCA
This sequence comes from Antilocapra americana, assembly GCA_007570785.1. Classification (NCBI taxonomy): domain Eukaryota; kingdom Metazoa; phylum Chordata; class Mammalia; order Artiodactyla; family Antilocapridae; genus Antilocapra; species Antilocapra americana. The sequence continues at coordinate 5,149,865 of ML662448.1, forward strand.
GGATTTTTTTTATTAAAATAAATAGTTTTAAATGGAAACACTCAATAAAAAAATCTCAACAGATTTTTTTTTTCTACAAAGGAAATGGAACCACAGAATTCAAAACGAATCCATCTACTTTGCTCAATAAAGACTCTGCTGTTCGTTTACTGTGGTCATTGATTTTTGCAGGTAATAACAGAGGTTGAAAAGAAGTAAGCTTTTAAAAATGTGGATGTTTTTTTCTTTCAAAAAGGAGCTTTTGCTCCTTTTTTTAGAGACAAAAATAGGCAAAATTGCCTATTTCAGACAAAAAAAAGTTAAAAATGTATCTTGTGCTAAAAGGATAACTATTTCAGAGTAAAAGTAACACTTTTGTGCTATGAAGATGACTATTTCAGTGTAAATATACTATTTTCTCATGGGCTATGAAGTTAGCTGATGACTGATTTAAACTGTATAAACATCAGAGTCAGACTGTTCTATTTATTTTGTCTCCACTTAAAAAAAAATTCAGGAAAGAATCCACACAATCCTAACCCTAATCCTTTAGCCTCCAAAGAAAGTATCTTAAATAAATATAAGTATGATTTAGAGGCACTGGAAAATATCTGAGTTCCTCCGGTGATTTATGCTTCTTACATGCCATGTTACAGAGACCACTTCTAAAAATTAACTAGTAATGTACATATTATGCTTTTATCCAAAGATACGAAAATATGATTCAGTGGAGACTAATTTATCCACACAGTAGACCCATTCTTGACAAGGTGACCCAGAGGTTTTGGGGCTGAGTGTGACCAGAGTGTGTGTCAGTCGACAGCATCCCAACTGAGCAGCTCTGAGCCAGAGGGGGATGGAAGCACTGCATGAAAAGTAACACGACAGGTTCATGACCAATTTTCACCTGAAATCCACATGCCACAAAGATGTTGCTTCCTTCCCAAGGGTGGAGCAAACACTCCACGTTGGAAATGACAGCGAAGGGAATAAAAGAGAAACATTAATGAAGAACTTCCAAGCCATGAGGGTACCAGGAAGATGCAGTAGAAATCACCTATCTCGCTGGCACTTCAATTCCTCTGAATCACCTTCCCAAGGGAGCCTGAGGAAGTCAGTTGTTGCCAAGGGCCTCAGAGAGAATTCACTACTATAGTAACATCTGACTAGTCTGGCTACTTCCCCATCTCACCCACTGTGGTCTCGCAGAATTATAGTTTATGTATTTTTCTTTGATTTATGACACAAAGAATCTGATGATGGCGGCATAACCCAGACAGAAAACAGAGGGGATGAGATCAAAGTCTCTACTCTGGGTCTGTCACTTTTATCCAAGGTGTGTGATATCATTTGGATTTGGATTCTAGGGTTTTGACAAGTTCATTTGCTCATAAAAATCCACACGTCTTTAAAAGTCCACTTAACCTTTCCATGATCATGAGGGATGGAGTAAAGCAGAGTTCCACAACAGTTTCTATTTTGTTTGATCTATGTCATACATTTTTTTAAAGCACAAACACAGATCTGGAGATTGGTATAACTATGAATCCAGTCCTTTGAAAGAACTTTCCAATAGGCTACGAATGTCAGGAGAATCCTATGATCAGCCATTCGATCAGCCACGTGACCAGCTGTCCAAAGGCCCCTCACTTTGCAGACACCATGAGCACTCTGCTGGTAGCGCCCCTCCCATGGGCAGGGAGAAGCTTGAGTCTACACGCTGGCCAACGCCAGGGAGACCTGCAAGTGATCCAGGTTTCATCAGGCAAAGTGAACCGGGGAGCTCTGCCTGAATTTGGCTCCACAACCTACCGCATTCACTGAACATGAACCTGAACATGACTCAGGACTGGCACGATCTTCGGGCGCATGACAGACAGAATTCAGCACCATCAATGCCCCACAGAACCCGGAATCAAACAAAGGCCCAAGAGTTATGCCTTCTGTGCAGCTGGATACTCGGAGGTGACAGGGAGGTCATATGTTGCTTCTCAGGCATTTTAATCAGCGTCCTGTAGGAACCTTCTTTGGCATTAAATAGAAAGAAGAGATGCTGAGAGTCAATTTGACAACGCTGCTGAGAACATGTGGGCACTGATGACCTCAGGCAACATCTGTATGAGCTGCTGAACAGTAGTCAACATGAGCTATGGGTAGGTGGGTGCTGTAAGGACAAGTGGCAGAACTCTGATTGCTGCGGTCCAGCCACCAGGCGCCGGGCGAGACAGCAACAGGGACCATCCCAGCTAGTGGAAAGGGGAGAGCGTCTCTGGGTTGACTCTTTGGAAGCCTTTGAGGAAAAAAAAAAAAAACACACACAACTGGGCAGGCAGCTTTGACCCATGAGCAATGAACTATGGAAACAAAGAGTGATTAAAGAGTAAACCGAAGAATTATTTATATGAGCACAGAAGGTCCTGGCTGTCACATTGCTTATTTTAGCCACACATACTCCATATGTTTGATGCCAGAATTAGATTCAGAAAGAGCTCATTAAGCTGGATGGGCCATTCTAACAGAATGGAATTTAATAGAGATAAATGAATATTATATTTAGGGCCAAAGATACAACTCCAAGAACATATGAGCTGGAGCTTAAGCAGCCTCCTGTGTGTATAACTTAGGAGTTACTGGTGGGAGTCGACAGTGAAGCAAAGTTGACTAATAAATTCTTATTTTTTTTTTGCAGGAAAAAGGACAACCTTGCTATGGACCAAATGGAGTGCCCTGGGCTACATTCCAGAAGGCATGCATTAGAAAGGCGCCCAGAGAAGAGGAACACATGATGTCACTGAAAAAGTCAAGGATATTATATAGCCCTCACATTTCTGAAGGGGAAATTAAAGCCAATGATGGGCACACAGTTCATTCACTCAACTAAAAGCTGCTGAACTCCTACTATGAGTCAGGCATTGTGCTCGGCAGTGGAATTGCAAGATAAGGTACATTTCCTCAACACTCAGATTTTCCCAGAAGTTGGCTAGAATATACAATGACTGCAGGGTCTCTGAAGATAGTAAAGGTCCATCTTAGACTGACTGGAAATGGAATAGGTGGATTGTAAACTCCTAACTCAGAGCGTTTTATGACCACCTACCCATTATACTATGTATTTCTTTTTATTAGTTCTTTCACATTCTATGAGAGAGGCTAACTAGTTCAATGTAGCTTTTGGTAGAAAGCAACGGAAACCAACTCTAGTGAACTTAATTTGAAATGGCATTTATTGAAGAGGATATTGGGTTTCTTATAGACACCGCACGAGACCTGGGAAGCTAGGCTTGAAGACCTTAAAGAAAGAGAAGGTGCACAGCGTGTATGGTAGGGGCCTGGGGAAGACGCCTCTTTGTAATTGATGGGCCCCATCCCTATTAGTGGGCACTGGGTGGCGGGCACTGTGTGGTGGGCACTGGATGGTGGGCACTGGGTGGTGGGCTCTGGGTGGTAGGCACTGGGTGGTGGGCACTGGGTGGTGGGCATTGGGTGGTGAGCACTGGATGGTGGGCACTGGGTGGTGGGCATTGGGTGGTGGGCCCTGGATGGTGGGCACTGGGTGGTGGGCATTGGGTGGTGGGCCCTGGATGGTAGGCACTGGGTGGTGGGCACTGGGTAGTGGGCACTGGGTGGTGGGCATTGGAAAGTGCTACAAGGAAACAGCAGCTTGGAAACCAGGGGACATTGTCACCACTGTTGGCATCCTTACTGGATGGATTCCACGCATTCCCTACATCCTTGGATCACAAGGCTCCAACTGAGTATGTGGACGGGGATGAATCAAGCTGGCAGAGCCTGTATCGTGAGCTTAAGCCCTGGTTTCAAAGGAGGCTGGAGAATCAAGTATCCAGCATTTTCAGTTTCTGCAGTTTGGCTCTGCCTCATAAGGCAGGGGATTCTATTAGAATGATCAGATGCTGAGTTCTCCCAAAACTAATAAAGATGTAAAAACACTCAATGGAAGTTATAGTAATTTCTTCTCCCAAGAGTATGTTAATGAAACCCACTAACTGAAAGAGAAGGCCAAAAGGTGAGAAAATGAAAGTAGGTAAAGTAGCTTCCCTAATATGAGAGGGAGTATTTGCTTCCCAGGTGGCACTAGTGGAAAAGAACCCGCCAGCCCATGCAGGAGACAGAAGAGACATGGGTTCAATCCCTGGGTCAGAAAGATCCCCTGCAGGAGAGCATGGCAACCCACTCCTGTATTCTTGCCTGGAGAATCTCATGGATAGAGGAGACTGGCATGGGGTCGCAAAGAGTCAGACACGACTGAGGCGACTTAACACATACACAATTGCTCCTCTAAATCCCAATTTTATGCAAGAATTCTGATAGTCATGGCCACTCCTAAACATGGGTAACACTGTAAACTCTCATAGTAGGTCTGAATGGAACTGATAACAGGAGAGAAACCAAAGAGAAAGAGGGGAGGTCCAGGCAGCAGCTCAGGCAGCAAAGGATCCACCTGCAATGCAGGAGACCTGAGTTTCATTCCTGGGTCAGGAAGATCCCCTGGAGAAGGGAATGGCTACCCACTCCAGTGTTCTTGCCTGGAGAATTCATTCTTCAAGAGCCACCTCAAATCTATTACAGCAGGTGAGGTTGAAGTCAGCCTACCAGAAAACTCATCACTGCAACAAGACTAGAATAACCTGCTAGTATCACGGGACTGGAGGCAACCTCTAGCAGCCAAGGACTCCATCATATAGTGTCCCCGGGGCCTGTATTTCCAAAAAGATGGCTGGCAGCCCCCATTTGCCAAAGGGCCTTTAGAGAAGGTCATTTGATAACTTCTGTAGATTAGACAGAGGGCTTCCCTGGTGGCTCTGATGGTAAAGAATCCTCTTGCAGTGCAGGAGACCTGGGTTGGATCCCTGGGTCAGGAAGATCCCCTGGAGAAGGGAATGGCGATCTACTCCAGTATTCTTGCCTGGAGAATTCCATGGACAGAGGAGCCTAGTGGGCTACAGTCCATGGGGTCCCAAGAGTCGGACACGACAGAGCGACTAACACTTACCACTAGACAAGACAGTATTGCAGATGACTTCTGTCTCATGCTCAGAATGTTCTTTGGTAACACTTTGCTCTTTCCATCCAAGTCCCCCCTCCAGTCCCCAGGAGTGAAGTCACAGAGAAGGGGCTCACCATTTCTTCCATCAATTTCACTGCGGTCTCCACAGGACAGTGCTGGGTGTGGGGCACCGCAACCTCACGTACAACATGGGAAAGCATCTGCTGGGGCATCCCGACTCTAGGTGACACCTCTGAATGCCAAACTCCCCCCAGGAAGTGTGAGCGTGCTAATCACACCGCTGGGACAGGTGGGCACATGGAGAAAGAGATCAGCCCTTCTCACAGCTGTCAAGCTGGGGCCCTCTCATCAACACCCACGTTTCGCTTTTTTTCTTTACTTTTTTTTTTTAGGTCTTTTGACTGCAGCTTGCGTACTTGAAGCATGTCACTGAAAAATGCACAGATGGGATCTACCAGCTTATGAGAAGGCTCTCACAGCTTCTGCAAGCATGCTTGGTTTCGTTCCTTAGGAAGAAAAAGAAACCCTGTGTCTCATGTCTACGCATATCCTACACTCTCCCTGCTGCAGAGACAGACTAGCCCAAGAGCCAACATTCCAAGTAGTCCCAAGCAATAGGGCACTAATTAAAATCGAGTTCTTGTGATTTTTTTCTTCTTTCTTTTTTAAATCTTAAAGCAGCTAATTGTATCTGCTAATCTTGTCTGCATAGTTCACAGAGAGGGCACAGCACCAGAAACAGACTCAACATTAGCTGGAACTGAAATTCAGTGTTAGGCTGGAAGGGTAGACAGGACAGGCGGGGGTAGGGGGTGGAGTTCTGACAGGTGGTGCCCTGAGGGGATCTGTGTCCTGAAGCGGGAGGGCCTTGAAGGAGGGATCTTACATCTTGTTAGGAAAGTTCTGGAGAGAGGGGGCTGGGAGTTTTAGTACAGAAGCAGGAAGGGGATGAACACTGCAGGAAGAGTTCTGAGTCTGTCTGGGATGACCCTGTGACGTGAGCATTTCAATAAGCAGCGTCTCTGATCCTCCGAACAACATCAAAGAAGCAGGAAGGATCAAGTTACTATTCTCTAGCTGGACGCTGTGTTCTCTTTGTAGGAAGCCATCTCTTTGTAGAAAGAAGAAAGGGAGTTATGCCAAGATCCAACAGTCCGATCTTGAATACAAGTTCCTAGTTCTGGACTTAGAGGTCGCCCCAGCCACCCCCATCTGGCCCCAACCAGCTCACGGGTCTCAGCAAACTGTTTCCCAACAAAGGGCCCCCCTTCCCTGTGGGAGTTGGTACAGAGAGAGCTGGAGTCGATACATTTACCACATGCCCAGAATTTGGAAAGGATGAGATCAGCAATCTTCCCAGAAAATACCCAACAGAATTTATTTGGCTGATAAAATTATAGGACTTCTTCAATCTCAGCAAAGGCATTCCATAAAAAGAAGGCACTGGCTCAATAAACATTTACTCAGCACCCACCATGCCCATGTGTCAGGTGCGGGCCGACAGGGTGGGTACGGGCAGATGGAGGGAATTAAATAAGACTGGGCTAGGCGTTCTACTGCAGAGAACCCAGACTTTAAAATATCACTAATACAACCCTGGAAATGACAACAGCTGTCCCCAGGAAGTGCTGGGACCGACTTTACTGAGTAATAAGAAATGCTGATCGAGCAGCACAGTACTTCTCTACATACGAACCTTCAAGTTGCAGACTTTCAAAGATGTGCACATGAGTTCCATCTGCATCAGGCGTGAGGGAGACTGCAGCTCACCCTCCGTCTCCTGCTGCTGCTGACCCTTCAGCTCTCCCATCCCCCACCTCCCTCCCTGCTCCAGTCAGTGACTCTTTCTGCCTGTCCAGTCAATGCCAGCCCCTGGAGGTCACTCTGACACTATGCTTCCCAACACCCTATACTGTAAGGGCCAGACATTTTTTTTAATGTATTATTTGTGTGAAAGGTATCATGAACCCATTACAGTACAGCACTATATAGCTGACTGTGTTAGCTGGGTACCTGGGCTAACATTTTGGACCTATGAACAAACTGGACTTAATGAACGCACTCTCAAAAAGGAACTCGTTCATATATAGGGGACTTACTGTATTCAATTGCATCCGTTCTCTCTAGCCCAGCAGGTCCACCGTCGTGTGTCCTTTCAGAGGACATCAGAGTACACAGCTTACCCCGTGTTACCCGGTAGGCATCCCAGTGTATACAGTGATGTGCCAGCCAGCCAGTGAAGCCAGCGTGTAACGACACAACCTTGTCACAGAGGATCACTTCGATGGCAGGATTTAGGAGGGGAAAGTCATATATTATTAAAAAATCTTGCCACTAGTGGAGGAACTCAAAATTCTGTTCTTCTCTGTGAGTTAATTTCACACTATTCCTAAACATTCAGAAAGAGCAAGAATGTGTACATTCAGTTAGGGGCTGGCTGGATAACTGGGAACCTGTATTAGGGAATTCACCAGGTCCAGGTGAGCAGGGCACAAAGGAGCTGGTGGAAGGGATGCTGGCCGGGGTCAAGCCCTGGTGATGCCTCAGCATATCTGCAGGGACCCCGTTAGAAAGTTTGTAGAAAATGAACAGACTGTGAACTTGGTGGTCCTGCAGGTGTGCCTCACTTCAAGGCTCCTGCTTATACCTAACAGAGCTAAGCAACCTCCAGGCCTCTCCCCAGCCTCAGCCTCTGGGTCCCATCTTGGCCATCCTCTGCTTCCTGTTGGCATCTTGTCACTGAGCAGCCTTGAGCTCCCCAGCGATCTGCATTCACCTCCCATACCTCCTCCCTCTGAACCCAGACTTCCGCCCTGATGGCGTGGGCCTGAGGGGTGTGGGCACTTCCCCAGTTGGCAGAGGAGAGTGGAAGGATGTACCTGCTACATTCCCCCCTCACCCCCACCCCCACACACAGAGTTGGCCTCCATGAGCGGGGTGGCACCCTGGACATCACAGCCCTGATGCTTCTGCTCACACAGGTCCCCACCTCCCCATCCCTGTGACCTCCTGGAGAACCACTTCCTAGACTATGACAATGAGGAGGAAGGTGACCTCTTGACTGTCCTCCACAGAGGGCAGGCTACCATGTGGGCTGGGCCAGGACCCCTGAGAAAGGCTGGCACTCTGGGACGAGGAGCCTCCAGGAGGGAGGTTTTAACCACCCTGGAAGCCTTCTCCCCTAAGTGGAGGGAAGAGCAGAAACAGTACAGCTTTTTCCAGGAAAAAAAGAGTCAATTAGCAACTGTAAGAAGCATTATGTGCAAAATTATCAATTACAGAAAGAAACCACTCTGTCCCTCTAATTGGTTAAATTCCATGATAGGTAATTAAAAGTGTGACCCCTGGATGTTGATGGCCTCAGTCTGAATGCTGATTTTGTCATTTGAGAGTTACATAATCGCTTTGTATCTGTTGCTTTACCTGTAAAACATAAGACCACCTGCCTCACAGAGAATGTCTCAGTTCAGTTCAGTTCAGTTCAGTCATTCAGCCGTGTCCGACTCTTTGTGACCCCATGAACTGCAACACACCAGACCTCCCTTCCCATCACCAACTCCTGGAGTTTACTCAAACTCATGTCCATTGAGTCAGTGACGCCATCCAACCATCTCATCTTCTGTTACCCCTTCTCCTCCCACCTTCAATCTTTTCCAGCATCAGGGTCTTTTCCAGCGACTCAATTCTTCGCATCAGGTGGCCAAAGTATTGGAGTTTCAGCTTCAGCATCAGTCCTTCCAATGAATATTCAGGACTAATTTCCTTTAGGATGGACTGGTTGGAGCTCCTTGCAAAATGCCTGGCACACAGTAGCCACCACTCTGGTGGCAGTGTAAAGAACCTGCCTGCCAATGCAGGAGACACAAGAGGTGTGGGTTCAATTCCTGGATCAGGAAGATCCCCTGGAGTAGGACATGGCACCACATTCTAGTATTCTTTCCTGGAAAATCCCAAATGGGCAGAGAAGCCTGGGGGGCTATAGTCCATGGGGTCACAAAAAAGTTGGACATGACTGAACTGAGCATGCACTCTCAATAAATATTAGCTACTAAGTGTTTATTTACATCATAACACTATGCTCTATTCTATTTCACTTCTTAACAAATTCTCTCTGACCCACCATAAAACATTAAAAACTTGGATAAGTTGAATAAAATCCTTAATGGTAAGGAAAGGCTCACAAAACTGGCTTATTTTGCAGATGTTTCTTCAAAGCTGACTTTCACACAACAATTAATTGAAGGCAATGTTGTGAAGATTTTTATTATCACAGCAACAATGTTTTAAGAAATGATAAAGGTTAGTTGTAAGGGAAATTCTGAAATCATAGCAATGACGTTTTCAAATGCCATCGCATCAAAAGCCATTGATTTATCTGGCACTTTGAAAAAGCTCTTACACATGCATAATATGTATGCATGGATGTGGAACGTGATGCATTGATAATTTGGAAAATATTAGTTGGTTGAATTAAATTGATATTCCATATGCTAGCACATTTCATTACAGAACATCAAGAAATCACATCTATTTACATCACCACCAGCCTCATCAAAAAAGATCTTAAGTGTAAGTAAATGTAGCTGTCAAGCTCCTAAGTGGCAGATACAAGATTTTCTAAAGTTGTAATTTTTACTTGCAAGCTCAAGTTTTATCATTAGCAACAAACACTGTCAACTGTTTTCCTGGAAGTGACAGTTTCACTTCATTCACCTTTAAGAAGCTATCTGCCAAACACCCAAGTTTCAGAACCACTGGGTGTCTCTCAGGCATTCTTTAAAGTAAAGTCGCGTTCCATTTTCCTTTTGCTTTCTCAACCTATCACTCTATGGGGGAGACAGAAATGCCTTACACATACTCGTCACTTAGAAAGTATTAGAAGACATGCATTCATCTGTTGAAATCTAATAAAATGAATAATTTCGCTTTTTCATCAAGGACATTCTTAAGAGAAACTGGCAGGTTTGTTTTTGCTTTTTAAACTGTGAGTCCATGGCTGTGCATGCAGTTATTTACGGTAAGAGGCCAGCAGTTTTATTCTCCCATTGTTTCCACACCAGTGTGACCGTCAACACAGTGGAAAACAACAATGGATAGCTGTTATCTCAACATTACTATGAAGAGAGTTTTGGCCTGGGGGTCCCACAGTTAGGGTCTCGGTGCCCTCAAAGGCACCATTACGTCTCTCTGCCTCAGTATTCCTACTTGTAGAATGGAGATAATACACAGGACATATCCCACAGGGTGGCTGTGAGAACCACACAGACTAAACTAAGTAAAGAACAAAGCTGGCTAAGGGTAAGGATGGGGTGCAAGGAGGGTAGGGATCGCCTGAGAGCCTATCAAAACAACCACCTCAGTGACTCAACAAAAAGGAGAACATTCATCAGTCATTTCCGCTCAAAGAGTTGTTGGTTGAGTATTTCTCTGAGATCGTGATATTAGATCACGGTCAGGGGGATATCAGTATCATGTTTAAAACTGACAAGCCAACACTGTGTTCCTTCCATTTGGATCTACCTATCTTCTAGGAGCTTTTTTAAAAAAATTAAATTAAAGGTGTCATTTAAAATCAAATGTCAAAATAAATTGAACTTACAGCCAAATTTTCCAACAACTGATTACAATATGTTAAACTAAGAGTTTTCAAAAAATATCTCATGAACATTAATAAATTAAACTTATTTAAAAAGTAAAAGATCAACAAATCAATTAGTCAGTCAGTCAGTCAGTTCAGTCACTCAGTCGTGTCCGACTCTTTGCAACTCTCTGCAACCACAGCACACTAGGCCTCCCTGTCCATCACCAACTCCCGGAGTTTACCCAAACTCAGGTCCATTGAGTTGGTGATGCCATCGAACCATCCCATCCTCTGCCATCCCCTCCTCCTGCTCCCAATCCTTCTCAGCATCAGGGTCTTTTCCAATGAGTCAGCTCTTCACATCAGGTGGCCAAAGTATTGGAATTTCATTTTCAACATCAGTCCTTCCAATGAACCCTCAGGACTGATCTCCTTTAGGATGGACTGGTTGGATCTCCTTGCAGTCCAAGGGACTCTCAAGAGTCTTCTCCAACACCACACTTCAAAAGCATCAATTGTTTGGCGCTCTTTATAGTCCAACTCTCACATCCATACATGACCACTGGAAAAACCATAGCCTTGACTAGATGGACCTTTCCTGGCAAAGTAATGTCTCTGCTTTTCAATATGCTGTCTAGGTTGGTCATACCTTTCCTTCCAAGAAGTAAGCGTCTTTTATTCACGGCTGCAATCACCATCTGCTGTGATTTTGGAGCCCCCAAAAATAAAGTCAGCAACTGTTTCTGCTGTTTCCCCATCTATTTGCCATGAAGTGATGGGACCAGATGCCATGATCTTAGTTTTCTTAATGTTGAGCCTTAAGCCAACTTTTTCACTCTCCTCTTTCACTTTCATCAACACGCCAGTGATGAGATCTCAAGAACTCTAATTGCTGGCCTCCCCTGTGTGGCCTGAGCACCTCACTTGGGGTTTGCTGGCCAACTCCTCAAGGCACTGGGGAAAAAGCTGACACTTACGGACATAAGCTTGAGTAAACTCTGAGAGACAGTGAAGGACAGGGAAGCCTGGTGTGCTGCAGTCCATGGGGTCACAAAAAGTCAGACACCACTGAGCAAATGAACAACCACGATATATAGGATAGCCCATTCTCCATGCTCTGATCTTTAGAGGCATAACACTTCTGATTCATACAGAGATTTAAAAGTTGCAGAATGGAGAATAACATTTGTCTTATTGGAGGTTTCTAAGAACATTGTAGCCAGACCTACGGGGACAGCTGCAAGAAAAAAAAATGATTCGGGCAACAAGAAGTTTGCAGCAGCCAGCCACACCCCCTGCCCTTTGAGGAGCTTGAATTCTAACTCACGTAAGGCGGTTCTTTGGGACACTAGTCCACCATCTTGTTGGTCTGCTGGATTTCAGAATTAAGTTGTTATTCTTTGGGACTTATCGCTTCATTTATTGGCCTATCTCATGGTGAACAGTACCAGCCTGGACTTGGTGACAATTTGATGATAAGTACACTTTAGTAGAAATAAAGTGAACAAATTCTGTTCTCTCAGTAAACACTGACATATTTCTTTCCACTGTCATATTCTCTGAGGCTAGCCTATCAAAACCGATACAGTCTAATAGTAATCAATATTAAGTGTAAATTTAAGAACATGTAAAACATTTCAATGAATTGATTAGAAAACCTATCACTGAATTCTTGATTTGGCAATGGAACATCTGTCAAGTGAAAGACAGGTGATTCTTGAAACCTGCCAACAAGTTTTGTTTTGGCATTCTTATTTTAATAGTAGCCTGTCACTACACCACTTTTAAGCAGTAATCCCACACCTTGACTCTTTTAAGTCTATGGAAAATCTTGCAAATATCTGAATTAAACATGGGCAGAGGAAGTAGAAAGCTAAACAACTTTGAGTCCACAAAATCAGATCACTCTGGAGAAGATACCAGGTTTTCTTTGTTTGCATAAAGTCTGCACTCAGGACAGCCCATGAATCTTGGGTAGAGGCAATGAAGTAATAACTCATAGGGCTGAAAGAAAAAAAATCCCAGAACTGGTCATGGTTAGGGAAACACAGAGTGTGCAGTTCTAAAACTGTTTTCCAGATTGTATTCTTTAACAAAGATACCTATTATTCATGCTTTTGAAAAAAGTCAGTCACTTCCCTAGGCAGTCCATAATGAGTTCTGCAGATTCATGGAATTCCTTTCTTGAAATCGTTTCCTTTACCTGAATTTTTATGTTTATACTATCTGTCTCCAAGCTATTTAACTTCAGCTTGTGAACAGGGACCACGTTTATATCTTTTGAGCCATGCTCATCAACCTCTTAGCAGCTCCATAAATGTCTAGATAACAACAATATTAATAATATTAATGAAGCATTACATACTGCAGAGTGGGTATCAGTTTTTCTTCCATTTCCTGTGGGTGAAGAGAGCCACCTCTGTAAAATTAAGCTATTATTACCTCATGGTAGGAAAACAGTCAGAGGTTCTCTGCAAAGGCAATTCTGGACTTTTGGAAAGCTCAGAGTTGACTGGGAATAAACAACTGGTGGCTATTTTGCAAAAAGGAGCAAAAGAAATGGGTTATTATTTCATATGTGGTCAGATTCACAAGCAATCCAGTCTTGCCAATGTGTCTGAGGCCACAGTCGTGTTTCTGTCCTAACTATGAAAACACTGATCTTAAGCTTTCCTGAATCTGTGATGCCTTTTTTGATTATTATTAGTGTTCATGGGAGTAGATACAACAGCTTCCCCTTTTAGGTATAAGCTAACATCAATCATCATTGTAACTTTTATTTTAAAAATTAAAGTAGTTAAGGACCAAAGAGAAATAGTCTGCCTTATTGATATCATTTAAAAATGCAAATGACAGTGGTATGAGAGTTCCATGTTCATTCAATTGCCAATGAATCCAGATCCATAACTCAAAGCAGATTCTCTGCAGAACATGGACTTGAGGTATCAACAGCCAAGATCATTTGATAAAGAGATTTAAAATTTGTATCAGGATTTTACTTTCCAAGAGTTCATCTTTCAGCTTTTGTTGCTGGTTGTTTTATTTCCAGCCTACTGGGGAAGGTAAGACCATCCGAAGTAGGCAGACATTTGAGCCTAGATGTAGGAATGAGATGATGAAGAAATCCTTGCACATCCTATGAAGGCAGATGGGCCCGCACTGCACCCTGCCATGTTCTATGTCAGGCACCCAAGGAGGGCCCCCCGGGGGCTGAGGAGCCATCTCCAGGATGCGGCTTGCTTGGAGGTTCTGACTCACTGTATCAGGGCTGTTTTTCCTCTTGGGAAAGATCAGACACTTGCCCTTTATTAAAAAAGCCTCCAAGATGAGTCACAAGGAAAATGAGTTGGCATTCTGGGGTGGCGTGTGGCAATCAAGGCTCAAAGTGAGGCCGTGCATGGGCAGAAGGATGCTGCAACCGCATTCCAGGCAGTGAGGGAGGGTTGATGAGCATGCTGTGAGTGGAGAATCCCTAGCTCTAGGGTTCCTGGCATGGACCTGATCATGCTTCTAGGACTCCCACTCAATTTCCAAAGGGTGCTACCCACCCTGGAAACAAACCTGGTCCACGGAGGAGATAGGAAGATACACAGCCAGGGGAACAGATGGAATGGGGAGAAGCAATCTGGAATGATAGTGAGGTGTGGGAGTCGACAAGGAGGCTGGGAGAGGGGAGAAGGGGCCTCGGTATGGCGACAGATGACAGAGTGTCGTTGGGGAGGAGCAGTTGGGGGAGGCGAGGGAAATGGAAGTGATGTATTTATGCAGAAGGGTTGCAGGATAATTAGGAAAATTCCCCTTCTGTCGACTCAGCCAGTCCTACTTGGTTCAGACTGAGCGAGCACAGGCCTCCTGGAGGAAGCAAAGGTTACAGGCTCTTCCAGTAGACATTCTGTTTCTGATGGAAACAAATCCAAACTGAGCTAATTTGTGTACAGCTGCGGGCAGTATAAACATGGCTGTGTGGAATTCTTTATGGAGTAGAGGCCTTTGTACTCCATACTTCACTGAAGTTAATAAGTAGGTGTCAAACTCTGAATTAAAATTCCCAGAAGAGGACACAGCACAAAGGACAATAAAAATGATTTTTAAATAATCATAGGGATAAATAGCATCCACTTCTGACAAATGTAAGTGCTGGCATAAAATGTTATTAGGCTACAGAGATCGTCTTTTGTTCAGGAAGTGTGTTTTATTCTCCAGCCATGCCGTTCATCATCCTAATGACCCCTCAAAATGTAAATTAAATAGCAAAGATGGATTCATTCGAAAAGCATCTTTGTGCTTGGTGTTAAGCCATTTTTCTACTTTTATTCTTATATATCAGTTCATTTTTTCACTGGGGAAAAAAAAAGCCCTCAATCTTTGAACACTTTATAGGGTAAGTTCATGTAATTCATATTTTTAGTCAACAGTTCATTCATTCTCCAGTACTCTGGAATTTGTGATTAAAAAAAAAAAAACACACGCACAAAAACCCAAAATCACATTTTAAAATGCTGTGCCCTGTAAATTACGTCTGATTCAGAAAAATCTTAGAAACCTGTTCATGCATTTGCTTTGTTTTATTCAGAAGAGATCTGGTCTGGGGAAGCCCTCAATAGGAAAGGATTAGGGAAAATTTCAAACAGCCTGAGTTTACTGAACCGAATGCATTAATGGCTAGGCAAACACCATTTCAACCATTAATGATAAAAGAATAAGGTCATGAGCCAAATTAGTTGCAATTTCTTGTTCTGTATTGATAAGAACGTTCCCCATTCCTATGATGAATAGAGAAATCAGGGTTTTGTACTTGACCTGAATTTATGCATGAGCACACACACAACAGGAGTGAAGGAGCAGCCCTGCTCTGGAGGCATCCAGGAAAAATACACTGGGAGAGGAATACAGCAGCAAATCATGTCTCATTTTGGCATGATTGGTCCTCATTTGCCTCTCTCTGTCTCTCTCTCTCCCTCCCCAGCTACTCTCCTCCCCCACTCCCCAGCCTAGCCTCTCTTTCTGCAACTTATAAATCATTCTTTGGCTGTTCCTGCTTATGGGAGAGCTCAGCTAACGCATGTGTCTCTCTAGCTCTCAGCTCTGTGTGTGTGAGTGAATGTATATAAAGTGAAGGGACAAATAACTGCACTGCTGAAGTTTACCTGATGTCCAATGGACACCCATTAATCTATGCAAGGGGGTTTCTACAGCCTCAATCTGCAGAATAAATTATCATTAACCAAGCTAGGTATTCCAGAGACTTTCCATTTTATGAGGTCAGAATTGTTGAAGAGAGAGCCCAGAGGGGCAGCTTGAAACCATCCAGCTGGGAAAGAAGCAAGCTGGTAGGCAGCATCACAGTGAAACCTAGGCCCTTGCAAGGGCTAGGGACCAACTGCTGGCCTGGCTTGAAGGACATCCCCAAAGCCTGTGCGGTTCATGGGGATTGTTGCATCTTAGAAGCTCCCTTATTTAGTAGCAGTTCCTAGGGAGGGTCTCCCTCTGGTTGAGTGTCACCTTCTTCTGAAGGTTTGGCTGATGAAAGAGCACATTATGACAAACAGGGGCTCACAGTAAGAGCCACAAATTCCACCCAACATCCCGTGGGTTATTGTTAATGGAGAATTTTCTTTACAACATGACAGAGCTGAATTCAACACAAGACTCAAGACTGTCAACATGACAGTTGGCCACATAAAGAGACTCTGTTGTCTGAACTCAAGCAATGGCCGTTTCACGTCTGCCCATCGGCTTCCTAAAAATGCACATTTTGATGGGCCCATGGGTTGGTACATGATCTAAGAGCAGCACTAACGAGAGAGGAGGACGCTAACGCCACAGGTCCACAGGGTCTTAACAAGTCCTGGTGGGAAAGGAACAAGACAATGGGGAAGGGATGTAGTCTGAGCGATAAAGTAGGCGTTACTCCTGACAAAGAAAACAAAGCATGGCTCTACACAGATATTTAACTCTAAGAAAGTACTGTACATCGAGAGATGTATTTTTTAAATTTGTTTTTAACAGGGAGATAATTGCTTTACAATGTTGTATTGGTTTCTATCATACATCAACAAGAATCAGCCCTAGGTGGGATTTAATCCTTAACTCTCAACTAGAGTCTGGGGAGGTAACTGGTTAGGATTCAACAAATTAATTATTTTTGACCCCAAGCAGGAAAAACAATGTCCAGTCCAGGAACAGGGAGATTCCCTACTGCGGAGAATGTGCCTTTTAAACTTTGCCATCTGATAATAACATAAATTCACACCAATATGGTACCTTCTTAAAAACACAGAATGTGCACACACAAAACCCTTCAAGAATAAAAGAAATAAGCTCCTCCCCTAAATGTTTTCAGAGCAAATTCCCAGTGAAGAAGGATCTCACAGTTTGAATGCATAGACTTTTAACCAGATCTAAAATTCCTACAAACAGGCCCCTTTATAAATGACTGACAGTCTCACTAGGAACTCCACAAAATAAAATCCATGCTTCATTAGTCCTCCAGCTGAACTCAGAATCCTCTGGCTCAGAATAAATCTCAGCTTTTAAAAATAAATTCTCCTCTGAATTAACATCTCAGAATCATTAATCTTTGGAGTGACCCTTCCATTTCATTTGGAAGAGAACTACCGCATTTCACAAAAGGTCTTTTTTTCTTTTGGCAGACCATGATTTCATGGCGAGAAGGAAAATAGCATGGCTTTTTTCTTCTTATCACTTCCCTATTTTCATCCTCAAGGTGGCTGCTTTTTCCTTCTCAACCGAAACACCCTAAATCTAAAATTAAGGGGCAGCTATAGACTGAATCAGGAAGGGACTAAAATTTAAGGTTTAGGTCTGTGGAAAAATAAAAACAGGCTAGAGGGAATGATTATACATTTCATGAAGAAGGAAGCACTGTGATTAATAGAAGTTCAGTAAATTCACAAGGGCTGGGATTTTATTCTTCATTGCGGGGATCTGGTTTGTCAAGGAGACACAACTCCGCTTGATTCTTCCACAATACAACCCACGGAACATGGATTATGTTAATGTAGTTAACAAGTCAAACGAAGAGATGAGGTCTGTGTGAAGTCAGGAGAGACACTGCTCCCTTTCACCCAATGTGTCGGATATCAGAGGAACAGAAATCAAGTTTTAAATACATGGGGAGGGCTCGGTCTACAAGGTAGTTCTTACCGTAATTCCTCCTGAAGAAGACGACCATTTTGGAAAGCAAATAACTGTTCCTTTATATGCTGGTGTACTAATCTAGATTTTCAAAGCTGGATGTTCACCAAAAGCAGAGTACGCCGTGCTGTCAGCCAGCTTTCACCACGAAGCCCACGCGAGGCAGGTCTCAGAGCAGAGCCTTTCTGGCGTAAGGACTGCTGGGTTCACTCTATTTCCTTCTCTTATCATCCTCCCTCTTATCATTGGGCTTCTTTGTGGCTCAGCTGGTAAAGAATCTGCCTGCAATGTGGGAGACCTGGGTTCGATCCCTGAGTTGGGAACATTCCCTGGAGAAAGGAAAGGCTACCCACCCCAGTATTCTGGCCTGGAAAATTCCATGGACTGTATGGTCCATGGGGTCACAAAGAGTTGGACACGACTGAGTGACTTTCACTCACATCATCCTTCAACCTCAGTTCTTCCCTCTTTCAAGGATATTCCGTGGAACCATCTGTGTCTTTCTGTATTTTGGGATTCTTCAGCCAGAATTATTCCCTGGTGGCTCAGAGGGTAAAGCGTCTGCCTGCAATGCGGGAGACCAGGGTTCCATCCCTGGGTCAGGAAGATCCCCTGGAGAAGGAAATGGCAACCTACTCTAGTATCCTTGCCTGGGAAATCCCACGGACGGAGGAGCCTGGTGGGCTACAGTCCACAGGGTCGCAAAGAGTAGGACAGGACTGAGTGAGTTCACTTCACTTCACTTCACTTCAGCCAGAAATGACTCCTTACAAGTTTGTCTGTCACCCACCCCTTCCAAACAACTCTATCTTCTACTATGAGGTTGTGGTGGTGGTGGTTTAGTCACCAAATCTTGTGACTCCATAGACCCCACCAGGCTCCTCTGTCCATGGGCTCTCCCAGGCAAGAATACTGGAGTGGGCTGCCATTCTCTTCTCTGGGGGGTCTTCCCAACCGAAGGATTGAACCCAGGTCTCCTGCTTTGCACGTGGATTCTTTACCTACTGAGCCACCAAGGAAGCCCTGTCTTCCTTTATTTTTTAAATGTAAAGATCAGATTTATTTGGAGGAAACAAAAAACCCCACAACCCAAAGGATAAGATTTTACATATCAAGACATCTCCCAGGTATTAGGTCTACAGATAACAAATCATTTTCATAGGAGATATTTTTGTACAAATTTTACATGTATTGAGGAAGGGGTCATAAACTTTGTTTTAACAGGGTGGCAGGGTAGAGGAACAGGGGGAAAACAGCTTTTTTGTGTACATCTACTTGGAAGTAGTAAACGAGAAGAGACTAAACCCTACCACTTCATCATCTATAGGAAATGGTTTAAGAAACACACCCTCTCAACCTTGGGTATCTCTAAAAGCCACTTGCTAGCTACTAGCCACTCCAAGCCAATTATTTAAAGCTATTTCACTTGGTATATCTTTTATGTCCACTGGGTAAATGATTCATTATGCTCACCGCTGCAGTACTCACGAACCAACACTCCTGCACAAAACACAGCATTCACCACTCAGCTCTCCATGCTTACCAACTCTGAATGGCTCTCCATCACCAAGAGGATAAATCTACAGCCCGTAGAGCCACGGGCTACCCCATCCTAAGCTTTCCTGTCTGGTTCATTTGGGCATTTCCTTCTGAACAATCTAATAGCAGAGCTGGGACTGGTACTGAAATGCATGTAGCCTACCTATAACATGAGGGGCTTCCCTGGTGCCTCAGCTGATGAAGAACACTCCTGGCAATGCAGAAGATGCAAGAAGCATGGACTCAATCCCTTCCTTGCTGGGTGGGCAAGATCCCCTGGAGAAGGAAATGTCAAAGCACTCCAGGATTCTTGCCTGGAAAATTCCAGGGACAGAGGAGCCTGCTGGGTTACAGTCCATGGGATGGCAAAGAGTCAGACATGACTGAGCATGTGAGCATACAGACACACACACCTATAACAGAGAGCCTTACCCAGAGTAAAGACTAAATGACAACTTAATCCTCTTCATAGGAGTTCCCCACTCCCAACTTGAATTTGAGGGAAAAATGAGTCTCAGAGAGATACTCAAGTTCTAAATTTGAGTTTGTGCCCAGTAGTTGCTGGTTTCAGGGATGAGGGTGCTGGGGCTTTGAAGCCCTGAAAACTCCATCCTTGGCTCATTATAGGTTTCAGACGCAGTGAAAGGTATGGAGCCCTCTGGGTCCTTGTCAGTGATCACTGAGTTGTTAGGCATGGAGCCCTTTGGGGTGCTTGTCCCTGGTCATGGAGTTGTTCGTGGGGGATCTGCCCTTCACTGCATCTTACTCCTGGGTGAGGGCGAAATTCGACCACTCACTTGGGCCATTTGAACAAGGTCATTTGGAGGGCAGAGCTCACTTCTGGGCAGATCATACTGACAGAACTAGCCTTGGAAGCTATCACGTGACGGCCTGTCTCTGTCTACCCTCTCCTGTTACATTACAGGCTATGGAGCTTACCTGTTATCAGCTAGTTTTACTTCATCCCCTACTGTCTGGAGACATACCAGGAGCTACTAAAACAGGAGACATGTAGACAAGCGAAAGCTTATGGATCCAGCTGACTTTTGGTGAGGAATCTGGGTGACGAGGGACTAGATCTGAACCAGGTGTGCAGTTCTTAAGTCCTCAAAATACATTAAAAAAAAAACAAACCTCCTTTCAAATGCCTCTTATTCACTCTCTGCCTGATATCCAACCCTGTTCATGTTTTATTCAGTTCCAGTGTGCCTTTCAGATTTATGATCTTGTTCCTACTTCAGAAAGGTTTACATGACCCTAAGCTGGGTGCTCAGCCTCGTGCTTGCTAGATCTTGTCATTACTTTCCACCCACACGTTCACAAATTGGGAGAACACTCATCTGACCCCCTGGCTAGGTCTTGCTCGGGAACCCTTTCTTCAGATTGGCTACTGCCTACCCTGACACATGGATGTCCCAAGATTCCCACAGCTAAATTAAAATTAGTACACTAGAGTCATTAAAGGAAAATTTTTTTTTCCAGAACAAAGGCAGGACATGCAAAGGTCAGACAGTCTCCTTAACAGGAGATGGACACGTTCCCATGATGTCAGGCCTGTGGGCAGAGCTAAAAGCATATACAGTCCCCTGCTGTCTTCCCTCCCTGCCAGGAAAATTCGGACCATGCAAGTCTGCCATCAGGACAACCTTTGATTGCTTTTGGACTAGTTTAACTTCAAGTCCATTGGATTAAGGTCCTTTAAAAAGGGTCTGTATTCCATGCTCCATGGAAGAAATGTTATTAGCCAAGTTGAAAAAAACTGAATGACAATAAGGCAGACATATATTACATCAAACTGAAGGCTACAGAAGAAATTCCATTATAATATTTGATCTGTAGATTTCTTAACCGGAAAAAGAACAACAGTGTTCATGAAGAAATTTTACTGTATTAATTTGGGCTATTCTCTTAAAGGATTTCTTTTTTAAAAAGACTTAAATTTATTTTTAATTAAGGATAATTGCTTTACAATAAAGCATTGATTTCTGGCAAATGTAGGAAAAATATTTAAAATATGTTGACTTCAACTTTAAGAAATAGTACCTTTCTCTGAATTACATTTCCAGTGAGTCCTAACTTGTGAAATACCCTCACTTGTCCTCAGCTTCCCGTAATGAGATAGTTGCTCAAGCTTACCTACCCAACCCCCCAGCACTAGTTGGTATTTGTAATGCTCTTGAATCATCCCCAAACCATCCCCCCAACCCCAGTCTGCGGAAAACCTGTCTTCAATGAAACAGACCCCTGGTGCCAAGAAGGTTGGGGCCTCCTGGTCTAGATCTGCTATGAGGGGAGGAGACAGGCTTCAGCCTGGTTTGTCTAACTCCAAACAGGAACACTACTAAATCTCCATGATCACATGTGATTCTAAGGGCTCCTTCTCTGCCCTTACTATTTGTAACCAAAGTCAGCAAGTGTTGCACTAACAATTTCATAGACACTGTGATACACAGTCAAAACTGTGCATGGCATGTTTTAGTAATGAACCTAATATGAATACTTTAGACAGTTCCAAAGCAAGAGAAGAAAAAGTATATCCCTAGTAGCATACTGGGATGGGAACTCAAAAAATAAAATATAGTGAAATGTCACTGTAATCTGAGAACAAACAAGAGAGTAGGTAATGGGAGGACTGGGATAAATTAAATAAATCTTATCTATAAAACATAGACATTGATGACATTATATGAAATTTCAAGCAAATAAAAACTGTTAATTAAACAGAGGCTTTAGCATATGCATAATGTTTGAACTTTGCCATAAACATTTTATTTTCTGTATTATATTTCAAAATGACATCCAGGATTTCAGTTACAAGAGTAGGAATGTTTATTTAAATTAAATGTGATAATTACTCCAATGCGTGCAGATAATTTTCTTAGCTCTTCCTTTATGGTTTCCTACTTTGTCAGTTTCTTTTTAAAAACTGTGCTAGTGTGGATTTTGAAAAGTGACCATCCTACAACCTTTGTTCTTAAGTATTTCAGATGGACATTCAACCCAACATAACTTTAGACATCTTTCTCTTTTTGTATTGTCATCCATCGCTTGTAACTTCTGAAGAGACTAAAGCATGTACGTCCATACTGTACCTTTTTGAAGCGTGCAGCTGTCTTTGTCAAAGCATTGCATCTTTTCAAGGAAATGTCAGCAATGTTATTGTTGGGCCTCCCTTTGCCCAAGAGGCCAATGAGGGCTGAACCACGGAGCCAACAAGACAGTTAAATCAATAGCAGTCACCGCACCATTGTTCATCCAGCAGAATCTTCATTTACAGTGAGGTTTTTACATTATTAAAGCAAGAAACAGGACTGTCGATCTCTACTGGCTTCAAGTGCTGGATGAAAGAATTAATCTGACTGTCATAAAAAAAATACAATGTAACTGTGTGCCTCACACCTTTAAAAATTCACGTTTAGGTTTACAACCTACTAGAAGGACAGATGTATTGCCTAGAATTAAAAACCCTGATTTATCAATTCTTTCTTTTTCTCATAGTCTACATAGACTTCAAACAGATCTAATCTTATATAGAGAAAAGCAAAAGGTTTTAATATAATTCCTTTAAGATGTTATGAATAATACATTTGAAATACATTTATGTTGACACATAATAACACATGCTCTATCATTGACAGACTTCTTTGAAAGGAATGAAAACATCCCATAACACCCAAACACACCTTCTCAGGGGCAGATGTGGATTTGGGGAGCCCCTGGAGGAGACTGCTTAAGCAAGAATGCAAAGTAAGGAACACAAAATTAAGCACAGGGTCTTAAAAGAGGACAACGCAATCCAAAAGCCCTGAAATTTAAGCTTGATTAACTGAATGGTAAATTTACCCCTGCCTTAACCATTGAAAAGCACATGTACCCTTCTATTGTCCACTGACAAATTCTGAATGAACTGGGCTTCTAGCTTGGTCTTGTTCTCACAGCAGCCTCCCCAGACCTCCCCTGGATATTCTGTCTTAGGGCTGGGAGAGAAGGCATGGGGATGTGGGTTCAGTCCACAGCATTCTGTGAACATCCTGAAAAACTGCTGGTGGCCACTCCCACCTAGAAAGACAGCGGCCAGGGAATACTTTCTGAATTTTACACAACTGAGGGGGCTGGACAGGCTTGCCAACAGGTATAAGCTTATAGCTTTCTGAACTGGCTTTATATATGTACACGTTCTGTTTCTAATCATTTATTTTTAGTATGGATTTTCAATGGAAAATTCATCAGAAAAGCAATAAAGAAATGCAGTAAAGAACATCATTTATTGGAGTCAGAGAAATAAATGTATAGTTACAGAACAAATCTCACTGTATGGTATATATTATGATGTCCAGCCTGATTTTAAATGGTTATGATACTAAGAGATTCAAAACACAGTATTACTTCACTCTTTTAACTGGTCTTCTGTATCGTATACTATGATTAATGGGTCAAATCCAGCCCACCACCTGTTGGTATAAATAAAGTTTTACTGGAACACAAGCATACTCACTCATTTACATATTGGCCATGGCTGCTTTCATGCTACTTTACCATGGCAGGCTTGAATGTATGCAGCAAAGACCAGGTGGTCCCCAGAGCCTTACATTTTTATTATCTGGCCCTTTACAGAAAAAAAAAAAAAAAAAAAAAAACTTGCTAAATTCTGTTCTCTTCTGTTCCACTTTAATTTGCAGAAGTACCTGTAAAAAATTAGAGGCCAACATTCACACGTACTTAATTTTTTTTTAAACTTCTTATTTTGTATTGGGGTAAAGCTGATGAATAATGTTGTGACAGTTTCAGGTAAATAGTGAAGGGACTCAGCCATACATACACATATATCCACATTCTCTCCCAAACTCCCCTCCCATGTAGGCTGCCACAAAACATTGAGCAGAGGTCCCTCAGCCAATAGGTCCTTGTTGGTTATCTATTTTAAATATAGCAGTGTGGGCACGTTCATCCCAAACTCCCTAATCCCTCCCCCCGGCCTTCCCCCAGGCAGCCATAAGTTCATTTCCTAAATCTGTGAGTCTCTTTCTGTTCTGTAAGTAAGTTTATTTGCAGCAACATGGATGGACCTGAGACTGTCATACTGAGTCAAGTAAGTCAGCAAAGGAGAAATACCATATGACATCCCTTATGTGTGGAATCTAAAAAGAAATGATACAAATCACACTTACCGATTTTAATACTGTGATGACCTTAATTCTGTGATCTAGACTTACATGATCTAGGTTCTCTGAGGTCATTTTTCCATTTTCCTCTCTGTTTGGAATTTCCTTTCAACACTGTCTGCCTAAAAGAAATGGTTCCTGCCTTCTCCCTGAGACGGCTGCTCCAAAAGTCATGTCTTGGTAACTTGAACACATTCTAAATTACTTGCCTCTTTCTTATTTTTCTAAGGATCTGGTGTAACTACCAACATTTCATCACACCTCAGATCTCACTGCAGCATCTGATACCTATAATGTTGCAGTGTATGATCTCACAGTTATAAAGAAGGTGAGAATATTCAAACACAGAACAGATTTCTAATGGAGTTTCTGGAGTATTTGTGAAGGGGTTGGCAAGGTCTGGGAGTCAACTGTCTGAGACTCTGACCACATTCTCCTTTTGCTACCTGGGCAATTTAACACAAATTTAGGGTATAATACATCAGTCTAGACAAATTAAACTAGGATACTATTACTGAAGTAAACATATCCTCAAATATAAATTGCTTCAGAATGTGAAAAAGGAAATTCTATATTACTTGATGTTATTTATGTAAGAGACTCTTGGAGACACAGATCCACATAGAATGTTATTTGGGCATCACGATAAGGGGACAAGAGCCTAAATGCCACCATCCGTCCTCTGTCAGTGTAGTTGGCACTTGTTATAATCCCTTCTCACCCACGCCTTCCTGAAGCCCGTGTGTTCCTTCCATCTGAGATGGGCTGGGGCCGGGGACCTGGGACCTTTTGCTGCAGTACCTGCACCTGGACAAACAGCTCTCCGAGCAACGAAACACTAAGAAATGTGAAGGGACTAAAAATAAATCCAAGCCTGTGCAGTTGGGGCAAATTATAAATAACAAGATACAAAAGATCACAAACCCAATTGTCACTTCTGAAGTATCAGAGCAAAAGCAGGGACCTGTGCATGACCCTTGCACATGGCACCACCAAGGGGGTGGGCAGACCACCCAAGCCACCCCTCTGGCCTGACCCCTCACCCCATACAAGAGACCAGCCTTCCTTCCCCTCCTCAGGGAGCAAGCAAGGAAATCTGTTCCTTGTTTTCACTCCTGACGGCTACAACATGAGTCCCAGTAAAGACTTGTCTGAATTTCTTCTCTAGCCTCTTATCAATTACTATTGACCAAGGAGTCTAAGAACTCTGATCAGTAACATACCCACATCAACATCCTGAGCATGGAAGAGAATCTCCTGAGATCAACAACATGGAGAACCTCTGCAGGATTTCCTCCCATATCTGTTGTGGTGATCAGCATTCCACACTATGAAGTCTCTTCCTCCAACAGCTCAGAGGGACAGTGTGGACTGGTGGGGGAAGATGGGAGCGGCGCCCCGTCCCAGCCAAGAAGGAGGACGTGATCACCTAGTTCGCATCACCCTGAGGCTGATGCAGACCGCTCTGTGACCCGTGAAGAAGAGAAAAGCCATTCTCACCATCTGGATAGATATCACAGAGGGATCAGCTTTGGCCCTCCTCCACTCAGTTTTTTGTTTTTCAATCTAAATAAACCATTTTGTTCACCAGGGCTGGGCCTGTCTGCTTCCTGGTACTGGTTCAGCTTTCTTTACACAATGAAGATGATCAGAGCCTCCTCCACACCTCCCACAACAGGAATAATTTCTCTTAAGGATGTATTTGAAGCACTTCAGAGTATCCGACACAGAGCAAGTATCTAATAAATGTTAGTGATATGCTAATTTTGACAGTCCCTTTTTAGACAGTGCTATTGACTGAAAATCTGTCTTCTCCCAAGTTCATATGTCAAAGCCCTAAACCCTGATGTGACAGTATTTGGAATTTGGAGGTGGGGGCTTTCTGGAGGTAATCAGGGTTAAAAGAGGTCGTGATGGTGGGTAGTCCTCCTCATGGGATTAGTTCTATTTTAACACACATTGACTGCAAACATATTCATATGTCTTTTGTGACCCAAACATTATTGACTAGACATATGAATGCGTTTTCATAGAGTGATAAATTAACATTCAGTTCAGTTCAGTTCACTCGCTCAGTCATGTCCGAGTCTTTGCAACCCATGGACTGCACCGTGGCAGGCCTCCCTGTCCATCACCAACTCCTGGAGCTTGCTCAAACCCGTGTCCATTGAGTCGGTGATGCCATCCAATCATCTCATCCTCTGTCATCCCCTTCTCCTCCCACCTTCAATCTTTCCTAGCATCAGAGTTTTTTCAAATGAGTCAGTTCTTTGCGTCAGGTAGCCAAAGTATTGGTTTCAGCTTCTGCATCAGTCCTTCCAATGAACACTCAAGAACTTATATCCTTTAGGATGGACTGGTTGGATCTCTTTGCTCCAAGGGACTCTCAAAAGTCCTTTCTAACACCATACTTCAAAAGCATCAATTCTTCTGCACTCAGCTTTCTTTATAGTCCAACTCTCACATCCATACATGACTCTTGGAAAAACCATAGCCTTGACTAGATGGACCTTTGTTGGCAAGGAAATGTTTCTGCTTTTTAATATGCTGTCTAGGTTGGTCATAACTTTTATTACAAGGAGTAAGTGTCTTTTAATTTCATGGCTGCAGTCACCATCTGCAGTGATTTTGGAGCCCAAAATATAAAGCCTTCCACTGTTTCCACTGTTTCCTCATCTTTTTGCCATGAAGTGATGGGACCTATCCCAAAGGCAATGCCAAAGAATGCTTAAACTACCTCACAATTGCACTCATCTCACATGCTAGTAAAGTAATGCTCAAAACTCTCCAAGCCAGGCTTCAGCAATACATGAACTGTGAACTTCCAGATGCTCAAACTGGTTTTAGAAAAGGCAGAGGAACCAGAGATCCAATTACCAACATCCACTGGATGATCGAAAAAGCAAGAAAGTTCCAGAAAAATATCTACTTCTGCTTTATTGACTATGCCAAAGCCTTTGACTGTGTGGATCACAATAAACTGTGGAAAATTCTGAAAGAGATGGGAATACCAGACCATCTGACCTGTCTCTTGAGAAACCTGTATGCAGGTCAGGAAACAACAGTTAGAACTAGACATGGAACAACAGACTGGTTCCAAAGAGGAAAAGGAGTATGTCAAGGCTGTATATTGTCACCCTGCTTATTTAACTTATATGTAAAGTACATCATGAGAAATGATGGGCTGGATGAAGCACAAGCTGGAATTAACATTGCTGGGAGAAATATCAATAACCTCAGATATGCAGACGACACAACCCTTATGGCAGAAAGTGAAGAGGAACTAAAAAGCTTCTTGATGAAAGTGAAAGAGGAGAGTGAAAAAGTTGGCTTGAGGCTCAACATTAAGAAAACTAAGATCATGGCATCTGGTCCCATCACTTCATGGGAAATAGATGGGAAACAGTGGAAACAGTGGCAGACTTTATATTTGGGGGGCTCCAAAATCACTGTAGATGGTGATAGCAGCCATGAACTCAAAAGACGCTTACTCCTTGGAAGGAAAGTTATGATCAACCTAGATAGCATATTGAAAAGCAGAGACATTACTTTGCCAACAAAGGTTCGTCTAGTCAAGGCTATGGTTTTTCCAGTAGTCATGTATGGATGTGAGAGTTGGACAGTGAAAAAGGCTGAGCGCTGAAGAATTGATGCTTTTGAACTGTGGTGTTGGAGAAGACTCTTGAGAGTCCCTTGGACTGCAAAGAGATCCAACCAGTCCATCCTAAAGGAGATCAGTCCTGGGTGTTCATTGGAAGGACTGATGTTGAAGCTGAAACTCCAATACTTTGGCCACCTCATGCAAAGAGTTGACTCATTGGAAAAGACTCTGATGCCGGGAAGGATTAGGGGCAGGAGGAGAAGGGGACGACAGAGGATGAGATGGCTGGATGGCATCACTGATTCGATGGGACATGAGTTTGGGTAGACTCTGGGAGTTGGTGATGGACAGGTAGGCCTGGTGTGCTGCAGTTCACGGGGTTGCAAAGAGTTGGACACCACTAAGTGACTGAATTGAACTGATGGGACTGGATATCATGATCTTAGTTTTCTGAATGTTGCGCTTTAAGCCAACTTTTTCACTCTCCTCTTTCACTTTCATCAAGAGGCTCTTCAGTTCTTCTTTGCTTTCTGCCATAGGGGTGGTGTCATCTGCATAATTAACATTGCTGTGTGAAATTGTTAGAGCTTAAAATTGATCAACTTATTGTTATAACTCACCCTTTGGTCCATTAGGTTTTTGTGCTAACCTTATGTATATTATGAACACAAAATTTTCCAAAAGTGATGCAACATGAAATTTTGAGTGAAGAAGAGTTTTTCAGTGAACTTTGGGCAAATACTTTATCTGACTATCCAAGCAACATATACACCCGTGTCTCAGAAGATGACAGTTCTTCAGGATATAGTTCTGATTCAGGTGATGTGAATATTAGACCAATAAGAAGACAAAAATCCTTAATGATTGATTCTGATACATAAAGTAAAAATGAGACTCATGGTGCTGGAGAGGGCTCCTTTGCTTCTGCTAGTGGACTGAAGACAATATTTCATGAAATATGATTTTATAAATTTAGATGAAACTGTTATTATCAGTTCAAGGAACTCCGCATCAATACCATCTAAGTGCTCACCTATTACCTCCAAATTTCAGAAACAGAAAAGCCCATTCTGACCTACTTCCTGCCATAGCCACCTTCCCATAATCCATTCCTGTGATTTTTGCAAGCATGTCTGGTTCTAGAAGAATCTTCCAGGGTCATTACTTGATACTTTTTGCACAAAACTTGACCCAAGAATCTGTCAGAAGTTTTCATGTGAAGGGAAGCAGAGTTAAGTCAAGGTGCTTTAAGTTTGCTAGTCAAGATGTTTCATTTGGTCATCTTTTCCCAGTCAAAAATACATTCTTATTCAATAGCTCTCTACCCAAGGGGTTAATTAACTCTTTTGCAAGTACAGCAAAACCTTTAAATCTTAAAGAAATGATTTACTTTTCCTTGTCTTTAAAAAAAAATCTTTTTCATTATTTTTTCAATCTCACCTGAAGGTTTATTCAAAAATGGAAAATGGCTGGTCACTTATCTGCCAAAAGTAAATGAGGCAGATATTTATTATAAAGTCAACAGAAAGGTGAATTCAACTAATTACCATAGATATGATTACCATTTTAGGACAACAAAGACCAACATTTAAACTGCATTTCAGAAGTTTTTTTCAGCAACAGATAAAAGAGAAACTGGACTGTAAACATATATACTTTTTGTTATTGTTGTTCAGTTGCAAAGTCGTGTTTCACTCTTTGTGGCCCCATGGACTGCAGCATGCCAGGCTCCCTTGTCCTTTACTCTCTCCTGAAGTTTGCTCAAATTCATGTCCATTGGAGTTGATGATGCTATCTAACCATCTTATCCTCTGCCACCCCTTCTCCTTTTTCCCTCAGTCTTTCCCAGAATCAGGGTCTTTTCCAATGAGCCAGCTCTTCACATCAAGTGGCCAAAGTACTGGAGCTTCAGCATCAGTCCTTAATGAATATTCAGGGTTGATTTCCTGAATAGTTATGTGCAGTTGATTTACTTTGTCATAAAACGCAAACTCCCCTGCCCAACCCCCACCCCCTTCTCTAGTAAGACATTCAACAGATTCTCAGGAGAAACTTAGGAATGAAAGAGTCTCACTGTCTACACTCAGCTGCCTCCTCAGAGCCCAGTTTCTTGCCCTTTGTGAATCCTCTCCTGATGATTTTGGTGCATATTTCTAACTTCCTTCAACTTCTGG
The DNA here is from genome assembly GCA_007570785.1 of Antilocapra americana. NCBI lineage: Eukaryota > Metazoa > Chordata > Mammalia > Artiodactyla > Antilocapridae > Antilocapra > Antilocapra americana. The sequence goes on from ML662448.1 coordinate 5,180,085, forward strand.
AATGTGGACTGTCCACACCACTTTTTGTCTTTTTTCATTTACTTTGTTATATCACACATCTTATACCTTTCTATTTGTCCAGACTAGTGATGAACATAGAGTTGGCAAATGCCAGTAAATACTGAATTGAAATATTTAGCTGAGAAAAAGTGATATAGATACAGCTGATGAATATGATTCATTTAACAGTCCCTGAACTGCAAAGCAGACTAATGATCTGCCAAATTGATAAAAATATATTAATTGTGAAATGATAACAAAGTCTCTAGTAAATGAAGAAATAAAGCTTCCCAAAAAAATGAAGCCTCTCAAATGATTAATTTTTGGAATATCCTCGAGAACTCATCTGATAAGCTGGGTCAACAAGACTGAAGACTTTTCTATTTTCAACCCTCTCTGTAATTCCTGCTGAGGACATTATAAAGGTATACACAGAACACAGACAAAAGTGGATTCTTTTCTCTCTTGTTAACTAAGAAACATGTTTGCAAAGAAAATTTTGTGCTCTCATCCCCTTTGCTTTTCTTTCAATTTTCCCCATAAATTTTGAAGTAATGACTACATACATGTATTGAGCATCTACCTGTATCCAGCAGGGCACTCAATGGTTCAACTGAATCATCTCATTTCATCCTCATATGAGGACACCGAGGGCAGCTCAAGGCCAGCATTCCGTATCTCCCTTGGATTCCAAAGCCCTGGCTCTTAACACTGACCACAGCACTCCATGACCCCACACTGGACAAGCTGTCATCTCCAACTTCAAGAGCAAGCTCACAATCTCAAAGAGCATGCCCTTAAACAACTGCATCATGGACACCTTCCCTTTCACTGTCTCCTCTTCTCCTGCAGGACACCTTCCTCAATCCTGCATTTGCTTCTGTCAACACTTTCAGTCCCCAAATGTTGCCTCCAGCCTGCAGCTCTGTTCCCTCAAGAAGCTTCTTCCATGTCTGCTATGCCCACCTCCTACCCCCAGACAAAGCTCTGATAATATATTTTTGGAATATTAAAAAGCAGGGAAAATGTGTTAATAACTGCTACACGCGACAGCTTGATGACTCACACATCTGACATCAACTGAAGAAGCAAGATAAAGAGAACACAGTTCGTATTTCCAAATTAGAAAAATAATTAACGGTGACCTTTGGGGAGGGCATGAAGGCCATGTCAAGGTTATAGGTTCTGTTCTGTCTTTAGATCTGGGTTCTGATTACATGGGTTTACTTAGTAAACTTTTAGCAAGTTATACACTCATGATTTACACATTTTTCAGAATTTGTTATATTTATTTAAAATGTGTAAAATTATAGTTTTACTTTTAGGAAATTAAAGTGACTTTATTACATTTTGAATACTAGAATACAGTGTGCAAATTTTCCAAGTTTCTCTCCACTAATGTAAACTGGTACAACCACTAAGGAGAACAGTTTGGAGGTTCCCTAAAAAACTAAAAATAGAACTACCATATACTCCAGCAATCCCATTCCCAGTTACATAACCAGAGAAAAATTCAAAAAGATAGATGTTCATAGCAGCATTATTTACAATAGCCAAGACATGGAAGCAATCTAAATGTCCATCAACAGAGGAATAAAGATGTGATGTGTGTATACACATACAAACCCAACACAATGGAATATTACTCTGCCATTAAAATGAATGAAATAATGGCATTTGCAGCAACATGGACGGTTCTAGAGATTTACATAGTTAAGTCTGACGAAGGCAGACAAATATCTTATAATATCACATATATATGGAATCTAAAAAATGATACAAATGCACATATTTACAAAACAGAAACACTCACAGACTTTGAAAACAAATTTACAGTAACCAAAGTAGAAAGGTGGAGGGGAGGGATAAGTTAGGTGTTTGGGATTAACATATACACACTACTAAATATAAAATAGATAATCAACAATGACCTGTAGTATAGTACAGGGAACTCAGTATTCTGTAATAACCTGTGGGGTAAAGAATCTGAAAAAAGAATTGATATATGTATATGTATAACTGATTCACGTTGCTGTACACCTGAAACTATCACAACATTGTAAATCAACTACATTCCAACATAGAATAAAAATTAAATTTAAAAAAGTTTCTTTCCCCAATCTTACTAAAAAACAACGTGTGCAGTGGAAAAAAATAATACATTTTCATCTCAGCTTAAAATTCTACAATGGGTCCCACTGCCTCCAGACCTCAAATCCAAGGTCCTGCAGATGGCCGCCTCTTGTTGGTCAACTTCATGTCCCACTGCTGCCCCGATCCCTCAGGACTGCTCATCTCCCCTCTGGTCCCAGCATTCCAGCCTCCTTTCTGCTTTCTGGTCTCAGCTCCTTGTCTTCTCTTTACATCTCTGCTTAGGCTAACCTCACCCCTTCAAATCCAAAACCAGTTCAAACACCATTTCCTCTGGAGCCCATCTGTCGGACTCAGCACGATGTTGTCTTTAATAAATCCTGTGGCTTTGGAATGTCTGGGTTTGGTCACACACACAAAAATGCAGTATACTGAAAACAAAAAAGCCCACTTATTAAAAAAAAAAAAGTCCTCTTCATGGTTTCTTGTCTTTCACCCCACATTCACTAATATACACAAGTCCTTTCAACTCCTGTAATCTTGGCAAATTGAAACTGCAGTTTTCTGAAACAAAGGTCACTTGCTCAGCCACAGATAAATAAAAATTCACAAGCATCTTCAGGAAAATCAATACAGGTACTAAAAAATCCAAGTTGATAATAAATTTTAGTTCCCCTTGCACATTGCTCACGAATGTCACTATTTACTGGAACTGCTGTAATATCAAATATTTCAGAAGGTTATTGATTTTGCCACTGAAGTGTGACTAAAGGGATAAATAAACTGTTCCTGGGGTCAATTGATCCATTTATCTTCACTGGTATTTTATAAAAAGTCAAAGTAGCATAAACTTTGATAAATAAATGTTATCATGAAAGAAATATCACTGACATAAGGACTGGAAGGAAGAAAGAACCAACAATTCTGATTTCTGAAAGACACAAAACTGGTTTAACATTTTCACAAACACAGGGTCAGGAAAAATAGGACCTAAAAATCAAGTCCTCAGGAAATAGACATGCAAATCAACAAAGGGTTTGTTTCCTTTTTTCTTCTTTTTTTGTTTTTTTTGCTTTTTTATTCTGCTAATCGGAAATAACTGCTAGAGTCTCTAAGGTAGAGAAATGTCTTTGAATATTTTAAAGATATGTTTGGAAATGGCAGTCTATTTAGATTAAGAAACATCAGAATGGGGTACACTCTGAAGCGGCTTTTAAGGCTTTATTGCTAAGTCAGGCTGTACCAATAATCACTTAACTGCACCACAATGATCCCATAAAGATTTCAACGCCAGGCTGTGAAGCGTGGTGGCTGTAGGAGGACATTAAGGCTTCCAAAGTGAAAGTGAGTGAAAGTGTTAGTCACCAAGTCGTGTCAGACTCTGCGACCCTATGTAGCCCAACCAGGAGCCTCTGTGCATGGGGATTCTCCAGGCAAGAATACTGGCGTGGGGGGCCATGCCCTCCTCCAGGGGATATTCCCGACCCAGAGAATGAGCCCAGGTCTCCTGCACTGCAGGTGGGTTCTTTACCATCTGAGCCACCTGGACTCTAAGGCTTCCAAGGAAGTTTGACTCGGGTCCAGGAAAAGTGGGAACCCTGCAAAGTGGCTATAACACACCATGAGGACTTAAACGGGCAAGAAGATTTTACTGCAGTTGTGTGAAGACAGCGTTACCATCATGTGATGGAACAAGTGCTGATGATAAAAGTACACAGGTTGGTGCCGTCATCTCAGCCCAATCATGACTTCGGTCAAACCCCATCCCCCAGGGAGATGCGCGGCTCTTGGGATGCAGAGACTGATGATGAACTTGGTTTCAGTGTCCTCAGAAAAGGCTCCCCCAACTTAACTTTCCAATCCAAGTCTCTCAGATTTGAGCCTGCCCTGCTTCTCTTCTTATTAGTATCGAGACCCCTTCAAGAACGCCTGATTTTTTTCCTTTCCTTCACACAGACTGTGGCCATCTTCAAAGACCCCTGCGTAGAAAGAGGCTTTTCAGGGTCCTGTTAGAGAAAAGCCCATTCAGCACTGGGCGAGGTGGGTAAAAACAGGGTCTCTCCCCTGGGGGCTGCTGTGATGCCCAACAAGACACAGTGGGCGCTGCATACAACGCTACTTACTGGTGGCCAGTGTCTGGATGGCCAGACCAGGCCTGGGATTCCCTGAGGGTCACAGGATGTTGGCAGTGTGGGTCTAACAGCTGCACAAGCCACCCCAAGCAAGGACAGAGCGGTAGCCATGTGTACAGTCAAAGCGGAGAAAGGCCCTCAACAAGACGCTGTCTGGTGGGCCGGGATGCTCTCCATGAAATAGGCCTGGCACATCCTCATGATGGCAGGTCACTAGGAAGAGTCCACGGACTGTACAGTGCTACCCAGTTTCCATCTCCTACACAGCTGCAAGTACGGGATCAGCGCCAGACTTGCAGAAATGCACGTCCCTGCCCAACAGCAGCATTCCTCCTGGTCATTTGAAGGAACAGGATATGTGTGTACCTGTACAACACGCTTGGGTGTATATGCACGCATGCCATCCAGCTATAAATTTACTGCAGTAAATCTCCCTGGTATGATGGCACTAAAGAAATACGGAGGATATTCTTTAGTGGGAGACTTCTTCTCTCTTCCCCTCCTCCCCAAGTCCCTCTGAGGCATACTGGACTTGTCTTCCCAGGGCATTACAGCTAGACCCCTACATATGAACCTTCAAAGATGCACATGTATGTTTGCAGGTCCAGTCACATAAGTTAGCCCACATGTGCACACCTGGCATAGACAGACTATCAGGTGCTTGCATCCTCCCCAAGCCACTGTGCTTTTGTGGACGTCCCTGTTCAGTACGGTGTAGAGGACAGTAGTGCAGTGTCTTTATTTCAAGCCCAGGGTGTCCAGAAGCAAGCATACAGTCAGCAGTCAGGTAGCTGGTACTGCTAAGACGTGCCAAGTGATAACAGGGGGAACAAAAGTGAAAATAGTGGAAAGAGTGGAAGGAGGAAAAAAACATGTTTTTTATGTATTATTTGTGTGAAAAGTATTATAAACCTATTACAGTACAGTACTATACAGCCGATGGTGTTAGCTGGGTATCTAGGCTAACTTTGTTGGACTTATGAACCAACTGAGCTTACAAATGTACTCTCATAATAGAACTTATTCATACGTTGGGGACTTACTGTAGAAGAAAAAGAAGACTTCCCTGTCAAGTCAGTGAGATCTTCCTTTCCTCTACCAGGGTGCCATCTACACATGGGTTATGTAGCACAGCTAGAGAAAATCTAAATTTAGCCCGGCAGACTGGGCTCTGTCCTCGGGCTTGGCCATGTAACCCGTGTTTCTCCATCTAGGCTTTTCCCAGTATCCGGCAAGTTCTGCCAAACTTTGTGGGCTCTGTGGCCAATGGGGCTCTCCACTTGGTCCATCTTGGAACCCTGCCTTCACCTGCTTTTCTTTGTGTATTTAGTTCCTCAAGGAATGACACCGCCACCCTTCTGACTGCTCAAGCTGGAGCCCCGGAAGTTAGCCTCAACTTCTGTCCTCATTTCACCCACAGCCGATGCATTACAAAGGCTTTCTGAGACCTCTGTCCTCTGCCTGTTCCTCTCCATTTCTGCAGTATTTAGTCTGTTCCTGCTTCCGATCTATCTGGTCTGACTGCCTGACACATCTTCTGGGGTCCTGTCCGACTCTAGTGGCTTCTCCTACTGCAGCTGTAGTGATCTTTCTAAAGCAGCACCAGAGCCGAATCACTGGAAAAGACCCCGATGCTGGGAAAGATTGAGGGGAGGAGGAGAAGGGGGCAACAGAGGATGAGGTAGTTGGATGGCATCACTGACTCAATGCACATGAGTCTGAGATAGTGAAGGAGATAGTAAAGGACAGGGACGCCTGGTGGGTTGCAGTCCATGAAGCCACAAAGAGTCGGACACAACTGAGCGACTGAACAACAACATCACCTCTCTCCCCTGCCTGAGACACTTTGATGGCTGTGCCCTTAGAAGCGAAGGCCAACTGCTCATGACAGCTAGGAGGGCATTTCGTGATCTGGGATACATGCACCTGCTCAACTTCTTTCACAGTTCCTCCTTCCAGCCTTGTCCAGCCTCACCTACACGTCTAGGTATTGCAAATCTGTTTCCCTCTGTCCCTGCGCATCACCTACTTCTCTGCTTGGATGCAATTTTCTCCTCAAACCAGAAAGGGAGGTCCCTCCTGGGTGTTCCTACAAAACTCTGTGTGGTGGCCATTAATATTGCTCATAAAACCAAGATTTTACACATATATGGAACTGTATTTGCACATGACTGTTTAAACTGTAAGCTCATGCACTAAAAAGGTATAAACTTTAATAAACTGTAAATAATTTATAGTCCTATAAATTTTTAAAATCTGGAAGTCACGTGCTGTAATTAATATTGACTTGTTCTGCATATACAATGAAGGAAATATTTCTACAGTCAGAGAAATCAAACATTTATTTAAAATCAGTAAGCAATAAATCCTAATTCCCAGTGGGGGACATTTCTGAATAATGTCTAAATACATACATATGCAGCATACTATGTGTCTGAGTATAGTTGGCTGAATTCTGTTGACTCAGCTCAACAATGCAGGTGTACTTCATTTTACATGATGGGTATCCTTTGATAACTGTGTGCAAACTGAACTTCTATGAATCAAAGTTTATTTTAAATGTTCCAATGAGCAAATTCTATGTAATTCCATGTTCAAAGGGAAGAATCATGTCCTAATTTAACTTTCTTGAATAATCCAGACTTCTATAATTGGATCTACTTATAGCAATATTATAAAGTAATTAAATTGATTATCATCACAGAATAAAACACGAAGAAAAAAACCCAGTAATAAAAGATATGTAGCTACCTATTACCAACATCCTACATAATACCAACACTGAGATGATTAAGCTGTCTTAAAAGCCTCTCATGCATAATGAAGGAAGAAATACAGGAAAGTTTAGAATTTATATCCTTCTGAATCCCATTTGATCTACTAATTTCAATTTTTTTTAACTCCCAATTTACAACTACCAAGAACACACACAGCATTCTAGAATGGAGGCATTTTTCCCAAAGGCACAAAAATTAGATTCTTAGAAGAATTATCTCAATTTTTAAGTAAATAAACACGAAATAGCTTCTTAGGCATACCCACATACATACACATGTAATTGTATCATTACACTCTGTTTCAACAATTATAAGATGCTGTCAACTGTGAGATGTACCACAATGCTATGTGCTATTGAGAAAGAAAAACTTCTGTCAACCACACTATGATTCATAATAGACTGTAAGACACACTCTAATTTCAAAGATGTTAAAATGTGAGAAAATGTGCATTTTGAAATCTCTGATATATAGGAATAGACTCCTTTCTGCTTCTTCTCCAGCATTTTGGAACACCGTTTAGCAAATAGTAAACACTCTATAAATATTTCTTGAGTGAAGGAAAAAATAATAATATTTAAAACATAGCAAAATAATATCTTGCATATAGGAAAATTATATAAATTATGGACACTGATCAAAGGTTTTAAAGAATAACAGTTGTTTTATATACCAATTGTCTCTCCTTTTAATTGCAGCTCAGGAAATTAGAACATAGTTATAACTCTTATAAATGTCCATTAAATAGATGACAATCAGGTTTAAGACATGCAAAAAACATCATCTATAAACTTTATGAGATTCTTTTTTTTAACAACATTTTTAAATGATCACCCTGCTATGCCAATTTGATAACAGTTTGCAATAGACTGTCCTTTGGATTTTACTTTAAGCCCATTACTTATTTCAGACTTATCTCAAAGGTCTGAGTTATCTTAATGTAACCAAATACCTCTTAGATTATATCTTAAATCCTGTCAATACGAATAGGAAAGTGTCCTATTTCACACCTGCTGACAACTTGCTGATGCTACCAATTACAAACCTCCTAAGTGTATTTCTTTTCTGTTAGCTGACATTCTTTTGAGATATTACCAACAGGGAGCACTTTTATAAATGAAGCGAGTTCCATAACTTCTCATTTTTTGCTTAAATTGGCTAAGTGTTAGTTCATCCCTTTACACATCTTCTTTATGGATTTTAGCCTTCATCTGAAAACTTCCCTTTTCTTCCTGGTTCTTTTGCCTCCATAGGCTTACAAGTATGAAAATGGGAACTGGTAATGTCATCTTTAATGGTTTTGCCATCTGATGGTCCACTGGGAATGGAAGTTCTGGCTTCCCCAATCCTCGATCTTCATGTAAAAATGCCAGGTCCACTGGGTCTAAAATAACTCTGTACTCAATACACAATGCAAAACAGGGTCTGGACTCTGGAGAATAATGAACCAAGGTCATCATGTTCTGTCTTGACAACAAAATGCACATCTCCTATTAAACGGCAAACTCTTCACTTCTAAAGGTTGAATAGGACAGTATTTACATAAGAATTCCATGTGGTCAAATTTAGAGTACAGGAAAAAAGTCCTATTCAAAAATACACTCTGCCTTGGGGCCCTTTTTTGTTTGATTTTGAATTAACTTATTTTATACTTTTTCTCTCAATATCTTGGAAGGCAAACACTGGTAGATACAGAAGTCTCAGGCCCTGAAATCTAAAATACTTTCCCATGCTCCTTTAGTTGCCTTGTAAAGGATTTCATTTTTATTGATATATTTTTGGTGCAAGCAATACTGGTAGCAATGTTTCCCTATTTTTTCACTGTTTTGTTTCTTCAATAATCAACTTTACCTTGGCTTTGTTCCCTAGGCTCCTTTGGAGGGGGAAAGAAGGTTCCAAATGACTATGTCCAGTTCTATAAGACTGTTTGGATCACTAACATAATGCGTCTAGTCCTCTTTCCTAGATGTCATTTAGGGTTTAGAATTACAGCCCTTCTCACGGCCCCAGGGCCTGCCTTCCTGCCTGTAGCCATGTTGGTGGGTTGCTCCATAATGATGCCCAGGCAGCTGGTGCCCCACTGGCCTGCCTTCCCTTTCCTCCACTCTCCTCTTTGCTGGTGCTGCCTCTGGCTTCCTCCCTTCCCCTCCACGCCCTCTGGCTTCCTCCTCTGGGCTGTCATTCTCCTGCATTTGCTCCTCCCACTCTACCACTTTGGTCTCCGAGTCCATAAACCATGCTCTCTCTCCGCCAGCATTCAAGGGATACCCTACAAACTCTGCAGGGCATCTGATGATGGTGTGCCAACCAGGAGGCACTCCTGTTTCTTCTCCCAGCTGGCACCCACATCTTCAAGGAATTGCCCTGAAGATGCTTGTTCAAGTTTCTTCCAGCCTTACTCTGCTACCTTGGGGAAAAGCTTCCACTGAAATTTATATAACAGCACTCTTAATTCTTGGCAACTAACTCTCCACATTAAGGACAAAGTCAGTCCTCAGCATCCCTGCCTGGCATTCTCTTCTTGCCTGCCCCTCCACCCTCCCTCCGTCTCTCAGAAATTAAGGTCATCTAGTCAGTTACTGCTTCTTCTCTCACCATCTCTGATGTTGATTATTGTGACAAGGAGGAACGGCCCCAGTACATTGTTCCCTTTCTCTTGGGTACTTATTCCCAGCCTCAGACCCACAAGGAGAGAAGCGTCATGCACTCCACGACATTAATACAGACAGCAATACAAGTCCTTTGTTGCCATTTTATATTTTTAAAAACTATAACAGATATTCATGAGTTTAATTTAACTGTCTGCTTACAACCAGCCATGCTTGTTAAGGGCTGCAATAAACCAACAGAAAAATTAAGCGCTCCACTTCCTCACATCCTAAATAATAGATTATTTGAAGAGTTCCACATTACAGATTCAGTTGGTGCTCATACCAGCAGCATAGATCCTAATGATTCCATTTGGTTTTCCTGCAGATGTTATCATGCATCACGCCTTCCGATGCATCGGAGAATCAGGCCCATTCACTGTTGGGTTTTTTTCTAATTCCTTGTGTTTGATAAATAAGCTGGTAATCTTTGTGGTGCACAATAAAAGAATATTAAAACCAGGCCTGACTAATGTGTGTCTGGAGACATAAGAAGGAATAAACTATTTCAGGTCCCAGTACCAAAACATCCCAGCTTCTTGCCTACCACTCCATCCAGCTGATTGTTAGGTATTCTTACATTTCCAGATATGATTCCAAACAATATGAAAATAAAACTCTCTAACTTTACTGGGAAGCCTTTAACTGTGTTCTTTCATCATGCCAGACATTCATGTGATTGGCCTAAGAACCCCACAAGCTCCGTGTTATAGGCAAGGAAACTAGAACAAAGATAGTTTAGGAGGGACTTCCTTAGTGGTTCAGTGGTTAAGAGTCTGCAGGGGATGAGGGCTCCAACCCTGGCTGGGGAACTAAGACCCCACATGTCATAAGGCAGCTAAGACTGCTCACCATAATTAAGACACAATGCAGCCAAATAAGTGAATAAACAGCTTTTTAAAAAGAAAGAATTTAGGAAATGCACTTGGTAGGTACATAACTAAGACGTGGTGGACCTGGGCTTTAGACATACACCCTGTGACATCCAAGTAGGTGCTTTAAGATCTACATGTCGGCCTCAAACATATTCCTACCCTTGTCCGTCGGGGTCGTCAGATGTATGTGTCAGCTTGGCTGGCTAGAGGTCCTAGTTTCTCAAACACTCACTCACCTAGGTATAAAGGTATCCTGTAAAATGCTGTTAACATCCACAATCAGGTGGCTTTATGCAAAGGACATTATTATTATGAATAATATAGAATTATCCCTGAATATTCATTGGAAGGACTGATGCTGAAGCTGAAGCTCCAATACCTTGGCCACCTGATGTGAAGAGCCGACTCATTGGAAAAGACCCTAATGCTGGGGAAGATTGAAGGCGGTGAAGGCAGGAGAAGGGGGCAACAGAAGATGAGATGGTTGGATGGAATCACTGATTCAATGGACGTGAGTTTGAGCAAACTCCGGGAGACAGTGAAGGACAGGAAAGCCTGGCGTGCTGCAGTCCACGGGGTCACGAGGAGTCACTGAGCAACAACAATGTAATATATACATATTATATTATGCATATAATATATATATATATCTCCTTCTGTTTCTGATCCTCTTCCGGAACCCTGACTGCTTCACACACAAGAACTTGACTGATGATTAAGGGACTGCTACGTGTCAATACGGCGCAGTGCCCTCTCCCGCGACAATGTTCAGCAAGTCATCACTACATGCCAGGCAAATATCTGATGTACTATATTCCTGAAAATCAACCTACCCCAATCCCTCAGTGACAAGCAATTTAATTCTGTTTTTCCTTTTGTAATTCGGGGCTCCTTTCTCCTTAATGGAGACGTATCCTTCAAGGACACCCTACTCATGTACTGGAGTCACTCATACATTTATTATGTCATTGACTAAAAGATGTCAGAATTACGTAAAATCTGTGTAAGCTGCCTAACATTAGCTCAATTCTGTTGCACTGTGTACAATTTTGCCATTTTACATAATTAACAAGTTCATGCAAAACTCATTCATTCTATGCGCAAGATTAAAGTGAAATATTCCTAGTATTATCAAAATGTTATTCCTTAGATACTAGTTTAGAAAAGCCCATTCTTCTCTTTAGGTTAAATAACCACATTCCCTGAATGCTTCACAGTGAATCATGCATCCAGTCTGGCAATTACTTCACTTGCTTGCCTGTGGAGCTTTTGGTATTCCTTCTTTCTCATCCCAAGTAGCCAGCCCTTGATTCTTTCTTCTGATAAGAGATTCTGAATTGCTGAGGAATGCTGCTCTTATTTGAAGGAGGAAATGGCAACCCAACCCACTCCAATGTTCTTGCCTGGAAAATCCCATGGACAGAGGAGCCTGGCAGGCTACAGTTCATGGTGTCACAGAGTCAGACATGACTGAGTATGCATGCACACTACGCTTAATATGAAACAAAGATTTACCACATGAATAGAAACAAAAGTCAGGTAGGCAGACAAGCTGTAAGCATCACATGGTCAAAAGTCCAGTCCTCATTCATTTGATTCAAGATGGAAAGTAAAGAACCAAGTCCCTCTCTGCTAAGAAGAGTGAACAGGTGAATGATTGTATCGAAAGGTCTTGGATTCACTATATTCATCCTTTCGCTACTACAGTTCACCCATTCATTATTAAGGGAAATGGGAGAAAATGGGCAAGTACAGGTCACATGAACAGAAACAAAGATAGAGCAGGCAGGGAGATAAGCCATAAGCATCACGTGGTCATAAGTCCAGTCTTCATTCATAATAATTTTGAATCTGTGCTGCCCATTCTACCTCTTGCCTACTGATCTAAAGCCAGTAAGAAGTCATCTATGTGTAACTGAAGTTACCTTTCAACCTTCACTCAATGTCACTGATGAAAAAATGTTTAAAAATGATTTCTTCATATACAACAGTGATAGGTTCAATCTGAGATGAACTCCCAAATATAAAAGGTACCGATTTAGATGAAAAAGAACACAACCACGATGCTGTGCTCTGGCACAGAGACTACTCACTAAATATTAATCACATTCAAATGACTGTTCAGGAGAAAAGCACTCTTAATACTTGATTTGGGAATAAACATACTTCTGTTCAGGCAACGATAGAAAACTATCCTCTCATTATTTATTCACTAACTATTGTTAGTTAACAATTTTATTGTTCATTTATTTTCAATCCCAGGCCTATTTTTTAAAACTATATCTGATTAATAATTAAAAATACTGTATTATGTAGTAGCATTTGGATATCATATTAAAGCATTAAAGAAAGCTCTAGAGGTAAAATAGCAATCTACTCATCCTCTACCACCCCTGTGCTATATTTTAGCATTTTGATCACGGTATGCACAAAGGGATGCACCAAAAACACCTAGATGAAAATGTTATAGTTATTGCAAGGATGTTACAAACAATCTTGTCATCTGTATCACTGTCTATGAGAATACAAAAGAATAAAGTCTCTTGGATCACAATGAAGAAGGGCTCTGGTGCTCCTAAGTAAATAAGTTTCTATTTAAGGACAACACAAATCTTTTTTTTTTTTTTTTTGGCTGTACTCCATGGTATGTGGGATCTTAGTTCCCTGACCAGGGATTGAACCTGTATCCCCTGGACCATCAGGGAAGTCCCAAGGACAACATGACTCTTGAAGTCTCTCAGATTTTCTCATCAATTTACTTTTACTTACCAATAATTGTATGACTTTTGGTAAGTTACCTCATGTCCTTTTCAGAAAAAGAGAACTATGAGAAGTGTGGTTTGGCAGACGAAGTTACATATCATCATTTCAGGAACTCTGGGTGGCTTTGCTCTTTGGCTGGAGCAAATCACTTAATTAAAGCCAACATCACGTATTTCTCCAAATTCAGAATTAGGGATGCTACAATTCGTTCCTCCTTATCCAAGGCTATTCTGATGATTGGTGAACTTAGTGAACTTAAACTGAAAAATCTTTAAAGAATGCTTGCACATAAATGTTTAAAAAAGCCTTTGATTTGTGTGCACAGTATAATAACCCAGCGCAGTGTCTGAGTCAGAGCTGTGGGCTCTGGGCTTCCTGGAGTGGAGCATATTAGTCCATTCATCCTGCCAGCTGTCTGATGCTTTGTCTTTGACAGCGGACTGGCCCGTGCCGCAGGAGGTGCGGCCTCATGCCCAGGTCCAGGTGGTTTTGTGTGTGGCTATCACATCCCAATCTCTTTCAACCACTGATCTATTATTTCTATGTGTTCCTTTTCATAAGACTGAGACTGTACCAAGATTTAGTACAAAAAAGATTTTTTTTAATAAGAAAAAGAATACTCTCAAAACTCAGTAGAAAATGGAAATTACAGACTAGCTCCCTCAATAGATCAAACTGGTCTTGTCGAATATTCATGACCATTTCAAGATTTGCACTTTTTATGTTCTCTTAGATCAGCAGGGCAAAGGGTGTGGGTATTGCAGCTAAGCAAGTTCTGACCCCTGGGACATGGCAAAATCCAAGTAGGAAGGTCGAGGAGTCCTGCGGGTTTTCTGTGTCCCGAGATTTATATTGAAATTTACTGATTAACACTTTAAATATAAAAACAGATTGTGAGTGGTGTGTCATGTATTACTGCAAAATGTTTTTTTAAGAAATAAGCTACTTTGCCCAGCAGTAGCTGCCATTGTCCCCCTGAATGGATGATGACTGGTACCCAGATGGGGTCAGCTGGGTCATGGCAGCCAAGGGGCTGGAAGTGGAGACCTGTATACCTGTGGAAATGTGGCACCACCAAGACAAAACCCGACACCCAGGCTAGGCGGTGAAGGCCCCTGTGTTGTGAAGGCTGGGAGGTGAGATTCCAAGCAGCCCTGGGTATCTGAAAGCAATTTAACATTTTAAAAGCTCTGAATGGTAACGGTTAACCTCTTTATTGATTCACCAGTACTGTCTTGTTGAGATGCCAGAATTTACAAGCGCAAGGGACCGAGCCCCAGTGAAAGAGAGGGACAGAATTCATCTGCAGCAAGGACTGGAGCCTCAGACACAATATTCCATGGCACAGGGAAGTAGTTCAGAGATAACAGGATAACAGATTGCTCTTCAGCACCAAGGAGAGCAAGGCTGCATTCACACTGCTGAGGAACAGCGAGCCCTGGTTTCTCCAAGTGATTGGCCTATAAAAGGAAGACTGCTCTATTTATTAATGTAAGAATATAGCATCATGAGAGGCTTAGGGCAAAAACCTTCTGTGACCCATGGGAAAATGTTTGCCCAGGAAACGAACAATCAATAGTTCTACATTATATTTAGCTAAAGTTTTATGTGTGATGACAAACACAGTCCATAAATGTCACTTGGTAATTTGCATGGGCAAAAATTATTAGCCAAAAGTCACACATGGGGCATGCATGCTTCCAAATACCACATAACTGATTACAACATGCCTTCACATTTATAACTATGCTGTATGTCCCTATTAAGACCCAATAAATTACTTCTCTACACCACTGATTATGAAGCCCTTTCTTCATTAGGGTAACTTCCAATCACACAGAGCTTTCAAAAGGTCGTATTTTTAACCTGAATAAATGTAGTTGTATTTCTCACCAAATCATCCCTTCAAAATCAGAAATCCCACTAGGGCATGGAAGAGACACAGGGCTACATATTTATATGTAAATATAATGAAGGGCAAAATCTCACAGGGTTGTACATACGCAAATGATAACACAGGGAAACAGATTCTCAGCTTATTGTTTCTATATTACAGATTGATTTTTGCTCTTCCAAAATCACACATTCCACAAGCAAAATAAATTATTCTTGTTATTTTAAGCCACTACGTTTCAAGGTGTTTTGCCATGAAGCAACAGCTAACACAAAGACTCCCTATAAGTAGAGCACAAAGACGTTTGTGATGGGCTGTTTTCTCTGCAGAGGCAAATACTAAGTGGCACCGAAACAGAGAAGAGAAAGGACAACCTTTATCTGAGCGTAACACCTCCTTCCCCACCAGCCCCACACCCTGCCGTCACCTGGACTCTCCAGCCCTCACTATGTTCCAACAAAGACTGGAGCAAAGCCAATTCCACCTCACCCCTTCCACTCAGTGAGGAGGAGAAAGAAGAAAAGTTGAAACTGAAGTGACAAGGACAGCGTCTTACCTAGCTACACCTACCACTGTGCCTAAGGCAGTAGGAACTTCACTTAAGTAATTATATTAAACATTGAATTCCTGGGAGTATTTTTTTCTCACATGTGTATCTATTATCAACGGTGAATTTTTGTGTGTGTATGTTTGTGTACATTCTAATATTGAACAAATAAGTAAATAGATTGTGGATAATAAGAACAAGGTTTCTCTCTGTCAGAAAAGGCAGTTATGAATACAGAAAGACAGTATTAGAATGATCTCTGTGAAACTGTGTTGGAGTTAGAGGTATCAGTATGAACCTTAATTTTTGTTGAATAAAAGGAAGATAAATAAGATGTATGATAGATGTTAAATACTTCTAGTACTTACAGATGGATGGATGTATATATGTATTTTATATATATATTTAATATACTACATAAGATAGATAGATATGTCACATAGTAGCTTTGTCCAATGAAAGAGAGCCTAGTAGCAATGAGCATATGCAGTGTTTGCTAAAAACCATTTCTGCGATAAATGAAACCAGGGCTCCCTGAAGATGGTCTTCTGTCTGGGGTTGTAAACCATTGAATAAAATAAAAATTCATGAATTCATATTGGTTAAGTAAATCAAGTATAAGGTAAGCTCTTCCTTACAGAGGAATGCTGACTAATAAATATAAAGGTAATTATTTAATTAGAAAACCACCATCTCACAAGCATCACTACAATAACTGATTCAGGCAAGAATCATCAATAAATGTTAAAACTACTGAGTGAAAGTTGGATGATAAATAAGGCGCTGGTATAGCTCAAAGATTCTTACTGATCATACTCATTAGTAATTTCAGTGGAGAAACCTGACAGACACCACCTTAATCAAATGATGATGTTCACAGCACCACTAACAGGAGAAATTGATATAATGGGCCTCCGGACAGAATGTTCTGAGAGGGATCAGCACCCTTCCAGTCCCCAAAATGAAAAACTTGGATCTACTCAGTTGTGTCCAACTCTGAGATCCCCCGTGGACATCGCCTGCCAGGTTCTTCTGTCCACGGGATTTCCCAGGCAAGACTACTGGAGTGGGTTGCCATTTCCTTCTCCAGGGGAACCTTCCCGACCCAGTGATCTAACCCAAGTCTTCTGTGTCTCCAGCATTGGCAGGCAGATTCTTTAACACTGTGCCACCTGGGAAGCCCCAGAAAACATTAAACAGGCCTAAATAAAGGAACAGACTATAAAACCATGGCCTCAAGGCCTCAAAATATGTCAAGGTCACAAAAGACAGGGGGAAAAAAAAAGCCGAAGGAACTGATACCTATTAAAAGGGCCTAAAGAGAAATATCAACAATGATCTTAAAGTGGATCCTGGACCAGAAAAAGAAAGAGAGGAATCATTAGTACAATATGAGAAATTAAAGTAAGCACTGGAGATTACAACATTATAGTAATATTAAATTCCTAATTTGTGTCACTGTACTGTGGTTATATAAGAGAATGTTCTTGCTTTGGGGGAAAATATACTGGAGGTATTAAGGAATAAATAAGCATCAAGTCTGTAACTTATTCTCAAATGGTTCCCAAAAATTATATGTACATACACTAATATATTTTACATTATATACACATAAAGGAACAAAGTAAGGAGAAGCAAAACAAAAAAGAAGGGAGGGGAGGAAAGGGAGGAGTGGAGAGAAAAATAAAGCAGTGTGGTTAATATTTGGGGAATCTGAGTAAAAGGTGTGAGGAAAGGCTTTGATTCTTCCTGCAACTTTTAGGGATGAAATTATTTCAAAGTAAGTGTCTTACAATTACACAGATATGGAAAGATGAAAAATATTCACTTAATAATGAAACAGGTTAATTAAAATGCTACATATTAACTTCTAACAGTAGTCAACATGAAAAAATACACAACAACATGGACCAGTAGGGATAGGTGCTGAAATCATCTCAAGCGAAAATGGCAAGTTAGGCAATGTCATGCACAGTTCAGTATCATATGCAATTTAAAACAAATATGGGAAATGTTACCATAAGATATTTCGTGAAATTTTAGTATTTTTTTTAACATAAAGATCCCACATTTTCATTTCTGACTGGGGCTTAAATTATGTGTCCCATAAACTATTGTAACATTTTATTTCTTTCATAACAACCAAAATGAATTATTTATTTCTGGATAGTCTATATCCAGGTGTTCACTATATTATTCTATGTACTTTTCAGTATTTCAATATTTTTTTCAGTTTAAAAAGGATCTTTCCTTAAGTTCATCTTAAGATGCTAATATAGCTTTAGCCTGTGGTGATAAAACCAGAAAAAAGCAGCAAAAACAACCCAATAGTCAACATTTCAAAGTTTTTTTTAAGGTTTGTTATATTTATTTTTCTATAATTTTCATTTAAGGAAAAATAATGTCACCTATATAAAAACATAATTTCATGATAAACCCCCTGATTTTCTCATCCAACCACATTGCTCTCCCTTCTTTCCTGTAAATAGGGCATCCCACGTGGCTCAGTGATAAAATAACTCGCCTGCCAATGTAGGAGATGCGGATTCAATTCCTGGGTCGGGAAGACCCCCTGGAGGAGGAAATGGTAACCCACTCCAGTATTTTTGCCTGGGAAATCCCACAGACAGACGAGCCTGGCTGGTTACCGTCCATGGGGTCGCAAAGAGTCAGATGTGACTGAAGCGACTGTGCACACACACACACACAACAGATTACTAGATAGACCATCACATTTTCTGACAGTAAAACATAACCAAAAAGTATCAGAATTTACAATACTCTGATTATATGTGATAGCAATGGATATCTATCTCATTAATGGTAGCCAGAATTCTGTACCAACTAATATGTATTTCTAGACAAGATACAACATTATTTGGTAAGGAAAGTAAATGATGAAAGGAGCTTGCTATGTGGCAAGGAAACTGTATTATCTGCTCTACAAAAAAAAAAACCCACAAAAATTTCTGTTGTGTATTTATTACTTGGCCATTATATGAAAATATTACAGAAATAAAAACCCCAGGAAAAGAAAAAAATACCAACAAATTCTTACAGAATTGAATAGTAATATGCTGGTACAAAAAAAGAAAGAAAGAAAAAAAGCACAATTTTTCTCTTTCAGTGTAGTTTTCAAAAGGGAAAAAGTAACTTATTGTTCCTTCAACCAGGCAGTTCTCTCCTATTATTTGAAAATATATTCTAGTTGTAGAAACAAAATAAGATACAGATTCCTGTTCTTATTTTTTGTACTGGCTTGTCCTTTGCATTGTTGGGTATCTTTTGATGATGAGCATGATAATTCACAAGTCATAGAGGAAAGTTTTCAGAGCATCATCATCTGGCTTTGGAGACAATGAGGAAAAGGCAATCGAAGTTGGAAATAGCCTGGGAATATCTTTTTAAAACAATTTAAATTAGACCACTACTTCATTGCATTTGATGTTCTTAAAAATCTACTAACAAGCATCTCCATTAACCAATTCCTAGTTTTTTAGACACTCTGCGCGTCAGAAGTACTAAGTCCCTACACACCATGCTCCACTCTTGCCTTCCACAAAGATGGTGCCACCATTAGAAAAGCATCAGTGCTTGCAATATTAAACGCACCAATCTTCAATTCGTTAACAACTCTGGGTTGTTGCATTCATTCATTCTGACAACAGATATTTACGAGTTGAGATGAACAGACATAACCCAAATAAGCATTAAACAACAGGCATAGGAAGTGCTAACCTCAAGACTAGCTTACAGAAGTCATGTGCCAATGGAGCATGAAGAGTAAGTACAAGCATCATTTGAAACCAAAACCTAATAGAAGCAGCCTCCACGGGCCAACTTTATATACACTGCAGTCTTGTTTTCAAAGATTTTATGATGCTTTTTCATAGAAAAGCATCATATGAAGAGTAAACTTGAATGTCAGCCTCTTCTTTGTCATCCAAAACTGCTTTTACACAAAACTCCTATATTCCCCTAAAGCCCCATAAAAAAGCTACTTTTCATCAGGGGCATGAAAAGGCCTGGTTATCATGCTTCGAAAGCAGGAATTATTTTATTAATACTAATCATTATCTTTATTGCTTTACGGTATACCTTAGGTTACTGTTTGATTTTTATGAACAAAGACAATAATCATTAATTCTTAGTGGTAGTCTGGAATCATTTCCCTCCACAGTTAATGTTCTTCCCCATAAATGACATGGATGAAAAACATTTGGGGCACTTAATTCTTTTATGGAGGATCCATGAGCATAAAACTATTGATGTTTATCTTTTAAGTGTAATTACCATATTTCTCACATAAATGCTCATGGTTGAACACATCAATTAAAACTAGATTCATAATTTTCATGTTTCAAATATATTTAATTGTGTGAAGAAAATCTGTTGTATGCCTCTTGTATACGTCTTTCAAGAGGCATTACTTCACCAATTCCAGAAAAGGTCAAGGAATATGAGATGATCCCTTCTGTGAACAAATCCAATCCTACGGGTAGCTGCCATCAATTGGCACACATGCACTACCATGGGTAAAATAGACAGCTAGCGGGAAGATGCTGTAAAACAGGGTGCTCAGTTTGGTTTCTCTGTGATGACCTAGAAGGGTAAGATGGGGTGGGGTGGGGTAGGAGGGAGTCTCAAGAGGGAGATAAATTATCTATACTTATGGCTGATTCATGTTGGTGTACGACAGAAACTAATACAACATTGTAAAACAATTATCATACAATTAAAAATAAACTTAAAAAGATTGGAGCAGCCACGCTTGTTCAGATTACCTTGGGTCCAATAGATGAACTTTGTTCATGTTTAGAAAACTAAGTTCAACTTACCTATGATATTTTTAATAAAAAAAATCCTATTAAAATTGTTTTCATACTAATCAATCTTTTTTCATCTTATTAATAAGTAATACTAAGGATAATGTTAAAAGTAACACAGTTTCCCAAATTAAACCTGACGTGAGTAGAAAATAACAAATATATGAGGAAATTAATGAAACAGAAAAGTGACAAACAGAAAAAGAATCAACAAAGCTGGAATTCAGATCTTTAAGAAGATTGATAAAAATTGATAACCACTGAGCATTACTGATCATGATGAAAAAAAGACAGAGAAAACAGAAATTATCAATATTAAGAAGAAAACAGTGACCATAACTACAAATTGTATAAAAATGAAGAGCACAAGGTGGGGTAGCATAAACAACTTTATACCAATAAATTTGACAACCTGAAGAAACAGACAAATTCACTTAAAGATACAACTTACCAAAATTGACACAAAAAGAAATAAAAATCTAAATAATGTTGCATTTGTTAAAGAAATTGAATTCATAATTAAACAACTTCTCAGAAGAAAATTCTAGAACTAAATGTCTCCACAGTTAAATTCTTCCAAAAACTAATAAAAGAACTAAAACCAGTCATACACTTTTAGAAAATAAGGAAGAAAATATTTCCCAGCTCATCATATGAAGTCATTATAATCCTGGTACCAAAATCAAAGATGAGAAAAGAACACTACAGGGCAAAATTCCTCAAGAATATCAACATAAAAAATCTTGAAAAAAAACAAATCACTTGGAAATACATAAAGAAAGATAATATTCTATAACTGGTAAAATTTACTCCGTGGATTAAAGGCTGGAAATCAATTAATGCTGTTCACTGTATTAACAGATGAAAGGGGGACATTCAAATGATCATTTCAGTAGATGCAGATAAAGCATATGACACATCCATTTATGTCCAAATACATAACCCATTTGTGTTATATCACCCATTTATGTGAAAAACTTTCAGCATGCTAGGAAGAAAAGAGAACTTCCTCAGCCTCTGTGTGTACAAAGTATCGATAACACTTTGGTCCGAACTGTATTTGTGATGCTTAGCAGAATTCTGATTTCTAGAAATAAGCTTTCCATAATGAAAAACATATGGAACAGCTGGAAAGAAATAGGCTTTGGGCTTCAGAATCAGCAAGTACTTTATTTCACATTCTATCCAAAGTATTCCCAAGATCCACAGTTATAAGTTCTATAAATTCAGGAGATGATTCAAAGTTTTGCAAAAGGACTGATTAAAGATGACTAGGATCTTATGAATTCTGGCTGAGTGCAGAGTGAGGCCCAACAAATTCATTAAAAAGAGACAAAGCAGAGAGCAACAATAGTAGTTCAATGGTGTAAAGCACACCTATGATGCCGCCTGCAATAAAAATTCATAATTTTGCTTTGGGAAAAACATACTCTCCAAATGGAAAGTATGTTCTGCCTCCTTGGTTTCTAAGATCTACATAGCCTAAAAGAAAAAAAAAGGAAAAAGAAGATGCTCTGACCTACACCAGTATGCACGTACCGTACTAAACATTAAATGTGCTTGTTGTCTCTCTATATTCATAACGTGGAATACATTTTTAATGTTGCAGTGGTCAAGAATAAAATTGCATACAAAGGTTCAGAGAAATTCCACTTGAAGACATCTCTCTGCTTTCTGACTGGAGAATGGAGAGAATCAGCGTAGGCAGCTAAGTTCATGAGGACTGTCAAAGCAGCATCATCCGTGTATCCAACTCAAGCCGCTCCTCCTAGCTTGCTGTAATACCCCTCCCCCCAACCCTTAAGTTTCCCAGCCCCGTCCTTCCTCCAGCAAACACAACCGAACAAACTTTTGTGCCCTACGTCACACTGAGGACTGCGGGAATTTTAGGTGTTTTGGAAGGCTCACACACACAGAGACCAGTCAACAATGCAGTTTCCTCGCTCTTCAGCGAACACAAGTCTCACACAGCCGCCAAGGTTCCACCTGCAGGTCACTTCCTGTGAGTTGCTTTTCTAGGGCCCCCAAAGAAGCTGACCTTCTTCCTCCCATCACTGACCGTACCCCGTCATGGCTCGCCTGGGATCCTGTGGTGAGCGACGGTTTACCTCTAGGGTGCGTGCGGTATTCACCCCGGGTCTGTCTCTGCGGAAGTCTTCCCCCAGGGCTCAGCACAGCACCCTGCAGGCAGCCAGTGCTCACTCAACAAGAGCTGCTCCCGGCCTTTTCATTGCAGTCAGGAACGTGAGAGAGGACTCCGGTTATCAGGAAGTCGAGGGAGCAAAATTCCCGCTCCTCATCCTTCCGTCCATCACATTACATGTAAACCCAAACTTCACTTTACCTGTGCTTATTGCTATAAACTCAGCACTGATCTGGCAAAAACAGCAGCGTTACGACGACGCTGCACCACATGCAATGCTTCAGATTAGAAACTATTAAGGTGACGCATCAAAACCCAAATGCCATTGCATCCACTTAATTTTCCCATGTCGCACACCTCAAAAGGGAATTTCTATTTTAGAACCACAGCACCAAATGCAGACTAAGGTTTTGATTACTATTATTGCTATTATTACTATAACCATCAACATTATTATTACAACAGATTTTTTTTCCTTTTGTTCCTGCTGATTTGTTAAAATTTACTTCAGTTTTGGCGTGATGATCAATGTCCATTTTTTCAAATTCAAGACAGATATTTTCCTACAAGCCCAGTGGCTCAGTGGTAAAGAATCTGCCTGCAATGCAGGAGCCGCAGGCTCAATCCCTAGGTCAGGAAGATCCCTGGGAGGAGGGCATGGAAACCCACTCCATTATTCTTGCCTGGAGAATCCCATGGATGGAGGAGCCTGGTGGGCTACAGTTCCATAGTGTTGCAAAGAGTCGGACATGACTGAAGAGACTTAGCAAGCACACATGCTTATTATTACTGATGAATGCAAGCACATCCAAGGAATAAATCTGACTGCCACCGAGCAGATACTGGAATTTACATCTATTGCTTTTGATCTCCATGAGGTCAAGGATCACACATGAATGTCACATTTGTGTTCTTAGCAGACAGCAGAGCTCCTGGCACATAGTAGGTACCCATTCAAAGTTTGTGGAATGGATGCCCTTCAGTTAGTCTTGAGCAAATGAAAAGATGACTCAAAAATGAAAAAAGGAACATGCGAGATGTCAGCCTTCCACAACCTCTGACCTTCCTTGCTGGGATTCCCTGGGGCACGTGCCTTTGCTGAGTCTGTCCTGGTGGATGGAACAGTTCAGAGGTCAAGTGCAGGTGGAAGGGCACACACAGAACACGGCTGCAGACCCTTACACACTCAGCACACAAAACGATGAGCAGTAAATGTTTGTTCAGTTCAACAGTGCATATTGTTCTGAGACCCACTAGCTGAGCTTTCATTCCTGGGAAACTGTTTATTATCAGGGAATCAACCAAGGTCATAACTATGGATCGGGAACTGATAACATTACTGGGTAAGCTGATGTCCCTTTCATGCTACAGACAAATGTGCTATCTTTGCAGACATTTTAGTTAATATCTGCAAAGGAAAATGAAGTCATCATTCACACATTTCAATAACACCTATTGAGCCCCAGTTCAGCTGCATGAGGAGTTGAGTATACAAAAATGAATAATTCACTATCCTTCATCCTCATGGTGGCTCCCCACCATGGGGTCACTGTTGTAACGTAAACCAAGTACAACACCAGCATCTGAATATCTATGCCTGGAAAAAAAAAAATGGAGAGAGCTAGTTAGAGCCAGGGAGGAAAGCGCAAACGCATGGGTTCAAGAGCATGACAGTCACTGAGGCATCGATCGACCCCACGGGCCACGTCTCTGCTATGAGCACACGTGCCCAGAGTGTCTGGAGTGGGGCAGGACCTACTGCTCCACGTGTAGGTCTAGGTTCTTTATGTTCCACATTTCCCCACACTGAGCTGGGTTCAACTGTTTACAGACAGATGTTTTTTATACAACTAAGTCCCGCAACCCAAAGCACCTACTTCCTGCATTGTTAACTTACACATACATGATATATATACATAGGTGGAGGACCAGCTATGCTAGAACAGGCATAAAGTGGTCTGTATGGGCTTCCCGGGCGGCTCAGTGGTAAAGATTCCACCAAAGCAGGAGACACAGGTTTGATGCCTGAGTTGGGAAGATCTCCTGGAGAAGGAAGGGACTTCCCTGGTGGCTCACACGGTAAAGCGTCTGCCTACAATGCGGGAGACCTGGGTTTAACCCTGGGTCAGGAAGATCTCCTGGAGAAGGAAATGGCAACCCACTCCAGTATTCTTGCCTGGAAAATCCCATGGACGGTGGAACCTGGTAGGCTACAGTCCATGGGGTCACCAGGAGTCTGACACGACTGAGCAACTTCACTTTCCTGGAGAAGGAAATGGCAATCTGTTCCAGTATACTTGCCTGGAAAATCCCATGGAGAGAGGAGCCTGGCAGGAGATAATCCACGGGGTCACAAAGAGTCGGGCGTGACTGAGCTTGCACACACACGGTGCACTCACAAACTGTTCCCTACGGGAGGTCGAAAGCATTTCAAGGGCCATCTTCATCTCGTTCATGGACTTTGAGGCTAACCCCTCCACCCAATGTACAAAGCGCTTTGAACACAGAGGACCTTGATGGAGGGGTAAGCCTGATGCCACGCAGGCTTGCAGAGGATGTAATATGGCCTGGCCTTTTATTATCCAACAACTTGTTTCCAACATATCATATGCACTCAACAATGCTTCTATGGATCTCCTTCCTGCTAGAAACCTGATTTCTTTCCTCTGCTTATATTACAGATTAAATACTTTTTCAAATAAAATCAAATCTCTGAAGTCAAACCAATCAGGATGATCCTCATATATCTAAACCTCCAAAACCTCTAGCCAAAGACATCCTAGTGGATATGCCACACGTGCATGCTCAGTCCTTCAGTCACGTCCAACTCTTCGTGACCCCATGGACTGTAGCCCTCCAGGCTTCTGTGTCCATGGGATTTCCCAGGCAAGAGTACTGGAGTGGGGTGCCATTTCCTTCTCCAGGTAGATGTGCTGATCCAAGTCAATTTCTACCCAGTTTCCCTCTGGCTTCCATGGGCTCCACGCTTGGGGTATAAGTGACATACAAGGTGGCCCTGGACTCTCTTGAGCGTGGTAGACGTCTGCTTCCTTGAAGGAAAGGGGTTGAAACCTACACCTCTCATCTCCCTACTTTTCATCATGTCCCTGCTTGTGTAGACGGATACTGGCTTAGGGGCAACAGCTAGAAGGAGTTGAATAATTAAATAATTTTCATCAGAAGGCGATGAATAATTAAACGATTTTCCAAAGGATACCAAATTAGAAGCCTCTGAGTTGGATGGAGCTGGAAGCAATCCAGCCTCGGAGCCTGTCCAGGAATCTAAACCTTCAAACTAGGAAATGTCCTGATCAGAGAACCACGGATGTACACAGAGACGTCACAGAGCACATGGGAGGCTATCTCATGCTTCACAGTCCATCAGGCTATTCCGGGACAGATGTTCTAAAGTGAGAAAGGAAATGATAGCTTCAGGCTACACAACTTCACGAAAACCTCAAAGTGACAGTAAAACAGCATCATGTCCATCTTTTTAGTATGCACAACATGAAACCTGGAATCCTTCCTTAAACAAAGTTTCCTAAAGTTCTTTGTCCACACAGATATTTGCAAGTGATACTTACAGGTCATCTTCACATAGAATGTACTCATCTAATTTTATTTACAAAACTAGAATATACTAGACTTTGGCTGCTAGCATCCATGGGAACTTGAAAGTCTCTGATAGATGAAATAACCTTGGTTTAAAAGTTCAGTGACTGTATCTGCATAAACTAAATGAGGTTACTTTTTTTTGTCATCATTCTTTAGATAAATAAGGAGAGTCCAATGTGTTCTTCGACAGGAAACACAAAAGCCAGAAAACAAGACAATTTCTCTGGTAGGATTTGGTGATTTGCTGGGTAATAAACTAATAACTCTACTGTGGCTTGTGATGATCCAACCTATGTTCCTAGCAACGACAAACCCAGACAGCACATTAAAAAGCAGAGACATCAGTTTGTTGACAGAAGTCCGAATAGTTAAAGCTATGGTTTTTCCAGTAGTCATGTATGGATGTGAGAGTTGGGCCATAAAAAAAGCTAAGCACTGAAGAATTGATGCTTTTGAACTGTGGTGTTGGAGAAGACCCTTGGGAGTCCTTTGGACTGCAAAGAGATCAAAACAGTCCATCCTAAAGGAAAGCAGTACTGAGTATTCATTGGAAGGACTGATGTTGAAGCTGCAACTCCAATACTTTGGCCACCTGATACGAAGAACCAACTCATTAGAAAAGACCCTGATGCTGAGAAAGGTTGAAGGTGGGAGGAGAGGGGGATGACAGAGGATGAGGTCGTTGGATGGCATCACAAACTCAATGGACACAAGTTTGAGCAAGGTCTGGGAGTTGGTGATGGACAGAGAAGCCTGGCATGCTATAGTCCATGGGGTTGCAGAGTCAGACATGACTCAGCAACTGAGCTAACCTGAAGACATTTTGAGCTATGATTTAGGAAAGAGCATGGATAAATGGAAGTAAAAACTCTGCTTAGTATGAGAAAATTCATAATCAACTATGTCACATAATTGAAATTAAGTCCAGGGATCAACTCAGTTCAAGAAGATATCCTTGTATCATTAAGTCTGAATGCTACCTCCTTTCATATAACTTTACACTAACTTAGGTTGACCTCACTTTTTTTAAAAAACCAATCAGTTTCTTGTTCCTGGGACTTATACCAATCATCTGAAAAACCACTTTACTTAAAGTGTAGCTTCTTATAGAAAAATGTCCTCTTAGAACAAAGCATTTTCTGATATCACATGGCTTTGTCTTCACTTTACTTAGATTCATGTTCCTAGTGCAATGAAATAAAAAGCAATTAAAAATTTTTAAAATAAATATGTTTGGGTATAATATTTTACAACCAAAATAGCTTTCAAATAGCATTTCTAAACAACTTAAGAGGCTGGAATGCCACCAAAGATCTGAGAATGAGCATTACTTTAAAATATAGTTTGACATGTTCAGTGAAGGGGAACCAGAGGCAGACTCACTATCATACATTTATAATTTTAATTTTTTAAATGAGCATATAGCTTCCTTATATGTTTCAAATTCAGGAAAAGCAGAAAATCCTGGGATATTAACATAGATAAACTACTTTCAGAATTCCACA
The DNA here is from genome assembly GCA_007570785.1 of Antilocapra americana. NCBI lineage: Eukaryota > Metazoa > Chordata > Mammalia > Artiodactyla > Antilocapridae > Antilocapra > Antilocapra americana. The sequence goes on from ML662448.1 coordinate 5,207,901, forward strand.
ATAACACAGACCTGCACACCATTGTCTCTCTAAACTTAAGGGAAATGTTGACTCTGAGCTAAGAGAGTGTTCAATGCCCAGGTAAGGTCGATAGGATGAGCTCAGTTTACCCAAACCCTGTACCCTCCCACCAGGAAAGGATAAAAGGATGGTTCCTATCTGAAGAATGAAACAAAATAATTCTCCTCCCAAGGATTGTGATCTGTTAATAAGAAAGACAAGCAGAGCTGAACAGACGGCTGGTCCCCAGGAAGGGCTGTGCAGCACACCCAGTAATGTGCGGTCAGAGTTCAAGGCCAGCTGCATTGTCAGCTGTGTCTTCAACATGGCTCCTGCACGCTGGCCCCACAACAGTCAGAGAACAGCCTGAGCCCTGACCCCAGCTGTGGGTGCCATGTGGTCACCTGAATGTGCCATGAACTTTTTTTTTTTTAATTTTTCTTGGCGTACAGCTGCTTTACAACACTGTGCTAGCTTCTGCTGTTCAGCAAAGTGAACCAGCCATACACACACATCTATCCCCTCTCTTCTAGACTCTATTCCCATATAGGTCACTAGGGAACACCTAAAAGAATTCCTTGTGCTATAAAGTAAGTTCTTACTAGTTCTCTTTTATATATAGCAGAACTTGTTTTAAGAAGGGAGAAGAAAATTCTCCAGCAGGCGAACTAGGCCCCTCTCCCTCCCTCCTTCCATTGCTTCCTCTTTCGTTCCCCCTCCTTCCCTCCGTCTCTCCCTCTTTCTCTTTTTCACTTTACTCCTACATTTCTATACTCTAGGACCAGCCAGGCTTCTGATCAAAGGTGATCTGTGATTGGGGTTCCACAGTGTTGATTAATGCTTGTACCTGCTCTGCAGATCCACGGGGGAGGCGAAGGCCAGCCTAAGGGCTTTCACGTTTCTTTAAAGTGCCAGCATTTGATGGGCAAAGTTTCCCACTGGGGCCTTAGAAGTTAGCTTCAAAATGCAAGCTCAAATGTATGTAATTTCCAATCTACATTCTCAAGGACATGCCCCATGTCTAGAAGGCTTTCATGAGACCTAAGAGGTACATGCTTATAACTGTCCTCATAGCACATCTGGGTATGATTTAGTAACCTGCCTAAGCTTTTGCATACTCAAGTTCCAACTCAAGTTTAAGATCTGGAATGGAAATTCATATAAACGAGCATTTAAAGTTACTGAATGAGTCTGCCTTTTTAATTTTTTTTAAACTTCACAATTTTGGCAATGGTTCACAGTTTCAGGACACTGAATAAGTATGGATTATCATGATCCCAGGATCAGCCTGCTTTATAACAAATCAACAAAGTTAGAAAATAAACACAATGGTGTCCTCCCACCTCATTACCTTTGGTTGGTTTAGGCCTTGAATGTATGATGGATCAGGTGCTAGGAACCTCCATTCACTGAATAGTGGTTGTTTTTGTCATTGCTCAGTAGTGTCTGACTCTTTGTGACCCTATGGAGCCACCAGGCTCCTCTGTCCATGGGATTCTCCAGGCATATTGGAGTGGGCTGCCATCCTCCAGAGGAGCTTCCCAACCCAGGGATCAAACCCAGTCTCCTACATCTCCTCCACTGGTAGGCAGATTCTTTTCCAATGAGACACCAGGGAAGCACATTCACTGAAGAGTTGTTGAGCTAAAACCACTTGCTGGGATAACAAGCAAGGCAGTCTGCATGCTCTGTCCACAAAGAGCTCTCAATGTGGCCCCCACCGAAAGCCACAAGGTACAGCTCCTTTGAAGGGAGAGTAAGGTTTCATGAGTAAGAAGAGACTGGATCTTTTTTTTTTTAAATGTAGAAATGTACAACTTTATTTTTTTAATTAACTAATTAATTTTTTTCCTTTACATTATCATGTTGGTTTTGCCATACATTGACATGACTCTGCCATGGGTGTTCATGTGTTCCCCTTCCAGAATGCCCCTCCCACCTCCCTCCCGATTCCATCCCTCTAGGTCATCCCGGTGCACCAGCCCTGAGCACCCTGTATCATGCTTCAAACCTGGGCTGGCGATTCATTTCACATATGATAATTTACATGTTTCAGTGTCGTTCTCCCATATCATCCTATCCTTGCCCTCTCCCATAGAGTCCAAAAGACTGTTCTATACATCTGTGTCTCTTCTGCTGACTTGCATACAAGGTTATCGTTACCATCTTTCTAAATTCCATATATATGCGTTAGTATACTGCATTGTTGTTTTTCCTTCTGGCTTACTTCACTCTGTATAATAGGCTCCAGTTTCATCCACCTCAGTAGAACTGATTCAAATGTATTCTTTTTAATGGCTGAGTAATATTCCATTGTGTATATGTACTTTCTTACTGGTAAGAGAGTGTCTACTAACATTCTTAGTGGTCTTATCAAATTCACCTATAATACTATCTGGCCCTATTGCTTTTGTGAGGGTGTAGCTCTTTGACAATTTTCTCATTTCTTCTACAAAAATCTGACTGTTGAGATTTTCTAACTCTTCTGGAATCATTTATGGTAAATTTGGAAAGTTTCTAGAAAGTTATTCATTTTTATCTAGGCTTCCAAATCATTTGCATATATCTGTCACCCTTACTGTTTCTTTTAATGTGGTTGCTCCTCCTTGATCATTTAAAATTTTGTGTATCTGGGCTTTCTCTACATGTTTCTTAAAAGTCTCTTGGAATTTTGGTTCGGGGGGTGCAGAATTCATTTTCCAGTGTTGACTGTTACGTGCTAAATTTTCTTGGAACATGGAATTCTTAACCAATGACCAAACACAAAGCCAGGTGTAAATAACAACTTAGTCTATAATAAAAGTGACATTTAAACTGGGAAAATGGACAATTTGTCGAATTATGTTGAGTGAAATAACTGTTGATACATTTGTAACAAATCTTCAAATCTAAGTACCACTCACTGGAATAAACTCCTTATAAATTCAGAATTATTCTTAAAATGTATGTCAGAACAAAACATTGTAGAATCTTTGTCCAACTTTAGGATAAGGAAATAATTTCCAAAAAAGGCCAGAAAAGCCATAAAGGAAAATACTGATAAATTTGTCCAATTAAAAATTTTAGTATAGCAAAAGATACCATGAGTAAAATTGTTACCTGACAGGGATAAAACATTGCTACATGTTTAAAGGACTAATAATTAGTATCTAGTGTATATTGAAAGTGAAAGTGAAAGTGCCCAGTAGTGTCTGACTCAGTGATCCTGTGGACTATACAGTCCATGAAATTCTCCAGGCCAGAACACTGGAGTGGGTAGCCTTTCCCTTCTCCAGAGGATCTTTCCAATCCAAGGATCAAACCCAAGTCTCCCACATTGCAGGAGACTGGATCTTTCTGGCTACCAACCCAGGAGGACTCCAACTATGAGGACTGGTTGAGATGCTGGAAGACCTCCCGTGGATTCTTTGCTTTTCTTTTTCGTTTCCCTGAGTGCTTCATTAAAGCCACAGTTATTTACGTACACTGTTTAGAGATCACTGTGATACTTTTGCTGTCGTTTGATTTATAGAAACACACCCTAAGTAATTTGCATCATGAGGTTTGCTATGTACCCACTTCAGTCCATGGGAAAAGAGATGTTCAACAGCTCAGTCTTTGTAACTATAAATTAGGCACATTTATCTTCCCTAATTCAGCACTACAATCAGTGCATAGATGATACAGCTGACTCTGCTCATTTTTCTCTTTGAGAAAGTGCATTTCAGAAGATAGTTCTCCTCATTCCAGATTTTATGCTGATTAAGAAACGAAAAAAACACCAAGATTTGGTAACAGAGCACTCTCTAGTTTTATGGGGCACGTAGCAAGCACAGCCAAGAGAATGTCGCACTGCAGAGGGATCCTCTATCTTTATTTCCTTTCCCACACTACACACGACCCTGTGGACCGTACCCCACCAGGCTCTTCTGCCCATAGGATTCTCCAGGCAAGAATACTGGAGTGGGTTGCCACTTCCTTCTCCAAGGAGGGTAGGGACTTCACCTCAAATTCATCCTTGTGTGGCATACACACAACACTTGTCAATGTCAGCTCCCCACTCTCAGGATCAGAGAATGCAACTTCAAGAGTTTAAAGGGCTACACAGAAAGGCGGCAGGGGAAACAGCCTCCATGTGACCCTCTGGACTTCTGAGTTAATCATATTTTCCAATTAACTTTTCCACTGTGCTACACAGATCATCTTGTTCTATTCATGATCATAATGTACGGTTTCAATAATGTGGGTTTTTTTTTATTGATGTTAAATATGCTCCTAGGAGTTGCACTGCAATGAAGTAATTTCATAGAAAGGCAAACCAGATTTGCTTGTCAGATAATAAATATATATGTTCATAATTAGAACAGATTTATATTTCCAGCAAGGAGTATAATGGAAAGAAGACGGCGGTATGGAAATTTTGTGCCCTGCAACAGTGGTGATGTATTTCACCTGAGATCACTTTCAGACAGATGCAACATTCTGAAAAGTAAAGGTTTGGGGAGGAATTGAAGAAAGTTCTTTTGAGGACCCATCAAGAAAGCAATGATCTTAAACCAGAGGTGGTGGTATTAAGGGTAAGCATTTGAAAGAGCCTTGTTTGTAGAGCAGACAACTATTGGTGGCTGGAGGTGTTGGGAAAAAGCTAGTCCTGGGAGGGAGATAGGCTGTGTCAAGCCGGCTGAGCATCCTGAACTTCCTTGGGTCTGAGACCTCCACAAAATGCTCAGCAGGCACTCCAGGCTTGGGGAGGAAGCCCCAGCATTTCTAGGGAGCCAATCGCTCGTCTGGAATGGTTCAGAATGCCAGCACAGGGAATCAAAAGAGGCTTACGGATACGACACAGCAGACTGAGGACCAGACGCCCTGCTGGAAGTCTCCCCTTCAGAAGCTGGGCTTCTGGTTCCCGATGTTTCTCCCAACACATCATTTGAGAGGACAGTGACATCTAGATCAAGCCTGTGGTTCTCTTTTAGTCCCATGGGTTGACCTTTGACACTGATCTATCAACTGCACATTTGCAGGTCTAGAAGGTGAATACATTTATGTGAGTTTTCATCAAGTGCTGAATGTCAAAAATGGTTCTGAGAAGGCTCCTCTGGGACCTAGCACATCAGGAGCTACCAAGGCAATTCCCTAAAACAACAGAGGGATCTACAGGACTTCAGAGGGCCCGCTCACAGGGAGCAGAGGAGCAGGGCAGGTCAGAGGAGGAAAGTCCTGACCAACTTCCACCCACAGGATAGGACAGGGATGCAGTGGGCTTAGCCTCACAGTGAGGGCAGCACTGACCCAGAGACAACAAGAGGTAGACCCAGCGACTTTCTAGATGCCTGGTGTTAACAGTAGAGGTTTACATACAGCTGGTTACCTTGTTAGGGCTCCCCTCTTCTTTCCGACCCAGAGGAGAAGAGGCATGTGCTCAGAAGGGGCCCGATGGGAAGAAGCACTTTCAGCCCAGGCAGGGGGGCCCTCTGCCTATTACTGCCTAAGGGAGAGGGCCCAGCACCTGGCTCCAAGTCCTTCTGGTACTTTCCTTTTGCTCTCCCATCAGACAGGAAGCTTTGCCAGGCCTCTCAGGGGAAGCTGTGGCTTCCGGCACCACCCAAACCTGCTAGAATTGGAATGTTTAACTCTGGGGAGAGGAGACACAGATGGAAGACCACCTTCTCTCATCCTCTCTGTCAGCTGAGCTTTCCACCTACATCTGCTGCTTATGCCTTATTTCCCAACGAGCTCTGAATCCAGGATAGGAAGAGACTTTATACCCTGCCTAAAACCTGACACCTTAATGTCTGGAAAAGGGAGGTGACCCGATGCTGAGCATTGGCACAGGGAAGGCAAGCGCCACCTCCAGCACAGGTGGCATTCTTTGCTCCAGAGCCATGGAGACACTTCAGAACCCCTCTCAACGGGGTGTCTGCAGCTGCACCACGGCCACTGAACGGCCGCTGCAACATGAACTGTAACCTGCTTGTTATTCCTGTTCCTGCGCACTGGGCATGGGTTGTGTTTTCTAGAAAAACTCACTGTTCCCACACTTAGCCAGACGGCTTCCCTCACTCATCCATTCGTTCACTGTACAAATATTTAATAGGCAGTTTATAACCAAATGGGAGAGAAAGCAGCAGATACGTTCCTTAATGAACTTCTTTAAAAGAATTAAGTACTGAGCATAATATAGTACCATGAGCCCGAGTGAGAAGACAGATGCTCACGACACTCGTGGCTACAATTTAAAGAAGGAAAAAACGGCAAACATTCTCTGAGCATTGCAGGCCACCCCCACGAATGAGGCTGTATGTTCCATCTGATGGCGGAGAACTCTGAGAGATCTTAGCACCACCATGGGTGCTCCTAGGACCGTAAAAACAGCCCCACACTGGAAGGCACACAGCCTGTTCCCAAACTCCATCACCACCCCTCTTTTCTGAATACACTTGGGATTTGAATACACTTCAGTTTTTTCCTCTCCACTGAAGGTTATCAGAGCGGAAGATACACGAGTGCTCAACAACCGGGAGGAAGGAATTGGGAACATTTGCTTGAAACAAGCCAACTTCAAATGTCTTCCCAGTAAATAAAACAGTTTCCTCATCCTTAATGAACAGAAATGAAAGGAAGGAGACAGGATATAAGACTATGAGTTCAAACAAAAACAAAAGCAGAAATAACTCCAAAATCAGGAAAGGAAAACACACATACTCACTGGCTGATCTTGGACGATGGGTAAATTGACAGATCAATCAAGAGATAGATGAATGTCCAGGGGGAGAGCTAGAGAGAAAGAATTTTCCAAGATACTTGGAAGGAAAAATAAGCATAACCTAACACTCTGGTGTTTTCCTTCCTTTCCTTTTCCCCCTTCTCTTTCTTTCAACTGCTCAGAGATCACAGCCTTTCAGGAAAGGGAGTTGAGTATCAGCTGGGTATTAATTAGAGGACTTGAGTTCGCTGGTACAGAAGGATTAGCGTGAGCCAGCCATGCGATGCTTGGCTAATCCCTCACCTGAGGCACTGGAGCCGCCGGGGCCTGGTGGGGCTGTGTGGGCAGGACTTCCCAGGAAATCAGAGGATCACTTCCTGACAGCTTCATCTGCTGAGTGCCAGCACCTGGCCTGCTTTGATGATGGGTTTTACCCTAATCAGACCACCCAGAAACGGAAGGGACAAGGAAGCCAGCTGAGCTTCTGAGAGATGTCCACGCTGCTACCAGGAGGATTACAGAATCAAGGCATTCTTGTTATCTGTCAAATCCTTGTACATTCCTACACAGACGGGAGGAAATGCCATTTGGGCTTGTGCCTGTGAAGTTTATAGCCTTATAACTTCATGTTCTAATTTTTTTAGAATACTAAGGAGAAGTTCCACAACATGAAAGGCACCAAGTCCAACCTCAGCTTCAGAAGTCTCAGGGAAAGGAAAGGGAATTTAGGGGGCATCCATTCTGTCTGCAGTCAACACACTAGTCAGAAAGGCTAACACTCTTTAAGGGACTAATGACCTTCATCAAGAAAGAGTTTCTTCCTTCAGTAATTATTGGCATGTCCTGGTCAGACTGGCTGCTATCAAAACGTCTACAAACAATACATGCTGGAGAGGATGTGGAGAAGGGGTGGGCATGCACTTACACTGTTGGTGGGAATGCAAACTAGTACAGCCACTATGGAGAACAGTACGGAGATTCCTTAAAAACTGAAAATAGATCTGCCATACAACCCAGCAATCCCACTGCTGGGCGTACACACCGAGGAAACCAGAATTGAAAGAGATATGTGTATCCCAATGTTCATCGCAGCACTGTTTACAATAGCCAGGACATGGAAGCAACCTAGATGCCCATCAACTGACGAATGGATAAGGAAGCTGTGGTACATATACACAATGGAATATTACTCAGCTATTTAAAAAAAACACATTTGAATCAGTTCTAGTGAGGTGGATGAAACTGGAGCCTATTATACAGAGTGAAGTAAGTCATAAAGAAAAGCACCAATACAGTATAGTAATGCATATATGTGGAATTTAGAAAGATGGTAATGACGACCCTATATGTGAGACAGCAAAAGAGACACAGATGGAAAGAACAGACTTTTGGACTCTGTGGGAGAAGGCGAGGGTGGGATGATTAGAGAGAATAGCATTGAAACATGTATATTACCATATGTGAAATAGATCACTAGTCCAGGTTCAATGCATGAGACAGGGCGCTCAAAGCCGGTGCACTGGGACAACCCAGAGGGATGGGATGGGGAGGGAGGTGTGAGCGGGTTCGGGATGGGGGATATATGTACACCCATGGCTGACTGGCTGATTCATGTCTATGCATGGCAAACCCCACCACAATATTGTAATAAGCCTCCAATTAAAATAAGTAAATTAATTTGAAAAATAATAATAATTCTTGGCATGTATTTTCTGCCCTCAGTCCAGACATGAGCTTGAGCTGGATCTGTGTGTGCTGTCGTCCACAATCAAAGTCAACGCAGGACATCTCAGTCTACATGGACCCTCAGACTCTCAGGTATGAGCCAAGGACATCTGTGATAATTTAATGGGCCCCAAGCCCAAAAAGCAACATTCTAAAATGATTATTTACATTCAGGAAGGAAAGAGGAGGAAAGTACAGTGTATTTCACGGTGCTCGGACATAAGAACCGTGGAGTGCTGGTCTGACAGGCAAGGAGACAAAGGAAAAAGGCAATTCACAGAGATATACAGGAGCATAAAGAGAGATGAATGCATAAAGCACATATAATTAAAGTGAAATGAAGGTTCTTATCAGAAAAGATTTGAGAACAGTAATAGCCTTTATTTGTGTGTGTGTTCAGCCGTGTCCAACTCTTTTGCGACCTCATGGACTGTAGCCTGCCAGGCTCCTCTGTCCATGGGACTCCCCAGGCAAGAAAACTGGAGTGGGTTGCCATGCTCTCCCCCAGGAGATGTGACCAACTCAGGAATCAAACCTGTTTCTCTTGTTTTCTGCATTGGCAGGCAGGTTCTTACCACTACAAGTGCCATATATACTTTTAATATATACTATACTTTCTCTATATGTATAGGTATGTATGTATATGTGTGTATAAATGTACACACACAAACACGTATGCACACACTCTATTGGTTCTGTTTCTCTGAAGACCCCTAATACAAATGTTAGCCTTTCATTATTACTTTACGGCTAAGAAAGATGGGACGTGCAAGGGATCAATATTACATGCAAGGGATCAATATTACATGCAAGATTCCAGCTTGATTGACTATTTCCACAAGGATCGTCCTGTTTGATCTTGGATCCCAGAGAAATCGGGCAGAATGCCAAGAGGATGATCTACGTAAAACACATGCCTGGTTGTTTCCTTTCCATCACAAAATAAATATGAATGTTTAGTTTAGCTTACATATAAATGTTTAAGATGCACTTAAGTAACATTTAACATTCCTGATCACAAAGGTCTTTACAGTTATCTCATCTACTCACATAAACACAGTGACTAAATTCTTTGATTTAGAAGAGAAAAAGGCTTCTCTTTTACTTTGTTGGTCCTCCTTTTCACTTGGTTAAAGAACCTAAGCCCCTTTCCAACACAATAGTATCAGTTTAGATCGACGCTGTACCTAAGGAGCATTTAAATATTTGCAACAAATTGGAACGAATTACCCAGAAACATCCAACTATGTGCAGCTTTGGAAAGGCTATGATATATTAAGGTAGAAACTAACAATTTTCTTTCATATTTCTTAACTCCAGACAGGGACAATATAGCTGTTTGTTAAAGCTAAGCTTCTGGAAACATTTGATATTCTACCTACTTCTTCTACATTAATGAAACACTTGAAATAGAAGAAGTGAAATTTATATTTCTTTCATTATCTGTTTATAGCATTAATAAGAATAACTTTGCTAGTGTGTAAATTTTCTCTAGAGGTAAATCTAAGTTGTTAAGGGTACATAAAAGCTTTATATTTAAGTCTTGTTCTAAACGATGACTATATTGTTCTGATGGGGCCTGCAGCATTGAGATGACAATCAGATGTGTTCCAGTATACGGAACTAAAAGCTAATTTAGGGAAAAAATATCCCTTCTTTCACAAACACTGAGATCTTAGATTCTCATTAGAGTTCACCTCCAAATACATATACATCTGACATGGCAGATGACTCATGCTATATATATATTTTTTTTACATTTTTCCAGTTTTATTGAAAAATACTTGACATACATCACTGTAAAAATTTATAGTGTATAGCATGATGGCTTGATTTACATCTATCATAAAATAAACCACAATAGATTTAGTGAACATTCATCTCTCACATGAATACGACAAAGAGGAAAGAAAAGGCCTCCTGTGATGAGAACTCCTTGGCGGCTCAGTGGTAAAGAATCTACCTGGAAAGCAGGAGATGTGGGTTCAATCCTTGGATCAGGAAGATCCCCTGGAGAAGGGAATGGCTACCCATCCTCGTATTCTTGCCTAAGGAATCCCATGGACAGAGGAGCCTGGCGGGCTACAGTCCATGGGGTCACAAAGAGTCAGACACGACTGAAGCCACTTGGCACACACATGATGAGAGCTCTTAGAATCTTCTAAACAAAACCTTCCATCGTGTGGTAACTCATGCTACCATATAATCTTAAGTCAGGAAACCCTGACACTCCAGAGCTTCTGTCTATGTTTGCAAGTGACAGGGGGCGAGGGGGGGGGCGGGTTCAGTTCAGTTCAGTCGCTCAGTCGTGTCCGACTCTGTGACCCCATGAACCGCAACACACCAGGCCTCCCTGTCCATCACCAACTCCTAGAGTCCACCCAAACCATGCCCATTGAGTCAGTGATGCCATCCAACCATCTCATCCTCTGTCGTCCCCTTCTTCTCCTGCCCTCAACCTTCCCCAGCATCAGGGTCTTTTCAAATGAGTCAGCTCTTATGTGCATGCTATTCCATTTAATCTGTTACATGGACTTCCCTCTGTGATTATAATTTTTTTTATCAGTTAAATAATTAGAAAAATATCCCTCTTAAGTAGATAGAATTTTCCAGTTTCCCAAATTACCTTCCAGATGACTTATTTCCAGAAACCAAAACTAGAACCAGAACCAGGAGGCAATTCCACTTGGTTTTGTTTTCCGTCTGTCGAATCATCACCTTTGTTTCCTAACCACCGCCTCCTCACTCCCTTACTTTATGCTCCAGATTACTAGGTCCACATTAAAGGGAGTCAGAAAAGGTCTGCAGAGGTTGAAGACCCATCAGTGGAGAATGAGTATTTCCAGAATGTTGCTCTGAAGCCCTGAATAGGGAAATGAGCTTCTACTTCCGTGGAGATCAAATCAGGACAGTCAAGCCCCCTCTCTCCAAGAAGGAGGGTCCCAGAGAGAGCCAGTCATCAGGCTATGGACAGTGCATGGGAGTTCCTCTGGCAGTCAGAGCCAAAGAGACTGGCTCGGTGCTGCTCTAAATTCACAGGAACTGCCAAAAATTCCTTAGAATATTCAGCGGCCATTCCTGCCATGAGAAGCTTTGCCTAGAAGATTTCTGTAGGTGGAAGTCTTTCAGGCAATCTAATAAGTTCCCACGCCATTGTCATGTTACGCTTGCTAGAGCTGCCCTGCCTTCCACGTGCAGTAAACCTTCCAACTTAATATAATCTCAGTTACATGTAATGGCAGAGATGGCTAACTACATATTACTATCCGTTCTCCCTTTCCTCTTTACTAACAGCACCCAAATTTTGTTGGATGAAGTAATGTACTCACTTGATAAGTCATATTTCCCAATTTCTGCTGTGACTACTCATGTGATTTAACTTCTTTCAGTGATCTACAAGAAGTTATCTGTTGGGGCTTCTGAGAAAGTTCCTTAAGTAGAGAGTTACTCAGCTGGCAGCCCATCCTCTGTCTTGCCCTCCTTCCTAGTAGGGAGAACAACATGATGGCTGGAGATGCAGTTACTACCTTGTGACAATGAAGTAACTTTGAGGAAAGAAGCTACACACCAAGAATCCACCTGCAATGCAGGAGACCTGGGTTTGATCGCTGGGTCGGGAAGATCTTCCAGAGAAGGGAATGGCAATCCACTCCAGTATTCTTGCCTGGAGAATCCCATGGACAGAGGCGGAGCCTGGCGGGCCACAGTCCATGGGGTTGCAAAGGGTCAGACACAACTGAGCGACTAACACTACTACCACTGCTAAGGATGGTAACAAAAAGAATGAGCCTGAGGCAATGATGACATCATGGCTAAACAGCCTGTTGAGATTAACCAACTGGTCAATCTTTCAAAGATACACACAGCTTCTCTTTCAGGTACTTTGGTCACCCCTTTCTCTAGTCAATTATTCAGCACTTACTGAGTGTGGCACTAACACAACATTGCAAAGCAACTATACTCTAGCAAAAATTAATTTTAAAAAGTAAAAAAGAATAATAAAAGATGTCTATTAAGTACTTGCTAAGTGCTTGGTGCTCTCCTAGCAACATATGACAATGAGTTTATATTCCAGATGGCAAGGGGAAGAGCAAGAGAGGAAACAAAAATAATAAAGAAGAAAATTAATGAACAAAGGCAGCTTCAGAAAATATGGGTGCTATGATAGAGGGACTACTGGGGGCTGTATTAGATACGGTCCAGAAAAAAGCCTCTGTATAAAGATAATATTGGAACTGAAATCCCAAACAAAGAGGAAAAAGAGTCCTGTGAAGAGCTAGGGAAGGAATCTTCCTGGCAAATGCAGAGCAGACGCAAAGGTCCTGGGGTAGGTATACAGTCCGCATGTTATAGGATGGTACTGATAACTCACACAGAAGCCCTTAGCTCTGACTAGGGGAAGGGGGAAATCAAGGAAGTTTCCCAACTTGGCCTTGCTACAACCATGCCCTCCTCCTCTCTAGAGCAGAGGTATTCCCAACAGAGAAGGAGCACAGTGACTGAATCCCCTCTCCACCCATGCCCACCACACACCTGGCTCAGTGACACCACCATCTGTGTCTCACTCCCAACAGAGTTTATTTCCCTGAGGAACAGTCATGTGAGACTCGGAGAAAAAAACAGAAGAAACCCATCCTTCTCCTTCTCTGTTGGAGGACAATATTGTTGGCAGCATCATCACATCAAAAGAGGTTGTCGTGACTAAGACCCAGCATGTTCCCAAATTAATGGCCATTCAAAAGTTCACTAAAACCCCATCCCTGTTTGAAGTTGGCCAGGGACCTCTGATTGAAACAGTCGACCGTATCTTCCCTGACCATGTGCCAAGTTGTCATGGAAGAGAAACTGCCCCTAGGACCTCAAAGCTGCAGAGAGCGCAGAGCAAGTGAAACGTACAACTCAGCCCCTTCCTCCAAAACCCTGAGGGGGGACCCAGGAATGGTCTGCAGTCCTGAGGACCCTTAAGTGGCTCCAGGAAAAATACTAAGAAGAGGGAGACAGCTCATTATTTGAACCCTGGGGAATGTAGAAACACACTAGTCCATTAATTTTAGAAGGTTCACAGGTGATGTATTCAGTTTTCACTGGATGATGACATTATTACATGGACAATAACTCTTTGATCTTTAAAAGAAAATGGGCACTGTCTCCTTCTCAAACCCAAAGAACTCTTTTCCTCTGAAAAAAAAATGAGAGTTTATTGAATGAAAGGATTTTTCCTCATTTTAGTGAAGATCCTTTCTCCCTTTTCATAGATTTACTACCCTCCAAAACTGCCAAATTATTACCTGGTGATCTATTTCTAATGAACTCAACTTGGTTAAAAAAAAAAAAAAAGCAGCCCAATGTGGAATAATAGTTTCTCATCAGCTTCCTATCACCCCTCTGCTGACTGTTCACGGTCTCTTGTGTAATAACGGAGCGGATGGCAATCTTTGAGGAGTCTTCTGGTGCTTCCCTTCTTGCATGTTTCTCTCAGATTAGTACTTTATTTAAAACTGGGACCAGTAGATCATCCTTCCCACTGAAGTCTCTGTCTGCAACTTTTGCTTGGATGCTCATCAACACGAGACTGAATGTTGGCTTTCAACCTAAGCCACTTCTGCCTTCTGTGAGTTCTCTGTATTTAAAATAAGTCTACTTGCATTAACTTTTTGTTCTAATGGCCACAACTGGCATTGGGGTTGATTGTCTTGGGTTAGAGTTGATTATATTCTTTGCATGTTATCACAGGGGCCTCCCGGATGGCACTAGTTGTAAAGAATCTGCCTGCCAATGCAGGAGACCTAAGAGACCTGGGTTCGATCCCTGGGTTGGGAAGATCCCCTGGAGGAGGACCTGGCAACCCACTCCAGTATTCTTGCCTGGAGAATCCCATGGACACAGGAGCCTGACAGGCCACAGATCATAGGGTCACAAAGAGTCAGGCATGACTGAAGTGACTTAGCACACATGTTGTCGCAATGTGAATATTTCTCACTAAAAATTAAAGCTATTTAAATGTACTAGCGGTTCCTTTATCAGTAATAACACCCATACTGAGGAATGTCTTAATAAGTAAAGCGGGGTTGATCAGACCAAAACTCAACTTATGGCAAAGCAGACTCATGGATGGTAGAGAATCTGAATTCCTGCTTCTTCAGAAATCTAGAATCTTTCTTGGTGAAAGATTCCCAGCCACATCAAATTACACCACCTGACAGGAGCTCTGACCTGAAGAAAATAGCAAGAACCATCCCTTTTCTCACTGCAGGTTGAGAAGCTGACATCCTACGGAAGAATCAACATGCTCTCCTACTTATTGCTTTTTGGCTTTTTCAGCACTTAACATGCTAGGAGCCATGCTTGACCCTGGCTGTTCAAAGTAGGATAAGATAGGCAGTGGGAGCCAGAGAGGCCAAGGAGCTGCCCTCTACCCAGGGTGACACATGGTCAATAACCCACGGGATCTGAGTCTGGAAAGAGATGTCTTTTTCAAGATGAAATATAATAAACACGGTTTAAAATATACACTGTTGGCACTTAGCTCCAAAGCTGGCGCTTGGAAGTTAGGGGAGCGCGTCGCCGACCTGGGGGCCGCCACCGCTCTCGTCGCAGGATACCAGCCAGGATCTACCATACCCACTGATTAACTATGGAAGACTATACCAAAATAGAGAAAATTGGAGAAGGTACCTATGGAGTTGTGTATAAGGGTAGACACAAAACTACAGGCCAAGTGGTAGCCATGAAGAATATCAGACTAGAAAGTGAAGAGGAAGGGGTTCCTAGTACTGCAATTCGGGAAATATCTCTATTAAAAGAGCTTCGTCATCCAAATATAGTCAGTCTTCAAGATGTGCTTATGCAGGATTCCAGGTTGTATCTCATCTTTGAATTCCTTTCCATGGATCTCAAGAAATACTTGGATTCTATCCCTCCAGGTCAGTTCATGGATTCTTCACTTGTTAAGAGTTACTTGTACCAAATCCTACAAGGGATTGTGTTTTGTCACTCTCGAAGAGTTCTCCACAGAGATTTAAAACCTCAAAACCTATTGATTGATGACAAAGGAACAATTAAACTGGCAGATTTTGGCCTTGCCAGAGCTTTTGGAATACCTATCAGAGTATATACACATGAGGTAGTGACACTCTGGTATAGATCTCCAGAAGTATTGCTGGGGTCAGCTCGCTACTCAACTCCAGTGGACATTTGGAGTATAGGTACCATATTTGCTGAATTAGCAACTAAGAAACCACTTTTTCATGGGGATTCAGAAATTGATCAACTCTTCAGAATTTTCAGAGCTTTGGGCACTCCCAATAACGAAGTGTGGCCAGAAGTAGAATCTTTACAGGACTACAAGAATACATTTCCCAAGTGGAAACCGCGAAGCTTAGCATCCCATGTCAAAAACTTGGATGAAAATGGCTTGGATCTGCTCTCGAAAATGTTAATCTATGATCCTGCCAAACGAATTTCTGGCAAAATGGCACTGAATCATCCATACTTTAATGATTTGGACAGTCAAATTAAGAAGATGTAGCTTTCTGACAGTTTCCCTGTGTTGTGTCAAGAACAAATAATTATATTTTTACTGTTCATCTCTGTTTTTGTCTTCTGTATTTTCCTTTTCTTTGTTGTAAAACTTAATCTGTACTTCATCTTCTGATTTCAAAAGTAACTTAAAAATGTAAATACTGTTCTATATGAATTTAAATATAATAATTCTGTAAAAAAATATATACACTGTTTTACATTCAATTAAGAAAAGAAATGGGCCTCAAGATATTATCTCCTGGGTATTTTTTTTTAAACAGACTTTTAGAGAAAATTTAGTGCTAAGGAGTTTGGATGAATCGGTGCTGTATGCTATTTAATGTGATTCCCCCATTCAAGCAAGCCACAGAAAACTGCAGTAAAATTCCACAGCACTGCACTAACGCCAGAGGAACAAAGGCAAGACCTGAGCCTCCTGCTGAGGTGACCTCGTCCTCAGAGATGAGTGAACACACAGAGATAACTCTGAACACAGGACAATGAGGGTACTGGCACAGAGACAGGGACCAAGCACAGAGCAACCAGCAATCAAAGAGTGGCCTTTAGCTGGTTCTTGGGAGACAAATATGATTTCTAAGACCTGGTATCCTTTTACTGAGGATTAGTTTGGCATTTCTACTCCTCCAAAGCAACCATGTCTCTTTCTCCCACTGTTCAGACACCACCAGCATCACATTAATACATGGATGCAGAAGACACAAATGCGTAATTCTCTGCTTGTCTAGTTAGCAAAACAAGCAGCAAGAAAACAATTCTTTGACCAGATTAAACTCCTAGGCTCACGGAACTCTGAGGTAACCATCTACATCTTCCTGGTAGCCTGGTAGAAACCACGACTCCCTCTCCAGAGACGAGGGAAGAGCGGAGATCAGAAGCCCCATCAAGCCTTCTTGGTTCCCATTATACCTTCTCACCTGTGAAGTCAGACCACTCACCCAGGCATCCCAGTGGTCCACACCCGAGGGGATGGAGTCCAGTCCTTCCTGCTCTTCATGAAGGCTACTGGGGATGGCTCCTGTTTTCCACTTGTTTCACTTCTGTCCCGCGCTGTCTAGCCAGGGGCAACGAGGACCTCCCCATCAGTCTTATCCTCACTGGGAAAACTATCTGTGATCCAGATTATGCAAACACTGATTCCTTCAATTGGCTTCTTGCTGCCTCTAAAGCCTAGTCCACAGGTATATTATACATGGCTCAGCTCTGAACTCTGGGAAAAATAATCGCTAGAGAAGTCACGTTCTCTGAAAGTAAGCCTTGCACCTGGAAGACGCTTGGGGTTGGAAAACAAAGGCTGTAGACAGAAGTCGTAGCACCCACTCAGCACTTCTCAAGAAGAGGGTGAGGGATGTGACAGAGGGCTCTGCCCCACACTGGCACAGCCCTGGAGAGCATTCAAAATACACAGCCTGGAGGCAACCTGTTACGTACCTGATAGACAAACAAGGGCCTACTGTGTAGTACAGGTGAGACTCTGTTCAACCCCCTGTGATAATCCATATGGAAAAGAGTTATGAAAAAGAGTATATGTGTGTGTGTGTGTGTGTGTGTGTGTGTGTAACTGAATTATTTTGCTGTATAGCAGAAATTAACACAACATTGTAAATCAACTATAGTCCAATGAAAGTGAAAGTGTTAGTCAGTCAGTCGTGTCTGACTCTTTGCAACTTCATGGACTACAGCCCGCCAAGCTCCTCTGTCCACGGGATTTCCCAGGCAAGAAGACTGGAGTACCATTTCCTTCTCCAGGGGATCTTCCCAACCCAGGGACAGAACCCGAGTCTCCTTCATTGCAGGCAGATTCTTTACCATCTGAGCCACCAGGGAAGCCCTTATTTTCAATAAAAGTTAAAAAAAAATGTACTGAATGATTACTATAAATGACTACATATGTACAAAACCAGTTACTGAATTTTGGACAGATAGAAATTCTTCAGTTACCTACTTCAATGATTTTCTAAACGCTTCACATGTGTCCCCTGTGAAGCCTTCTCCTAAGCTCTGAGAGACACACATAACCCCTACTTCGCAGACGCGTTTCTATCCTGCAGTATGACAGAGAGAAGGATCATAAACTCAAAATATGGTGATGGTCCAGAAGGAGGCTCTGACCTCCTGCTGGGGGATCAGGAGACACCAGCATCTCCACAATTTCTCTATCACATGCCTCAAATTCAGACATGATGTTTCCCTTGCAGACTGACAGTTATCAAGAATAGAGGGAGGCCAATTAAGGTGGGCCACCCTACTTAGAAATCAATAATAGATGAATAAAAACTAGGTCAAAG
Source organism: Antilocapra americana (assembly GCA_007570785.1). NCBI lineage: Eukaryota > Metazoa > Chordata > Mammalia > Artiodactyla > Antilocapridae > Antilocapra > Antilocapra americana. Next base: position 5,226,138 of record ML662448.1, read on the forward strand.
TTTACATTTATTTTTTGATGCTTGTGTAAAATGGTTTGTTAAGAAAATAATACTAAGAATGGCATGTGGGAGGGTCATTTATAACCTACTTAGTAGGCTAGCAGGCAGCTTTAATCCCTAATTACATACAAATAAGTAACTAATCGCCAACCTTTAAGCCATAACTGTGCCTTTTCATTTGTGCATTACCCAGCAGGCCTTGTCTACATTTGACATAAAAGCATCCTTTTGAAGACATGTCACTTGTGGGTTTCTATTTGGCAACATTTTGTTGCCCACATGCCAGTGAATGTGTTATTTGATCTACTCAGTCATTAGGTATTTTTTCCACACCTATTATGTGCAAAGCCCTGTATGAAGCACTGTATGTGTGTATGTATGTGTGTGTGTGTGTGCGCGCGTGCGCGTGCACACGTGTGCTAGTCACTCAGTCGGGTCTGACCCTTTGCAACCCTATGGACTGTAGCCCACCAGGCTCCTCTGTCCATGGGATTTCCCAGGCAAGAAGACTTCCTTCCTTCTCCAGGGGATCTTCTCAACCCAGGGATCAAACCCGAGTCTCTGGCATTGCAGGCAGATTCTTTACCATCTGAGCCACTGGGAAGCCCATAAAGTACTGTAACAGATTGGAAAAATAAACTGGACATCTAAACAAGTTCATGGAATAGAAAATGAAAAAAGAGGTATGTATCAATGAACTGCATGAAACTTTCCTAAGAAGTGAAGTGGCATCTGACCAGGGAGATCAAGACGGGGGGGTCTTTAGGACCAGTTGGAGGGTGCGGTGTGGGTGGAGATTGTAAATCAGCTAGGAGAGGTGGGAAGCATGCCTGGGGTGCATGGGGAATACTGAGACATCCAGTTTTTTCAGTCTTGGAGTCAACCAAAGGACTAGAGGAGGATAAACCTTAGAAGAGAGCTCTGGGAGTCGAAACACAGCATCCTTCAGCCACAATCAAGCATCTAGACTGAGGCTGTATGCAGAGTGGCTGGACTCCTCTGCAATAGGGAGATCATGACACTGAATGTAAGAGCAACAAAGCCGAGTTACTTTTCCAGTCCTCTGTAACACAAGGTCCTCTCACTTGGGCTAACTGGCCTCCTTCCCCCATGCTGATCCCCAGTCTGGGGCCCTCGGAGCTCTGTGTGCTCTGCCTTGAGGAAGGCCTGGCAGTTTCCTGTTAGCAGCATTCAAATTCTGTATTGAAGGAGGAAACAGACAGAACAGGCTCCATCTTGAAAGCAGGACTCCATCTTGGGCTGGACTGTGGACTTTGAGCTATATGCCCAGTATCTATGGAAATGACACACCAACTGGAAAACCACAGGCCTATTGATAATTGTCTACTGTTAACTCCCTAGGCTTAAGGCATATGAATCACAGTTTTAAGGCATATGAATCATGGGTTAACTTTGACTGTATCTTTGTTTTCCTTTGTTCAGACTAGTTTCAGAGAATTTGGGGAGGTGGGTTTGAGTACGTATACTTAGGATATAAAAGGTTTTCACAAAAATTGGTCGGTGTCCTTGGCTAAGAGGAGACTCTGCCTTGGGCCTGCCAGTGTAATAAACTGCACTCCACTCTCTGCACTGTCCTCCTGAGTGAGTTTGTTTCCTGGAATGCATGGCTACAATAATATTACTCATTCTTTTGAGCATCTCCGGGTCTCAGAGACTCCTGCAAATTAAATCCTGCAGAAGCTCCCCACAGTGCCTGGCTGTATCTATCTACTGGGCCTTTGCTGGGCTTTGTATGCATGCATTTTTCTTGCAATTCCACTCAATTCTGTTCCACATGGAACAGAAAAACTCAAAGGAAAAGGAAGACAAATGAAAATAGTAGAGAACAAGGGTCTTGTTAAAAGAGCACATATCTCCCCCACAAATGAGTTTCTCCTGTTGTCCCTAACGGGGCCTTCTGCCTAATCCTAAGAAAAAATTTAAGTCCTAAAGACACAGCCTGGGAAATCTAAGGCAGAGCCATCATCCTCTATTCCAAACCAGCAGTTCCTCCAGGAAGACATCTGAGAATGAAAAACGCTGTGTCACAAACAGAAAACAAAAAGCAAACAAAACACAAGAAAAAATAGACATGGGAAATAAAAAAAAAATATTAATAATAATAAATGAGTCTTCCCTGCCATTAACTCATGACATCATCTAATCCTCAACTAGAGGGAGATGAATTGGGTGGGAGTGAGGGGGAACAGGTGGGAAACCTCTGGATGTGTCCTGAATTTACTTGCTCCAAATAAAATTTTAGTTGGAAGAAAAGAAAACTCCCTTTCAAGGTGACCTGGAGCAAGTTACTCAGGTTTTGGATTTCTCAGCTATAAATTGGGAAAATAATAGTACCAACCCGATGGGGCTGTCAAGAATTAAGGGAACAAGTTCATGTGAAAGTACTTAACACACCCACTTTGGATACCTTATTGCTGCTAATATTCATGTATCAAAACCGTTTTATTTATTTAACTGTTTCCATTACAAGTAAAATATTTTTCCTTTTAGTTTCTCTAAAGACTGGAAAAAAGATCAACCTTGGGGGAAGTATATAAATGCCACTTGGTATTGAATGTCCTACAACACTCACAGGCTTCTAGGTATGTCTTTTAAAGCTCTTAAAATAATATTTCAAAAGCCAATGAAGCAACAGACAAACAATTAATCTCAAAAATATACAAACAACTCCTGCAGCTCCATTCTAGAAAAATAAACAACCCAATTAAAAAGTGGGCCAAAGAACTTAACAGACATTTCTCCAAAGAAGATATAAAAATGGCTAACAAACACATGAAAAGATGCTCAACATCACTCATTATCAGAGAAATGCAAATCAAAACTACAATGAGGTACCACTTTACACCCGTCAGAATGGCTGCCATCCAAAAATCTACAAGCAATAAATGCTGGAGAGGATGTGGAGAAAAGGGAACCCTCTTACACTGTTGGTGGGAATGCAAACTAGTACAGCCACTATGGAAAACAGTGTGGAGGTTCCTTAAAAAGCTGCAAATAGACCTGCCATATGACCCGGCAATCCCACTGCTGGGCATATACACCGAGGAAACCAGAATTGAAAGAGCCACGTGCACCCCAATGTTCATCGCTGCATTGTTTACAATAGCTAAGACATGGAAACAACCTAGATGCCCATCAACTGATGAATGGATAAGAAAGCTGTGGTACATATACACAATGGAATATTACTCAGCATTAAAAAAAATTCATTTGAAGCAATTCTACTCAGATGGACGAAACTGGAGCCCATTATCCAGAGTGAAGTAAGCCAGAAGCAAAAACAACAATACAGTATATTAACACATATATATGGAATTTAGAAAGACAGTAATGAGAACCCAACATGGGAGACAACAAAAGGAACGCAGATGTATAGAATAGACTTGTGGACTTTGTGGATGAGGGTAAGGGTGGGATGATATGGGAGAAGGGCATTGAAGCATGTTAATTGTCATGTGTCTAATCAATCGCCAGCCCAGGATTGATCCTCGGGACTGGTGCAGCGAGATTTCCCGGGGGGGAGGGAGGAGGGAGGGGGGACCCGGAGGGGAAGCATATGTAAACCCATGGTGATATCATGACAATGTATGGCAAAAACAATAAAAAAAAATAATATTTCAGTGACAATAAATAGAATAAAATGTCTTTTTACACAGTAACCATGAGGTGATATTTTTCACTCTTTCCAAGCACTTAAAAAAAAAAAGTCCTTTCTATTTTCCCTAGCCATTATAGAGAAACTTTTACAATCAAATCTCTAATATTAGCAATTTGATTTTATAAGAGGCAAACAAAGCATTACTAACAGAGTGATTTTATAGCTAAATCTTAATTACATGTTCAACTGTGTCAAGAAAGTTTGGACAAAGAACTTAATTGTGAAACTAAATGTAACCTAACAGTAAGATTAAGTGACTTCTCTTTCTATTCTTTCTGTTCTCAAGTATTTCTACATTTGTGGTTAGGTTCCTTGAGTTTTGTTTTCGCTTTTTAATCTATCCAAAAATAAGAGAGGAAATAAGAAAGGAAAGTGGGTGTGTGGGGAAATATGTTATAGACACTCCAAGAGAGGAACAATGAAATTATGTGTTGAATCTCAATATTCTCTTTGGTAATAGAGATATAAAGTCACAGTATTCTGGACTCCAATGCCTGGGGTATTAGAGACAATTAACTGTTTCTTCTTTGAATGATCACAAGAAATCATCAGTACTAGTAATAATGAAAATAGTATAGCCGAACAAAAACTGAGTGGCTTTTGCTTTGGTGTGCTTTGAGTTCATTGCAATATCTATGAAATCATTTTATTTTACAAAATTAAGATTAAAAGAATAGACTTAAGCATTTTAAACTCATAGATGGAGAATGTATACATCAAACTAAGAAAGAACATTCATTAATTTATAGTTCAGCATTTTACTATTCTAATTTAATATCCACTCTGTCATGAGTAAAGAATGAATCAAGTCATAATTACTCTTCAAAATAATGTTTCTGACAAAAACTGAATGCTTGTCCTTGAGAACATCTTTCTGAGTTTCAATCCATAAAGAGGATTCCTCTGCAAAAATAATTTAGCAGGCCTGTGATTCTTCCAAGGATTTCTCTTTTCAAAATACCTACCAGGCCATCATTCTGGTTGATTTTTTTCTCTAATTACTAACTTGTCTAACTGCCAAATGCTCACTTGCCAATGGCACACTGCCTATGACTCGAGTAGTTCTTCATCACTCTCACTGATATGATGAAATTAAGATGTGCGTGTCCCATCTCCAAGTGTTGTGTTAGCCACTCAGTCGTGTCTGACTCTTTGGGACTCCATGAACTGTAGCCCGCCAGGCTCCTCTGCCCAGGGGATTCTCCAGGTAAGAATACTGGAGTGGGTAGCCATTCCCTTGTCCAGTCCCACTTTCAAACCCATGTGTATTTGCAATTTATTGTCAGATGTTTACAATCTCTTAGTAACAAATAGGATGGGCAGACACAGGGTCAAAAAAGAGTCATATGAATTGGAATTAATGTTACAAATGGTGAGTTCACTTGTAAATATTGTCATTTGCAAATCTGGAGTGACTGAGTTCTCTAAGAATTAAAAATGAGATACTAACTTGCCTTGTTTAGAGACAAGAGGTACCAGTGAAGTTCTTCCATTTCAGAAAAGTCCTGGGCTTTCTAAGACTGAAACCCTCACTTGCGTCTGTGTCCCACTGCCCCCATCCTGAAGATGCTCCTCTTGACCTTCCCTCCAATGTTCTGCTTTCCCTCTTTCCCTGATTATCCAATCCTGCATATTACTATTTCTAAGCTTTATTAGGACACAACTGGGCTGGCCAAAACGTTTGCCATTATGGAAAACCCGAATCAACTTTTGGCTAACCCAATAAAAGCCTTATCTGACTATATTATTTGTGATGAGAAATGGTGCAAAGACAGAAGTCCTTTCCTTCAACACACTGCCCTTTACCAGGGCCTTCTGTTTCTTCCTCTAAGGACTGACTAATCCCAGGCATGTGGACCCTAGTGGTTGGGACTGTGGGTGCTGAGAACAGGCAGCTGGATGCAGATCCTGGCTCTCTAACTGACTATGTGACCTAGGGTGAATTGCTTAACCTCTCTGGGCTTCAGTTTCCTTACCCGTAACATGTGGGTATTAATGGTGCTCAACTCAATAGAGTCAGGAAGAGGATGAGGTGAGATAATGAAGGAAACGGGCCGACACAGTGCCTGGCATCCAGCAAGCACTGAGTAAGAGTTGACCATTACTGCACACGTCAAGTACCATCCAGAGCTACATTAACAGCAGGCATCAGGATCCATGCCTGAGCCCGGAAATCTGAAAGGGGTAAGTATGGTGGGAACTTCAAAAGGAAGCCTCACATTCACGGCTGTGTGATTTGGGACCAGGTAAGAAAGAAGATGCTGTGAAAGTGCTGCACTTGATATGCCAGCAAATTTGGACAACTCAACAATGGCCACAGGACTGGAAAAGGTCAGTTTTCATTCCAATCCCAAAGAAAGGCAATGCCAAACAATGCTCTAACTATCGTACAATTGCACTCATCTCACACGCTAGTAAAGTAATGCTTAAAATTCTCCAAGCCAGGCTTCAGCAATACATGAACCGTGAACTTCCAGATGTTCAAACTGGGTTTAGAAAAGGCTTTAGAGGAACCAGACATCAAATTGCCAACATCCTCTGGATCATCAAAAAAGCAAGAGAGTTCCAGAAAACATCAACTTCTGCCTTATTGACCATGCCAAAGCCTCTGACTGGGTAGATCACAATAAACTTTGGAAAATTCTGAAATAGATGGGAATACCAGACCACCTGACCTGCCTCTTAAGCAATCCTTATGCAGGTCAGGAAGCACCAGTTAGAACTAATTGGACATGGAACAACAGACTGGTTCCAAATAGGAAAAAGAGTACATCAAGACTGTATACTGTCACCATGCTTATTTAACTTATATGCAGAGTACATCATGAAAAATGCTGGATGAAGCCCAAGCTGGAATCAAGATTGCTGGGAGAAATATTAATAACCTAAGATATGCAGATGACACACCCTTATGGTAGAAAGAGAAGAACTAAAGAGTCTCTTAATGAAAATGAAAGAGGAGAGTGAAAAATTGGCTTAAAACTCAGCATTCCAAAAACTAAGATCATGGCATCTGGTTCCATCACTTCATGCCAAATAGATGGAGAAAGAGTGGAAACAGTGAGAGACTTTAATTTTGGGTGTAGGCGGTGCTCCAAAATCACTGCAGATGGTGACTGCAGCCTTGAAATTAAAAGACACTTCTTCCTTGGAAGAAAAGTTATGACCAACCTAGACAGCATATTAAAAAGCAGAGACATTACTTTGCCAACAAAGGTTCGTCTAGTCAAGGCTATGGTTTTTCTAGAAGTCATGTATGGATGTGAGAGTTGGACCATAAAGAAAGATGAGCACCGAAGAATTGATGCTTTTGAACTGTGGTGTTGGAGGAGACTCCTGGGAGTCCCTTGGACTGCAAAGAGATCCAACCAGTCCATCCTAAAGGAAATCGGTACTGAATATTCATTGGAAGGACTGATGCTGAAGCTGAAACTCCAATACTTTGGCCACCTGATGTGAAGAACTGACTCATTTGAAAAGACCCTGATGTTAGGAAAGATTGATGGCAGGAGGAGAAGGGGACGAAAGAGGATGAAATGGTTGGATGGCATCACTGACTCAATGGGCATGAGTCTGAGTAAACTCCGGGAGTTGGTGATGGACAGGGAGGCCTGGAATGCTGCAGTCCATGGGGTCACAAAGAGTCAGACACAACTGAGCGACTGAATGGAACTGAGCTGAGTAGGGACAGACATTCAACACCACCTATGCATCCTGGCAGTTGTATAACTCTAGATTGAATATCTAATATATCGTTAGACTTTCCTTCACTGTAAAACATGAACACAATACTCCCCAACACAAGATGACTTTTTTTGGAATTTTTTTGATATGCAAGACACGTTTGAGAAAGGATCAGAAACAGACTCACACAGCTACTCACAAATGTTCATTTCCCTTTCCTTCTTTAGAACAATGCCCCTCTACTGAATTTGTGAATATCTAGAAGAGGATGTGCCATGTAAATAAAAGTGCATTGTGGTCAATTTTAAATAGTTCTATGTCCAAACTATAAGCCTTTGAAGATGGAGGATCAGGAATAGCTGTAACTCCTCAAAGTCACCAAAATCTATTATTTCATCCTGTACAGAAGTGGCTGAGAAATGAACTGAGAAAGTTATTTTATAACATCCTTTCTGGGGCTGTGTTTTATACAGAAGTGGTGTGGTGCAGGGGGGTGGGGTGGATGCCAGTTGTTAAAAGTAGGCAGGAAATGGTGAAAATGAGAGACAAAGTGACGGATGGTTCTACAAATACAATGAGAGGACAGCCTGTGAGAGAGTGACAGAACAGCCTGCAAAGGACCTATCTGAGGAGCTGGCTTCCCTCCACAGCCCCTGTTCCCGTGACCCTCCACCACCTCCAAAAATGGTCCCCAGCTGGAAACAGGCAGCTCTCACCCACACAACCGCGTGAGTCATTACGCAGATGTAACAAATGATGAGTGGATGTGAGACTGTGTCTTGTGGGTCTGAGTGCGTGCCCAAGGTCATGGATTAACTTAGGGGCTTCATGGCTTAACTTACCCTTGTATACTAATTCCAGGGTCATATTGTGAATGTGTGTGAACAGACGACATAGATCTTTACCTCTGCTGCACACAAACCAAAATCCTAAAAATAATGTCCTTCTGATATAGGATCAGTGCTGCTGCTGCTGCTGCGTTGCTCCAGTCGTGTCCGGCTCTGTGCGACCCCACAGACGGCAGCTCACCAGGCTCCCCCGTCCCTGCGATTCTCCGGGCAAGAACACTGGAGTGGGTTGCCATTTCCTTCTCCAGTGCATGAAAGTGAAAAGTGAAAGTGAAGTCGCTCAGTCGTGTCCGACTCTTAGCGACCCCGTGGACTGCAGCCTACCAGGCTCCTCCGTCCATGGGGTCTTCCAGGCAAGAGTACCAGAGTGGGGTGCCAGTGCCTTCTCCGACAGGATCAGTGACCTCTTTTCCTATACATTTAGCATTATATAAAAGCAGGGAAATTAAAATTTTAAAACTAGAAAAAAAAATAACCTGCTTAAATAACAATTTGCCACACTGACAATCATACACAGAAAGTGTTGCTTTTTTCCCAACCCTCATTCACATTGTAGGACTGTTCCAACTGGTAAGTGTAGAGAAGCTCAGTTTCACATATTTTCTAGTAATGCTGACACATGTATCCGTCTCTGTTCAGATATGTGCATGTGCGCTCAGTCGTGTCTGAGTCTCTGAGACCCCAAGGACTGTAGCCCGCCAGGCCCCTCTGTCCATGGGATTTCCCAGGCAAGAGCACTGGAGTGGGTTTTCACTTCCTTCTCCAGGGGATCTTCCCAACCCAGCCATCGAACCTGAGACGCCTGCATCTCCTGCACTGGCATGTGGATTCTTTCCCACTGAACCACCTCAGACTCCTCTCTATATAGATGTATACCTATTGAAACTTTGTGGACATGCTAATAAGGCAACAGTGCTTAGGAACGCTTCGATTATCACCAAGGTGATATAGTAAAGTAAAAATGATAAAATATAATTAACATTATTTACAGAAACTATCAAAAAATAATTGACCTGTACAATCCCAGAACTCATATGAAAAAAATAAACTGATGGATAATAAAATATACTATATTCTGTCCTCTAGACATAATTACTTCAAGGTAGCAATTAAAGTTATAGAAAACTGTTAAGTTTTGTGACACTTTACTACTGTGAACTCAAGATACTTTTATGGAGAATTGCCTCCAAAAAATTCTTATGATGGTGGACTATCTTAATAGGAACCCAAAGATGTGTGTTATAAACAAGAAGAAATGAATTTTGAAATAGTCAGGACTCAGCTGTACTTGTCATATTTCTGGTGCCCACGAGACAGATTTTTGCCCCAATTAGAAATGTCCAATGCTCTGAAAGCCAAGGCTGAGCATAGTTCAATATTAAGAAAAATTAAATTTTAATGCAGAAATAATATTCTGCAGAAAGACTGGCAGAAGAATATATTTTTACTAATGATGATCTTGCCAATTTTTTTTTACACATTTCTTTATCATTTAAGGAAGTAGGACTATGTTCCATAAAGCCATTCCAGTGCCCTTGTGGGAAGCATTCAGTTTTTAAAAGGGTATAAAAATCCTACCTTTTGGTCTTTTTTACAGCATATACAGTCTAGAGAATTCTCTATATACACAGGCACATGTAAACATAAACTCCTCTATGCTACTGCAAGGGATGGGGGGAGAGGCTAATATTTCAAATATTTTTATACAGATTTTGTAACCACTCAAAAATAAAGATGGTTTTAGTACAAACTAGTCACAGCAAATTTGAAAATTGTATATGTATTTGTACATCAAACAGCTATCAAGAATCCAACTGTATTTAATTTTTCATCCTCTTGTACCATCCTTGTCCACAAAAGATGCTTTTTAAAAATATACATTGTTTCAATCCCAACATATACAAGTGAAGGTAACACAATGGGACATTAAAGGAAGAATCGACTAATGTGCGTCCACTGAGAGAACAGCTGAGGGTGAGACCAGCGGCAGAGCAGGAAGACAGCGGTAGCAAGCACCAAGGCCCTCCCACACGGATGTGAGAAGAAGCCTGCGCCATGGGAGTATTTCCTGAAGTGGAACTGAAATGGAATCATGACAGACATGCAATGTAAACCACTCTGTCGGAAGCCACTCAATCAGGGGCTGTTTGTTACTGCTGCAGAGCTTAGCTTAAACTGATTGACATGAAGCCTGCATCTGGTTTTTATTAGCAAGCTGTGGTTTGAGGACCTGTTTTTACTCTACCACAAAAGTTATCCCTCCCCTGCAAGGCCTTGTTTTTACATAAAAATAAATGGAAACGATTTGGTGACATTCCTTAAAGGTGCCTAATTTTGACCCTTCAGTATTATGCCATGAAAGAAATTTCAGGAGCATTTGTGTCCATCATCCATTCCTATTCATGACAGAACATCTCAGCACTGCTGAACAATAGGCGACAGATTATCCCCAGAGTGTGGTGACAGACAAGCCTTTCCTGAGCGCGGAATAGAAAGTGGAATAGGAAATAAGGAACTCATTGGTATTATATGATGATTCATTACTATTGCCTCTGACTGAGGGGGAAATGGAAGCTTCATGCCCTAAGAATCACAGCATAAAAGTAGGTTAAGTATAAAGCAAAATATTGTAAGTACCTACCCACCAAAGTTACAGTTCATAGCAAGTTCAGCAGAAAGGCCTGAGCATGGTGCTCAATAAAGTCCAAGCCCTGTGTTTGAGCCCTGGTATGAAGGGATAAAACACATTCCCTTGCCCCTGGGATCTGAACAGGGGTCTCCACTGCAAAAGCCACACAGGTCCCTCACATTCACAGACCATGTGTGTATGTGTGTCCATCTCTACATTGTGGGGCAGAAACCTGCTACATACCTTACTTAATTAAAGGGTGACCCTAAGAACTGGGGAGGGCATTCCAGAGTTATTTTTTCAATGCGTCACTCCTTTAGAGGGAAGGGAGTCATGCTAGGCACCTAAGAGTTGCCGGCAGAAAGAGATTAAAATCAAAGGAAAACAACCCCGTGTTGTAGTTCCCTTAAATTTATCTCCGCAGCCTGTCACATCAGAACATTCATTTATGTTTGTGTGTGGGATGTGGAAGAAGGGAGAGGAGAAGATGGAAGTGAGCCAGTATACTCTCTTTACAGAGACAGAAAGATGTAGTGCGGGGTCCCAGAAAGACCAGCTTCCTGGCAGTCGGCCCCAGCCAGGCGTTCACGAGGCAGCACTGTCTCCAAGGGTGGTGTGAAGGTTCTACAGGACCCACTGGATCCTCCAGGTTAGAGAGATCTTTCCGATGCGGCACATGCAACCAGCAAAAGAGAAGCAAACGCTTAAGATCCCTGGAAGATAACTACGCATCCAATCTTTTTCAGCAGAAAAGCCACTCAGTGTGTGGGAGCAAAGGGTTGTGAGGCTGTCTGATGTATCCTCGGCATCTAAAGCAAGAGAGGCAGGTGGGCCTTTCAAGATGGAACAGCCACAGGACCTGGGTTGGCTTGGCCACAGGCCCAGCAGCATGGCTCACGGCCACTTGGCCCACAAAGAGTTTCTGGTCGACTTCGCGCATGCTAAGTCGCTTCCATCACGTCTGACTCTTTGTGACCCCATGGACTGTAGCCTGCCAGGCTCCTCTGTCCATGGGATTCTCCAGGCAAGAATACTGAAGCAGGCTGTCATGCTCTCCTCCAGGGGATCTTCCTAGCCTGGGGATTTAACCCATGTCTCCTGAGCCTCCTGCACTGCAGGCAGATTCTTTACCACTGAGTCAAAGCCCTGGCTGACGTGACTTGCCCACAATAATTAAAGCAAAATGTCCCTCATGTCCCCAGGTGGGTAGTTTTCCACCTAGAGCAAGGAAATTGGTCGTCATGTTGTCCTCGGCCCCAGTAAGAGTGCTGTTTTCAGTTCTAGATAAACTGTTAGGACAAGATCCAAACATGAGCAGACAGAAAGACAAAGGCTTTGGAGATCAACCTTAAGAACTGAAGACGGACAGCCTGAAAACTGGTGAAACAGAGTAACTATCCTCAAAATATTTGAAGGTTTGCTATCTGATGCAATTCAGTAAATCTTCACTAAGGAACCTCCATGTGGATGATCCCAGGAGTAACAATGACTGTCAAAACAGTCCCTGTCCTTGGGGAGCCTGCAACTCAGTATAGGCTGAGAGGTTAGAAATTACTAGTAAGGACAGAGGCAAGTGTGAGGAAGTCCCCCAGGCCCTGGGGACTCATAGGGGTGTGGGGAGGTCATATTTCACTAGAGGACTTTGTGGAGAGATGATGAAGTAGAGAACCAGACTTTCTGAGTATAAGGTAAGAAATAGGTCATTATCAGGAATAGGACAAACAGACATTGGTGTGGAAAATAAACTGTTTGAGGGTGGAGGGAAGAGTTTGGTTTTGTCTGGAAAATACAGAATGATGAGGACTGTAGTGGAAGACTGGTGTGTAAACATGTATTTCCCAGGCATATGTATAATCAAAGAGAATTTTTATCACATTATAAAAATATTCTTATTTGAGTGTTAGGAAAACAGAGAACAAATATCCTTTCCTCATAATCCCCTGGTTAAAGATAATACTTTTTGGCTCAATACATTGTAAACACTCAACAATGGACTACTGATTTGAACAAGAAAATGAAATTATGTTTTTAAAAATAGTGTAACAGAATAAATACAAATGAGATTATTGGCGTTTTTCCTTCTAAAATCATAGATTTCTTTTTCCCTTTCTGTTTGTCAACAAAGCCCACTCATGTTAAACACAGCCTTACAATATGGGCCCCCCTTTAAATCCTTAAATTCCATATCAGTCTCCTCTAGACACAAACAGAGTTCACGCCCCTCCCTCCCACACCCATCGCTTCTACATCCCATCACAGGACCATAGATATTTTCAACAGTGACTTAGAAGAAACAGACATGGCTAGGGGCTCTTGTCTGCTCTATTAGACTAGAACAATCCCTGGTACATGGTCTGTGATCAACAGTTTGTTGGCAGATAAAGCAAACAAATCTTTAACTTATGTAGAATAACCCAAAATAAAATTATGTGTTTAATTGTTTCTTTGCCTCTTAAAATTACCTGTGATACCAATAGAGTATCCAACAGAATCCTGATTTTGCACTAAATGAAATGTGAATGCACAGACTTTAAAAGGGAAACTTTCTTTCCTTGATGAACTACCAGACTGATCATCGCCCCCCACCCTAGTACCCACCTTTAAATATTTAACTATATTTTAACAATAACAACAACAATAATAGTGCAGGTTTCTCAACTGTGATTTTTAGACTCAACTAAAAAATGCTAGGGGCTTCCCAGGTGGTGCTAGTGGTAAAGAACACACCTGCCAATGCAGGAGATATAAGAGACATGGGTTCGATCCTGGGTCAGGAAGATCCCCTGGAGGAGGGCATGGCAACCCACTCCTCTATTCTTGCCTGGAGAATCCCATGGACAGAGGAGCCTGGTGGGTTACAGTCGGTAGGGTTGCAAAGAGTCAGATTCGACTGAGCGACTGAGCATGTACACACAGAAAATGCCAACCTCTTATGTTCTCACGCTTTCACAACTATTACAAGGAAAGCAGTCATTCTGATGTTTCATCTAATATTACTATTTATGATTATTTTTTATGTTTACTGAAAAAACTGCTAGCACCATATGGACTAATTCAGATAATCTGCTGGGACACTGTATTTTACGAACAGTAGGCTAAGTGCTATCAACCTTATAATAACCCTCCTGATACTTTTCCTCCTATCATCTGCTGAGCTTCAGGCTGCAAGTCTTTGATTTAAAAAAAAAAATCAAGTATGCCATGTACAATGAATTATTTTTCATCTCTTTCTCCCTCCTCTCTCCCCTACTGCTTGCCTACACACTACCTGGCACAGGAACACTGCAAATTGGACCAGGAGCTTGGAGTACCTACAGAAGGGAAACTGGCATGTTCCAAAGGGGAGTGGGTACCAACCACAGCACCCAGAGGGATGGGCCTCCCAGGCCCCAGCTGAGCACTCTGCCAGGCTAATTCAGGATCTCCACCTTCTGCCAGCCCCTGCTTGGGCGCGCCATGCTATTTGCTCTCAGCTGCACCGACACAGCTGCCAAACCAGTGACCTACTTTCACACAGCCCTGTGCTCCCGGCTCTCCCCACTGTCACCTGTCCGTCCATACAGAGGGCTTGCTACCTGTTTTCTCAAAACTGGAAATTCCACTGACTCAGCCAGACACCTCTTTCACTTTCCAATCACCACCTCAGGGGTTTTAGTCATCACATGCAGGCATTCATATTGAAAGCCACTCTCCCAAAGCTTTCCTCATCACTTATCTCCCACTGATCGCTCCCTGCCCTGGTTCCCACTCTCCTAGCATACGGTGAAGCAGGGACCAGATGACTTGGGGGCGGGGAGGGATCTTGTTTTAACATACGACTTTCTAGCTTTCGTTTTCATATTACCAGTTAGAAGCCTCTTTAATCTTAGGATCATATTCTATGGGCATTGTGACCACTGAAAAACCATGGTTATGAACTGTGGAGATCAGACTCGGAGATATATTGATCTTTCCTTCCTTGGAGTCCCCAGTGTTTCCTGTCTATATCATTCACTTGACAGTTAATCATGTCTTGCTTTCAGACACATGTGGTTTCCCTTTTGCCATTTTCTTTAGCTCTTTGTTCCCAACTGGCCAGTCCGTGTGACCCACAGAGGTTATGCGGATTATACATCTCTGCATTTTTCATAGGCTGTGCACACTGGGTCTCCAACATACGTGTGGAAGGATTTGTGAGCCTCAGTTCTGAACAGGGATGGTGTCAACTCATTTCTCCCTGTTTCTGCTAAGCACAGCAATGAACCCTGGAAATAAAACAAAGAACAGAAGGAAAAGTCTAAAAGGTATCAAGGGTAAGGTGGGGAATCGGCGGGGGATCCTAGGTCCTACGGTACAGAGTGACAGCATCTTAGAACTGCCTCAACCAACGAAAGATGATGTCTCAGACCTGGCATTCCTCATGCCATAACCTGCAGGAACAGAAGGCAGGCAGGTAGACTCAGGCCTCTTGCAAACTGAATGAGTCTTAACCTACCCAGGTGGTGCTAGTGGTAAAGAATCTTCTTGCCAATGCAGCAGACAGAAGAGGCGCGGGTTCAATCCTTGGGTCAGGAAGATTCCCTGGAGGAGGGCATGGCAATCCACTCCAGTATTCTTGCTTAGAGACTCCCATGGACAGAAGACCCTGGTGGGCTACCGTCCATAGGGTCGCAAAGAGTTGGACACAACTGAAGTGACTTAGCACGCTTAATCTACAATAGCAGATGAGGCAGAGCTGGTAAGGGGGATGGGTCACATGCCCCACCCACAAACGGGCGTCAAGAGGTGTTCTCCTTAAGACTAAGGCTGCCAGGCCTGAGACTGCCCTCCTCACCCAGACACACCATGAAAGGGGGCTCTGCCACACGAGCATGTGACTTCACTGTTTAAACACCCCACTTTCAGCAACAGTTGTTACTGTTTAGCGACTCAGTCATGTCTGACTCTGTGACCCCATGGACTGCAGCCTGTCAAGCTCCTCTGTCGTGGGATTTCCCAGACAAGAACACTAGAGTGGGTTACCACAGAACTGCTTTTACAGAACATCAAGAACAATGTGGAAGAAATGAACAGCACAGATCTCACTGACATATATAGAAAACCCTGCTCAATGATAACAGAACACACATTTTTTTAAGTGCCCATGGAATATTCAACAAGGCAGAGCATGCCCTGTGTCACAAAACAAACTTCAACCAATTTAAGAGAACTGAAATCATACACAGACCATAAGGAAACCACACTAGAAATCACTAACAAAAGACAATAACCTCTTAACCCTTGGAAGTCACACAACATACTTCTCAACAATTTATGGATCAAAAAGGAAATCTTAAGCAAATAAAGAATCCACAGAACTGAATATGAAAATATAATATATTCAACATTCAGGACAGGCAGCTATGACAGTACTGAGAGGGAAATTGATAGTGCTAGAATACTTGGATTAGAAAAAAGGAAAGATATCAAGGATTAGAGGCAAAGAAAAAAAACCTCAATAAAATACTAGCAAATCAAATCTAGCAGTGGATAAAAAGTATTAAGCACCATGACCAAGCAGGATTTATTTCTGGAATGCAAGGGCAACTTGAAGGAAATTGTGGTGATGGAATTCTTCTGATGTTGACTGCATGGAAGTCAATATCCTGAGTATGATATTCTACCATAGGGTTGTGAGATATTACCACCTGGAGGAAATAGGTGAAGGGTACCTGGGATCTTTCTGTATTATTTCCATAAACTGCCTGTGAATCTATAATGATCTCAAAACAAAATGTGTAACTAAAGCATCTGTGGATGCTGAATGTAATGCAACTCAACCATTCATCTCTAAGAGATCTCCATTATTACAGAACACTGAGTGGCATGCTGGTTGGTTCTCAGGGGTTAAAGAAACTTCAACTTTATGAATGACACAAAGTGAATGCTAGATGAAATATAAAAATACATTTAATAAAAATTACTATGAAGGCTAGACCTAGAAGACGAGAGTATAACCAGGCTGAAGCTGCCTACCTAAAGAAATCCAATGGGACTCAGAAGTATGGTTGAGGTGACTGACTATCCAGTCCTCTCCAGGGATGAAGCCTTAGTCAAATCTATCACTGAGATCCTATTAGTAAGGCATTCACACCATCGGGATGGAAGCCCAGATTTGTCCTTCAGTCCAATTCAGTTCAGTTCTGTCGCTCAGTCATGTCCGACTCTTTGCAACCCCATGAACCGCAGCACGCCAGGCCTCCCTGTCCATCACTAACTCCCAGAGCCTACTGAAATCCCTGTCAGTCGAGTCAGTGATGCCATCCAGCCATCTCATCCTCTGTCGTTCCCTTCTCCTCCTGCCCCCAATCCTTCCCAGCATTAGGGTCTTTTCCAATGAGCCAACTCTTCACATGAGGTGGACAAAGTATTGGAGTTTCAGCTTCAACATCAGTCCTTCCAATGAACACCCAGGAGGACTGATCTCCTTTAGGATGGACTTGTTGGATCTCTTTGCAGTCCAAGGGACTCTCAAGAGTCTTCTCCAACACCACAGATCAAAAGCATCAGTTCTGCGGCACTCAGCTTTCTTCACTGTCCAACACTAACATCCACACATGACTACTGGAAAAACCATAGCCTTGACTAGACGAACCTATGTTGGCAAAGTAATATCACTGCTTTTCAATATGCTATCTAGGTTGGTCATAACTTTCCTTCCAAGGAGTAAGCGTCTTTTAATTTCATGGCTGCAGTCACCGTCTGCAGTGATTTTGGAGCCCCCCAAAATAAAGTCTGCCACTGTTTCCACATCTATTTCCCATGAAGTGATGGGACCAGATGCCATGATCTTAGTTTTCTGAATGTTGAGCTTTAAGCCAACTTTTTCATTCTTCTCTTTCAGTTTCATCAAGAGGCTCTTTAGTTCCTCTTCACTTTCTGCCATAAGGGTGATATCATCTGCATATCTGAGGTTATTGACATTTCTCCTGGCAACCTTTATTCCAGCTTGTGCTTCTTCCAGCCCAGCGTTTCTCATGATGTACTCTGCAGATAAGTTAAGGTACAGCCTTGACGTACTTCTTTTCCTATTTGGAACCAGTCTGTCGTTCCATGTCCAGTTCTAACTGTTGCTTCCTGACCTGCATACAGATTTCTCAAGAGGAAGATCAGGTGGTCTGCTATTCCCATTTCTTTCAGAATTTTCCACAGTTTATTGTTATCCACACAGTCAAAGGCTTTGGCATAGTCAATAAGGCAGAAATAGATGTTTTTCTGGAATTCTCTTGCTTTTTTGATGATCCAGTGGATGTTGGCAATTTGGTCTTTGGTTCCTCTGCCTTTTCTAAAACCAGCTTGAACATCTGGAAGTTCACGGTTCACGAATTGCTGAAGTCTGGCTTGCAGAATTTTAAGCATTACTTTACTAGCTTGTGAGATGAGTGCAATTATGCAGTAGTTCGAGCATTCTTTGGCATTGCCTTTCTTTGGGACTGAAATGAAAACTGACCTTTTTGGACTTCAAATATTCCAGTCCTATTCTCCTTCCTAGGGTGCATGACAGATAGATCAAAATATTTAGAAATCCACAGTAATCCTTTACCTGGTGACAGCTAGCTGAAAGCTATTGTTGTATACATGTCTATCTTGCTTTTTTCCCTCGAAGCCAGCCGGATCTCAATCCTATATTCTTCCCTAAATTTGTAATCTTTTTCCCACTTTAGCGAACAAATTGACATTCTACTTCATACATCTTGATAGTTTAAAGAATCTGGATGGAAAATCAGTTTTCTGAGCCTGTGGACTGTGGCAAATTCACCACTGAAAGGTACCACCACAAACAACCTCTTAAGAACTGGGTTGACTTTCACAGCTAATGTCATTCCCTCTGTTTGTCTTCGAGGCTCTGATCCTTTTGAACCCACTAGTCATTCTTCTTGCTCACAAGATCTTTTTTTTGCAGTAGTTTGAGCATTTTTTGGCATTGTCTTTCTTTGGAATTGGAATGAAAACTGACCTTTCCCAGTCCCATGGCCACTGCTGATTTTTCCAAATTTTCTGGCATATTGGGTGCAGCACTTTCACAGCATCAACTTTTAAGATTTGAAATAGCTCAACTGGAATTCCATCACCTCCACTAGCTTTATTCGTAGTGATGCCTCCTAAGCCTCATTTGACTTCACATTCCAGGATGTCTGCTCTAAATATGCGATCACACCATCATGATTATCTGGGTCATGAAGAACTTCTGCACAATTGCACTCGTCTCACATGCTAGTAAAGTAATGCTTAAAATTCTCCAGGGTTCAACAGTTCGTGAACTGTGAACTTCCAGATGTTCAAGCTGGTTTTAGAAAAGGCAGAGGAACCAGAGACCAAATTGCCAACATCTACTGGATCATTGAAAAAGCAAGAGAGTTCCAGAAAAACATCTACTTCTGCTTTATTGACTATGCCAAAGCCTTTGACTGTGTGGATCACAAAATACTGTGGAAAATTCTTTAAGAGATGGGAATACCAGACCACCTGATCTGCCTCTTGAAAAATCTGTATACAGGTCAAGAAGCAACAGTTAGAACTGGACATGCAACAGCAGACCAGTTCCAAATCAGGAAAGGAGTACATCAGGACTGTATATTGTCATCCTGCTTATTTAACTTATATGCAGAGTACATCATGAGAAATGCTAGACTGGATGAAGTCCAAGCTGGAATCAAGATGGCTGGGAGAAATATCATCAATAACCTCAGATATGTAGATGACACCATTGTTATGGCAGAAAGCAAAGAAAAATGGAAGAGCCTCTCGATAAAAGCGAAAGAGGAGAGTAAAAAAGTTGGCTTAAAACTCAACATTCCAAAAACTACGATCATGGCATCTGGTCCCATCACTTCATGGGAAATAGATGGGAAACAGTGGAAACAGTGGCTGACTTTATTTTTTGGAGGGTCCAAAATCACTGCATATGGTGGCTGCAGCCATAAATTAAAAGACATGCTCCTTGGAAGAAAAGTTATGACCAATCTAGACAGCATATTAAAGAGCAGAGACATTACTTTGCAAACCAAGGTCCATCTAGTCAAAGCTATGATTTTTCCAGGAGTCATGTATGGATGTGAGATTTCGACTATAAAGAAAGCTGAGCACTGTAGAATTGATGCTTTTGAACTGTGGTTTTGGAGAAGACTCTTGAGAGTCCCTTGGACTGCAAGGAGATCCACCCAGTCCATTCTAAAGGAGATCAGTGCTGGATGTTCATTGGAAGGACTGTTGAAGGATGTTGAAGCTGAAACTCCAATACTTTGACCACCTGATGCAAGGAGCTGACTCATTTGAAAAGACCCTGATGCTGGGAAAGATTGAGGGCAGTAGGAGAAGGGGACGACAGAGGATGGCTGGATGGCATCACCAACTCAATGGACATAAGTTTGAGTAAACTCTGCGAGTTGGTGATGGACAGGGAGGCCTGGCATGCTGTAGTCCATGAGGCTGCAAAGAGTCAAACATGACTGAGTGACTGAACTGAACTGAGTCATTCTTCAGTCAACAAAATCAAATTCAATATGGTGCTTTGTTCTTTGACTACATTAACACAATTGTCACATGACAAATAGCAATATACATGAGAGTTTTACTACTGCTTTGACTAGCAAGTGAAATAATTTTTTGCTTATTTTAAAGCACTATGAAAATTCAAGATTTTATAATAGAGGCAAAGAAACTAATTTCTCCCAGTTCCAGGCTTGAAGACTCTTATTAATTAGCTCTATTAGGCTTACGATATGGAAGATTAGACAAAGACCTTTACAAACCCTTCATCTTTCTCCATTAGGACCTCCCCCAAACCTGGTCTCCCTTACGTGAGCCCTAGGCTGACATAAACTGGTAGGAGAAAGCAGCCATTTTAGATGAGCTTACTGTGTTTGAATTGATCCTTTTGAACTGTGGTACTGGAGAAGACTCTTGAGAGTCCCTTGGACTGCAAGGAGATCAATCCAGTCAATCCTAAAGGAAATCAACCTTGCGAATTCATTGGAAGGACTCATGAGGAAGCTAAAGCTCCAATACGTCGGCCACCTCATGTGAAGAGCAGACTCACTGGAAAAGACCCTGATGCTGGGAAAGATTGATGGGAAGAGGAGAAGGTACAACAGAGGATGAGATAGTTGAATGGCATCACTGACTCAATGGACATGAATCTGAGCAAACTCTGAGAGACAGTGAAGGACAGGGAAACCAGGCATGCTCTAGTTCATGGGGTTGCAAAGAGTTGGACAAGACTTAGCAACTGAACAACAACTGAGTTTACATTTGAAGACAAAGTAAAACATACATGGGTATAATGGCCAGAGCCTAAAATTAATATGGATGAAATAATGCCTAAGGAGATCACCTATTATTAATGGTTAAAAAAAAAATAACCAAGGGAAACTGGACTCAGAAATGACGGTCTCAAAAGAAAATGTACAAGAAAGGAATAATCAGTAAAACTCAACTGAGATTTTTTAAAAAATCATTGATAAATCATTACCATGTTATTTATGAGGAAAACCATTGATCCTGATTTAAATAATTTCATTAAGCTAAATATGAAAATGAGAAAAATTGGAAACAGATTAACAGTACTCTATGGAAAATTGATTATGGGAAGGAATTAAATTGGCTTAATGATGTTCCCTCAGGAACTTCATGAAAATTAATTCATGCTGGGCCAATTCTGATTAAAATGTTATGCTCATAAATTGGAGTCAAAACATCCTATGCTCTGATGACATCATTCTGCAGCTTGAATGCTTTGCTGTCTTAGATGCTCCTATGCTGCCTTCTCTTGATTTTCCCCCACCCCTGCTTCCTCTTTCCCAGGCCTTCACTTCCATTTATTTTTTTCCACATCTTAGCCCTTATACACAGGTCTTCCCCCAGATTCAGTTCTAAATCCACTTCTGTAAATTCTCTCTTCCTCACTCCCCTACTCTTCCCAGTCTCCTTCTCTTTCTTCCTCCCCTTCTCCCTCAATAAAGTTCAAGATTTCAATCTCCATGTCTCCCCACCCTTTCTCCTGACTGCCAGCTAGACTTCCAATGCCTGCAAGACTCTTTTCATATAGATGTTCTGCTAACACATGACATTCAAATCATTCCAAACTGGATCTAATATCCTTCTCCACAACCTACTGGACACAGGGATGTGCTGGGGCAGGCTCCAACCACCTCATGCTCTGACTGGTACCTCTCTTTTCTGCTCCACATGTAGTGAGTGACACCATCCTGGTAGGCAGAAATCAGCTTTGGTGAAAGTGTCTACAATCTGAAAATTGGCAAATGGTCTCTCTCCGGATTATTTCTCCATATTCCACTCAGTGCCACTGCCTAACATAAGCCATCACTGGTGTGCATCTGGACTATTGCAGTTGTTTCAATTGCAATTGATCCCCTTGACTTCCATCTTTGATCATACAATCTGTCCTTCTCATAGCCACAGGACTCTATCCCTTATAATAGAGTTTTGTATCTTCAATTCTGCTTCCATGTCTCACTATTTTCAAAGGAACTAAGTCCAAAACACAATAGATCATCCTGTGTTCCCAGAACACAAGAAGTACCTGAATATGTACATCTGTGAATGTCTCTTGTATCCCCTTAACTTCAAATGGTCTCACCCTCATCACCCTCATCTCAAGGTCCACTCAGCTAAGAAGCCCCCATCATGACTCTCCCCAGGAAGAAGTAACCCTTCCTTTCTTTGTGCCCACATAACCTTTGTTTGATCACAATTTCTTCTTCCCTCCTAAGCTTCAATGTCTTGTGCATGAAACTTGGCAAGCCATTGACTTCACTTCCATCTCTTTTTAAAACCTCCTTTTGCTCTGAACTGATGGAGATTCCATGTTCCTTTCAACCATGGATTTCCTTCATTTTGCTTTCCTAACCCAATTTAATTATTCCTAAAACCATAAGTATTTACAGAGTTAAGAATGCCTGGTCTGTCTCTCACAATCATGCAAGATGAAAGGATATTTAACCCCAGGCTGGGTGTTCCAAGTGCCTGCAATTAAGTGAATCTTTCTTCCTCCTGTT
Source organism: Antilocapra americana (assembly GCA_007570785.1). NCBI lineage: Eukaryota > Metazoa > Chordata > Mammalia > Artiodactyla > Antilocapridae > Antilocapra > Antilocapra americana. The sequence continues at coordinate 5,249,013 of ML662448.1, forward strand.
AGTTGACTCTGTGATTAAAAAAGAAAATGATTTCATTAGAGATAATTTAGTTGACATTTCTGCTTTGGTTCAACTTGGAGTTGCAACAGCTTCCGCTGCCCTGGCATGATTTAGCATGCAGTGACATCAAGAAACAAGGAATGGGAATGCCCTCAAAGTCCTTGAATCATGGGTGAAACGTGGAGTGAGCAGGAAGAGACAGGGCCCAGAGGAGTTTTGGTTTGTCATAAACACCCATGGGGAGCCACATTAGCTTCTGGCTGGCTGGAGAGGTTGTACAATTTCCCATTATCCTTCCTTTTTCAGCTGTACTTCTCTTCATTGCTCACGTCTAAGGCAGCTGAAGCAGCATCCTCTTAATTATGTACCAGAATTCAGAACTGTGCAATCACAAAAGAAGACATTCACAGATGTAGGGTCAAAGTTGTTTTTCAGTTGCTTAGTCATGTTCAACTCTTTACGTCCCTCTGGACCACAGAACACCAGGCTTCCCTCTTTTTCACCACCTCCCAGAGTTTGCTCAAACTCATGTCCATTGAGCCAGTGATGCCATCCAACCATCTCATCCTCTGTTGTCCCCTTCTCCTCTGCCTTCAATCTTTCCCAGCATCAGAGTCTTTTCCAGTAAGTCATCTCTTCGAATCAGGTGGCCAAAGTATTGGAGCTTCAGCATCAGTCCTTCCAGTGAATATTCAGGGTTGATTTCCTTTAGGATTAATTGGTTTGATCTCCTTGGTATCCAAGGGCCTCTTAAGAGCCTTCTCCAGCACCACAGTTCAAAGGCATCAATATTTTGGCATTTCATCTTTTTTATGATCCAGCTCTCACATCCACACATGACTACTGGAAAAACCATAGCTTTGACTGTATCAACCTTTGTAGGCAAGTATGAGATAAACATGAAGAAAAAGGGAGGTGACACAGGCTCTGAAGTCAGATGGAGTAAACATTCTGTCATTATGAGACCCATGGAAGGAAGGAAGCATGACCATAGTTTTTGGATTTCTGCTCTCCCCTCTGCTGGGGTAGAAGCTTACACCCCACAGCCACGCAGGTGAGAAGATGCTCTCCTGAGGTGGGAATGCAACATCTCCCTTTCAGACTCCCTAGGGATGTGAGGACCTGGATCACTCCACTCACTTTAACACCCTCACCGGTGACAGTAACATTTATTTTGTCTTCTAGTGACTAGCAATCTCAGGCTACCATGAATAAACTACACTAATCGGTGGAAAGATCCATGTTTGGATAATGCTACTTTCTCTGGGGAGGAAAAGTGAGAGAGAAAGTGTTAGTCACTCAGTCATGTCTGACTCTTCGTGACCCCATGGACTATAGCCTGGTGGAATTCTGCAGGCAAGAAGACTGGAATGGGGTGCTATGCCCTTTTCCAGGGGATCTTCCTGTCCCAGGGACTGAACCCAGGTCTCCTGCATTGCAGGCAGATTCTTTACTGCCTGAGCCATCAGGGAAACCCTTTACGGGGCAAGGGTCAACTTAAACTCCCTTATGTAAGAAGAAAGATAATTTTTTATTAATAGAAATTTATAAACCTAAAAATCCATATGACTTCTACCAGATCATCTAGATCCATTCTTAAAAATTAATATATCTCTACCAAATAAAATGATGTTAGTATTTCTAAGCCTGAATATCTGTTTGCTGTCATCTTTTATATGTGGGACCTTTGAACTTTTATACAGAATAGTTCCAATAGCACTATACATTTATATAACGTTCTTCTCTCAAGAAATAACATTCTGCCAAGGAATAACATTGTCCACCTCAGCCTCAATTTTTGTCCTGCTCTTTGAACTGAGAAAAACACAATATCACCTAATAGCCTACAAACGGTGCCTCTTCTCTGGGAGAGGCAAAGACATTTTCAATAAGTACTAAAAAGGGAAAAAACTGGCAAAAAGCACAGACCTGAAAAGATGTCCCCATAGTTTTCTTTGGGGTACTTACTCTTTTTCAAAATTTTTATTGGAGAATAGTTGCTTTACAATGTTGTCTTAGTTTCCACTGCACAGCAGAATGAATCAGCCATCCATATACATGGATCTCCTCCCTTCTGGAATTCCTGCCTGCTCAGGTCCCTACAGTGCATTAAGTAGAGTTCCCTGTCCTGTACAGTATGTTCTCATTAGTTATTCTGTATATAGTATCAATAATATATAGGTGTCACTCCGTATCTTCCAATTCCTCCCACTTTCCCCTTTGGGATCCATATATTTGTTCTCTCTATTTGTGTCTCTGTTTCTGTTTTGCAAGTAAGATCATCTGTACCACTTTTATAGATCCTATATATATATATATATATGCTACTTTTCTCTTTCTGACTTACTTCACTCAGCATGACAGTCTCTACATATATCTGCAAATGGCACTATTTCATCCCTTCCTATGGCTGAGCAATATTCCATTGTGTATTTGCACCACTTCTTTATCCATTCATCTGCTGATAGATATCTAGGTTGCTCCCATGTCCTGGCCATTGTACGTATCAGGGTACTTACTCTTAAATGACAACACACTGAAGTCACCTTCCTGATGTCCTGAAGGAAGAAGGGTCCCACCTCTCGAGTAACCCTCCACCTGTGACCCAGAGCTTCGTCATCCTGAACCTCTCCTCCACCAACACCTCCTGCCCTCCCCTTCCAACAACGACAGCTCTTCTACAGCCTGAAAAATCCACTGACTGATCCTCTTGCTTTCCTGGAAACCTCCTTCTCTTTCTCCCTCCTTCCATCATTCTTCATTACTAAACATGGCTTAGAATCAAAATCTCTATTTCATCGTCACCCAACCACTCACTTTGAAATCTTTCCCCACCTTGCTTAGGTTCTACCAAACTGTTTTCCTATCTTTATTGCTTTTACACACGTCAACAAGGACCTTCTTTTGCCACAGAAATAAACTTTCTTCCTAACTTCTCAAGGCATCTACACTGGGGACACCTGCTTCTCCCCTCACCCTCCTGACACACTGCCCTTCCTCCAGCTCCAGGACACTCATGTCCTTCTTCTCATGCTCCTACAGCTGTTCTCTGCTGAGGTCTTCAGCTGTGCACTAATGATGCCGGGTTCCCAGGGCTGAGTTCTGAGCCTCTGATGACTCTTCTTTCTCTCAACCTCCTTCCCAAAGAGACTAGTTACTTGTTCCATTCACTGAATTCTCGTTTCTAGGACGGCTCTCTCAAGCACCTACCTTACCTCTCCAAATGCCTTGGAATCCCACTTAGATTTTCTGCCATCAACTCAAATTCAACATATCCAATGAGAAATTATCAACGCTGGAACAGATCCCAGAGAACAGAGGCTGCTTGTCAGTGTCTCCACATTTATGACCCATGTGCCTTGCATGGACTAAGCTTTCTGAATATCTACATCTACAATATTAGAGTCAAAATATCTTTCCTGCCTGGTCCAGAGGGTTGTTGTGATGGTCAAATGGTTTTTACACCTACAGAGCACTGTAAATGCCTAAGGTAGAGCCTTGACAATTCTCCTACCTCCCCCATTGTTCTAAGGAGCCCTTCCTAAGTCTCAGAATCAGCGCCTTCTCTTCTCCCTTCTCGGTGCCTCCAGGTGCATCTTCAAGTCCTGCAACTCCCCCTCGAGGCATCCATCCTCATTCTTTCAGTCCAGATCTTCATCCCCTAGTATTGGGTTGACCCAAACGTTCATTCTGTAAGATGGTACAGAAAAACCCAAACTTTCTGGTCAACCCAATACTTGCTTTCTGCAACAGTTTCCTAATTCAGACATTTCCCTCTTTTTCTCCTCTCTGTCCATTCTGCTACCCACTCACCCCCACAACAACCTTCCTAAGTTTTAAATCCCACAACATCTCTTCCCATTTCCTAAACTGATAATGGTCCCCACTCTGCCCAGGAAAATATCCAAATTCTCCTGGCTGACTTTCAATCCCTCTGGAACATATCTTTTCTCTCCAATCAAAATGATCTCCAACAAATCCAAAATCAGAACCCACAACTCCTAAATGTAAACGCCATGTCTCCCCTCAAGGCTGAAAGCTCCATGAAAATATACCTACATTAAAAAAACATGTCTTCAATTTATTCTGTGTAACCCACACTGCGTAGTCCACAGTGACTGAGCATGTGGTGTTGGATCCAACTTGCGCTGAAAACACTAAGCAGGGTAATATGATCACGAAATCATATTGAAATGAAAGCCACTTCAGTTTCAATAATAACATCATCCAGCCCCACGCTGGGGAGCCAGGCCCAGGGCCAAACCAAAGAATGAGCAACAAAAGTCAGTGTATTTGTTGGAGGTTTTAGCACAGTAAAACTGATCTAGAAACATAGCCTGAGGCCCAGTTAACAAAACTTTATGGTGGGAGGAAAAAAAGAAACAAAACCATGGAAGATTCCCAGTGTCTAAATCATGAGCAGGAAACCAAAAGACTCTGACATATCTGCGCATTGCAAAGACAGAAGACACCTTGATCCCTAAACAGGTGAGACGAGTCAGAGCCGCTTCAAGCCAGTGTCCTTTCCAGGGGCACAGAAATCTCCCTGCTTAGGGACAGATGACCATCTGCCAGAGGACATTATGAGCATGGAACCCTGGTACTGGGCATCAGTCAGATCCAGCAGCTCCCCAGGGAAGGCCAGTGATGATCCAGTGCAGAGGCCACAGGAGGGTGGCAGGCTCAGGAGCCACGGGCTGGCTTTCCCAGTCACCCTCTGTCCCCAGAGACCACACGGAGGCCACCAGATCTATTCAGCGGGAAGATCTGGACAGGAGCGCGTCCAAGAGAAGGCTTCCATCTAGAGCGGCTATGGTTAGTGAATTCTGGAGTCAGGGAAGCCTCAGGCAGTGTCCTTTCTTATCAGTTCATGGAAATCACGTGGGGAAGGCGGTTAATGACAAACAGTGACACCATACAGAGCTTCATGGAATATTCTGGTTAATTTTCTCTCCATGATGGATCGTATTTTCATTAACCATGGGCCCTTTACTGGATAGTAGGCACCGCTGGGGGTGCCCACAATACATCAGCAAACCAAACAGACATGGTACTTAATATACTGAGGAGGCAGGCAATGAACCAGAAAGTGACAAAGGGAACTGCAGGCAGTGATAAGTGAAATGCAGAATTCTTAACAGGCTGGAAAGGATGTAGGTGGTCAGGGACCTGAGGGAGGCAGTCAGTGGAGGCCAGGGGACAAGGATGCATCTCCAACTCCTTCTCACCACCCTCCTCTGGCTCCTGGAGTTGGGAGCCACCTCTCAGCCAGAGCTCTGTCTCCACCCCTGCCTGGCACAAATAGTACATTGCCTCTTTACTCCTTTGGGAAGCCTGGCACCATCACAGCAAAGCAATGCCTCCATACCTAGACACGGTTAAGTGTGTATGGACACGTGAGCTCTTTTCTAGTTATTTCATTTCATGGACAAGCATGCTTTTGGACATGCTTGACCTGATTAGAAATGGACCCTAAAACATTCACTTTTTTTCCTGGCAATCTTGTATAATTTCCGAACACTTCCATTCCTATGACACTCAGCAGCTCTGAACGGAGTGTTCACTGTGGATACATTTGTGGTTCTCAGCATTCCTGGGTCCCACTCACCTCTCACCGACCTGTGCGTGATGCAGCCAAAGGGCAGGCCAGCTGCTCACAGGAAAAACACCTGTTTGCTAGGAGTTGACATGAGGAGGGAAAACAGGCCCTCAGGACTTGCGTCCTTTGTAATGGCTTTCCACCCAGTGAAAAGTGGGGGCCAACGAGGCTGCTCTCCTAGCCTTACTTTCTCACGACCTGCATCAATTCAGAATACTTCATGAATAATTTTTATCCATCATTTCAGACTTGCACTTAGGATGGAGGGGTTTGTTTCTCTTATTCGATTTTATGCACAGAGGAGGAAAAGATCACTTAACATGGACCCATGTTTCTCCTAAGTTTGACACCCTAAGCCTGGGCTGCACAGAATTAGAATCACACATTTTGGCCCATGGAAATCATTCTCACTGTTTGGAAGTGGGTATGTAACACTGTGGGCTTTTCAGGGGGCTCAGTGGTACAAGAGTCCGCCTCCCAATGCAGGAGACGCAGGACACTGTGGTTTTGGTCCCTAGGTCAGGAAGATCCCCTAGAGAAGGAAATGGCAACCCACTGCAGTATTCTTGCCTGGAGAATCCCAGACAGAGGAGCCTGGTGGGCTACAGTCCATGGGGTAGCAAAAGAGTCAGACACGACTGAGCACGCACACACTCAGTATAGCACTGCACTGCCTCAGCCCCAACTGCCTAACTTTCATTCTTAACGTTCTCTCTGATCCAGGTGGAGTTTTTAAAAAATAAGACCTTTAATGGAAAATGATTGGTACAGGTCTTCTATTTCCACTTTGCATCTGCAGCTATTGTTTTACTTAGTTTGTGCCCTGGTGGGCTGGCCCTTTGTTGTGGCCTGCTCTGGGGTATGGGGGCCTGCAGAGGGGTCTTCTGTTGGAATGCGGGTCTTAATGAGCCATTTCAGAAAGACAGCCTTCTGCTGAGCCGGGAGTCAGAGCACCGGAGATGCCCCCAGGAGAGGATGGCTTATGAATTTCTAAGGTTGCCATTCTCATTTGCATTTAAACATAATGCCTGAAGAAGAACAATTTCACCAGTGATTTTCTGAGATGGGAAGTGAGGGAGTTTAGAGGTTGAATATGTACAAATTATGTTAATACAACAGAGGTAAATGAAAGTCAAGAGCATTGTCATGTAAAACATACACCTGTTATCTAAATGCCTATTTTCTACCAAAGGTTGCTCCCCCCACCCTGCCCCCCACCTTTAGGTGAAGTGTGATGGAAAGCAAGTGAACCTTTAAAATTCCTATTTGATTAAAACCATCTGAAGATTCCTCCCATTCCTGTAACCCAGGCTTCAGAAACCTTAACAAGAGGAAGAATAGTTGGTGCCTGGTGACTTGATACAATGCCTTGAAACCAATCTGATTTAACACCTGTGCGCTCGCCAATACGTGTACTCCAGCTCAAAAGTGATTTTGACACTGACTGAAGGACGACCACAGACTCTGTGCCCAAACACTGGCAGATAAGAAGCTAAGTGCAGTGACGGAAGGCGCCTGGCTACACGCGGGCATCCTCACCGCCCTGACCCGCAGATAGCGAGCCTGCTCGCCTTCACCACAGGGGCATCCAGCATTTATCTGAAACCGCCTCTTCCAGGTCTGACCACCTTTTGTCTCTCTGACTAATGAAAAAGGGTAATGGTCTGGAAGCGCCGCCCTGCGTCAGGGAAGGGTCTCTTGTTGAGCGTAAAGTAATTCAGAAGGTAACACTGGTGATCACACTGCAGAGCTGAAAGGTTACTGAGTGGGATCTGTTTGAACCCCTGCTCCCCGTCCACCCATTTGGTGCCAGCCAAGACCATGGGCACATCACTTTCCACGCTGTGATACAACACACATACGAAGCTATCCCGGGGCCAGCAATGATGCAGCCCTGTGACGGTGCGGTGACATGGAGGAGTCCCGTCAGCAGGCTGTAATTCAAGGTCATTAATAATGTCCTTCCTGAAATACACAGCTTCAACCACTAAGAGGGTGTTAAGAAGACTGTCCACTTTGTTTGGAACTTAAAATAACCAAAACAACCCACAGTATGTGAGCCAGCCATGAAGCCTGTCAACCTGGAAGGCTTCTTTAACCTGGGACTGGCATTCGCCTGCTCTTACTTTTCAGCCAACTTGATTTTCAGCCTTGCCGAACTCTTTGGGTCTTTTATCTTGACAGCAGTTAGGCTAGGGAGCATGATGTGGAGTTTGAAGCCAGAATCCACTCAGACTCACTGAATTACTCATTTTAACCCCAATGAATTGGGGAAGAATTAGGTCTTCTTCAGTATCACACAAAGAAGGGAAAAAACTCAACAATCTATCTAAACTAACCAAGTATCTCAACAATTTTACCTGGGCAAGACACTGATGCTGGGAAAAACTGAGGGCAAGAGAAGGGGGCGACAGAGGATGAGATGGTTGTATAGCATCACTGACTCAACAGACCTAAGTTTGAGGAAACTCAGGGAGATAGTGATGGACAGAGAAGCCTGGCATGCTGCAATTCGTAAGGTCGCAAAGAGTCAGACATGACTTAGTGACTGAACAACAACAACCACAACAAGCTATTCCTAGAAGTGAAAGTGCTTGTCCCTCAGTCGTGTCTGACTCTGGGACCCCATGGACTGCAGCCCGCCTGGCTCCTCTGTCCATGGGATTCTCCAGGCAAGAATACTAGAGTGGGCGGCCATTTCCTTCTCCAGGGGATCTTTCAGACCGAAGGATCAAACCCAGGGCTCTTGCATTGCAAGCAGATTCTTTACTGTCTGAGCCACCAGGGAAGCCCAAGATATACCTAGACAGTATATTAAAGAGCAAAGACATCACTTTGCCAACAAAGTTCTGTTAAGGAAAGGTATGGATTTTCCAGTCGTCATGTATGGATACAGAGAAGGCGATGGCACCCCACTCCAGTACTCTTGCTTGGAGAATCCCATGGACAGAGAAGCCTGGTAGGCTGTAGTTCATGGGGTTGCAAAGAGTTGGACACAACTGAGCGACTTCACTTTCACTTTTCACCTTCATGCATTGGAGAAGGAAGTGGCAACCCACTATCTTGCCTGGAGAATCCCAGGGACGGGGGGGCCTGGTGGGCTGCTGTCTATGGGGTCCCACAGAGTCAGACATGACTGAAGTGACTTCGCAGCGGCAGAGCATGTATGGATGTGAATGTGCACCATAAAGGAGGCTGAGTGCCAAAGAATTGATGCTTTTGAACTGTGGTGCTGGAGAAGACTATTGAGAGTCCCTTGACAGCAAGGAGATCAAACCAATCAATCCTAAAGGAAATCAATCCTGAATATTCACTGGAAGGACTGATGCTGAAGCTGAAGCTCCAACACTTTGGCCATCTGATGCGAAGAGCTGATTCACTGGAGAAGACTCTGATGCTGGGAAAGATTGAAAGCAAAAGGAGAAGAGGGAAGCAGAGGAGGAGATGGTTAGATAACATCACCAACTCAATGGACATGAACTTGAGCAAACTCCGGGAGATAGGGAAGGACATGGAAGTCTGGTGTGCTGCAGTCCACAGGGTCGTAAAGAGTTGGTCACAACTTAGGGACTGAACAACAACACAACAAAAGATACACCTGCTTCTAAAATATGAATCACAATGGCAGGGAAGTCTTCTGATTTCAAATCTATGGATGCCAACGTGGACCACGGAAATATATTTGTAAACTAATTATCTGTAAACCAAGACATTGACTTTGGCATTTTGCTAATTAGTGAGAATAAGATGGAGAAACTGTTTAGGGAACTTGGATTCTCATACACCCTGTATCCTTAGAGCACGATCCCGGACTAGGAGTGAGAGGCACGTGAGTTTCCATATTATTACAGACCTTTGGAACCCAGCTGGCAAAGGCAGGACAAGTGGCATGTGTACTCTGGTGAGCCCTTGTGGCCACAACCCTTCCTGCCAACATCTTGTCGTAGCTTTCCTTTCCCTCTTTCTTTTTTGGCCAAGCCACCCTAGATCATAAAAGTGATGCATCAAAGAATATCTCACTAAATTGTGGGAAAGCACAGCCAGGGAGACGGAGAGCTAAAATACAGAAAAGGAAGCTAAGAAACAGATTCTGAAAGCAGTATTCTACTGGTAAGAAGGTGACAGATGGACCCAGATCCATACAACCAGCCAAGGGCTGAGGCAGGATATTTTACTATCCTGGTGCCCAGCCAGGGTTTTTGCATACAGTTCATTGCACTGTAAGAGGAGGTTAATATCAACTCTTCTTCAAAATCAAATTCTATTAGATATGGATTTCTGGTGGGAATATTTTAGAAATTAAAAAGCATTTTCAATTTAAATTAAATATCTAATTATGCCCCCAAGAATTCATACCTCAATAGGAATCTGTTCTACTTCACCCTCTTATAAAAAGAAAAATTCACTTTTTTCTTTCTGGTCATAAATTAACAGTTCTGTGCAAAATGATTCATTTTCACCTCTGATTAAAATGCAGCTGATTAAAATAGGTTTGGGGATTAGAATCTGAGGTCCAGGGATTCAAGGAAGTTGTAGGGACTAGTTCCTGGATGTACATACACATATTTTTCTAGGAAAATGTTCTTAGCATTTATCAGATTTTCAAATGGATCTAGGACTTTCCCCAAAGATGAATAACTCTGTTCCAGAGAGGGCTGAGGTTTTGGCAAAAGTAAGGAATCCGCACTCCGGAATCTTGTTTGTCTCAATAGCTTCTAAATCTCTTTGATTCGCACAATTGCTTTTAAATTCACAAAGGAAATCCGTAAGACCTACAAAGAAAAGTCAACTTCAGCTCTCACTGGAAGGGAAACGGGCAGGAACTGATGAATTCTGCAGTGATGAAAATTTAATATACAACTTTTTATTTCATTTCAGGTAGCCTGAATTTCAGATTGGATACTGTCAGCAGAGAAACCATTTCTTTCCCTTTTTAACCCCCTTAAAGGTCTTTTTACCTTAAAAAAGAAAGGCTCATATTTACTTGACTTGAATTTTCCTAGCAAGCTTTTTTCTTCTGAATTCAAGTGACTGGAACTGAAATTATTCCACCTGGGGAGAAGAGAAAGCTGAAAGCCAATTTAATATTGGTTTTCAAATACATGAAGAGTACTCAGACGGTGGATGACGGCCCAAGGAAATGGTCTCTGAACTAAACTATGAAGAATCCGAGTTCTACTCTGAAGTTAAATTTCCTGACATAAAGAGTTCATAACATTAAACTGAGAGGCTTAAGGACGGTTTTCGGAGACTTTCTGAATAGGACAGATCCTTTAAAAGTTTGGGATGGTTTGGATGTGGTCTTGCCTGACGTCAGGAGGGTGAGTTTCCCCCCACAGTCCCTTCCTGGCCTGTAAATGTAAGGATATGGCTGGTGTATCAGAAGATCCAACACGCACCCTGGGCCCAGAGTCACCTCTCTAACCTGGGCTGGACAGCCGCCAACCAATAAATCCCACACACCAGTCATCTTTCAGCCACTATTGCCCATTTGGGGCCTACTTCTGTCTGAGGCTAGGGTGGGGGTATCCAATAGAGGGGAGGGTGCTGTTCCCCAGTTTTACCACCAATCCTCCACCAAAGCCTCGGAGAACCTATGTTTTCAAGGAAAACAGAAGTATTGGGTTGTCCAAAAAGTTTGTTTGGGTTTTTCTGTAAGATCGTACAGAAAACCAGAATGAACTTTTTGACCAACCCAAAAGATCTCAGGTGTGATAGTAGACACTTGCATGAATGTCAGTTTTGTTTAAATCCATATTTAAGTTTTCAGCACATCTTTTTTCTTCTCTTGGCAAAAAGCAGAGCCTGGCTCTGCTACTGAAACACCATCCCTCTGATTGGGCTGGTCTCTGCCTCCCTATTTGCTGGACAATCCTGTCCCCACTAAGAAGGGAGGAGATGTCTACTGTCTACCTTCAGTTTGGCCTCAAAAGTCTTTATGTAAATCCCAAAGTGGACACCAAGGGGACACAAGGGTCTGGAAACTCTGCTCCCTCCAACTCTGATCAGCCCATCCTCACAGGCTTAGAGACCCTAAACTGTTCAAGGAGCCTAGAAGACATCTGGTCAACTTCTGTCTATAATACTTGCCCCTCAGTCAAGGCTCCCAAGTGGTTCATTCAGCTCCAGCCAGAGCATCCCCAGGAGGAGGAATCACTACTTTCAACCAAAGCATCCAAAAGTTGGCCTACTCTAAACAAGAGAAAGAGCTGGGCTGAAATCTGCCTCTTCCTCTTGCCCACGTGTCCCTTCACACGAGTCTGTGCAATGTCACTCAAAGATCTACACACAGGACTTTCACCTGGGCAATAAAGTCCAAGGCAGCCGCAGGGTACGTGCCTTCAGGTATGGGGTCTCGGGGTTGTTTTGCTTTTATATTTTGTATGTTTTTTATTTGCTTCAGATGTAGCTGAACTGTCACTTGCCGGCACCCTGGATGCTTTCTTATACCCCTGCAAGGAGACCTCAAGTCAGCTAATGTGAGAAACTGGGAACGAAGACCCCTTATCCCGCTGTCTTACTGAGGGAATCTCCTTTTCAAAATAAAAGTCAAAAAGTTATTGCATGATCCTGGGAAGATCCCACTCAGCTTTCCATGGTTGCGATCACAGAATGTCAGGTTCAGGAGCAGAATTCCTATGAGGTTAGTGACATCTCTTCTTTTCGGAAACAAAATAACTTGAAAAACATGTCTGAGGATCCTTTACAAGTTGAAGAATACTCACAGAACTCCGATCCACAGGAAAATTCTCAACATGGTACATTGTAGCTGCCTAGCGCAGAGCTGAAAACCCAGCAGAAACCATGAATGGCTCAGGAGTTCAGTATGGAAAACATTTAGAAAATGCTCACAGTATGGTTTTATTAACATTAGTAATACAGTAATATCAATGTGGTACTATGAACACATCATCATTGCATGCGTCCTAAGTCACTTCAGCCATGTCCCGACACTTTGCAACCATGAACTGTAGCCCGCCAGGCTCCTCTGTCCACGGGATTCTCCAGGAATGAATACTGGAGTGGGTTGCCATTTCCTCTCCAGTGATCTTCCTGACTCAGGGATCGAACCCATGTCTCCTATCTCTTGCACTGGCAGGTGGGTTATTGCCCACTAGTGCCATCTGGGAAGCCCACCTCAACATTACTTATCAATGAATAAAAATGTCAACAGAGAGAATATGAAGGGGAAAGTCACTGGCTTTTCCCCAAGCACACGACCTGAGCAGCCGACATGGCAGATGGAAATCATCATCCAGAGGATGTGGGCATCCTCCTTCTCCTCCTGGAGGAGGACACAGTGCATGAGCATGCATGACACAGCCAGGAAGAGATGAAGAGCTAACGAGACCAGGAGTGGGCATTTAAGGCCCGAGAATGGGGCCTCCAACTGGGAGAGACCAATTCAAGGAAGGAAGGAAGATACTTTAAGCCTCTCTCCAAAATCTGAAAAAAAGTAGGGAATATTTGGCTAACAAGCACATATGTCTACCTTCCTCCTGCTCTCAAAGACAAAGACTTGGATTAAGTTATTTTCGAGTGACCCCTCCAGGGCCTTGTGCACACGAGGCGTTTCTCACACATGTATACTGAATGGATTGCATTTTCTCAAGGCCAGAGTCCCAGCTTGAGAACTAGCTCGTTTCAGTAATAAGAGGTGCCATGTGAGAGGAGTCTCTGTAGAAAAGAAGTAGGCTGGCTGGTCACAAGCTCAGAACAGCTGTGGGGCTGAGGCTGCATAAGAACAAATCAGGGAGAAGTCTCCTAAGCCATGAAAAGCCACCATTCAGAGTCCAATGGAGAAAAAAAAGCTCCGTGTATTTTTAGGTTTCTTTTTTCTATTCTTTATTTACAAAAATAAATGACTTCCTAGTTCTGCTATCTCTATATTAAATGTTTTCTTTCCTGCTGCAAATTCACTATTTGAACTCTGAGCATCACTAACAATTTGAATTCCGTAGAGCAAAGCAATGCAGATAATGCAAATGCTGTTCTGAGTATCATATCGTGCTGTCTACATTTCTCACCATCTGCGGCTTCCAACTACACTTCTTACCATAATCAGGTGCCCTTAATTAAGTTTGTTTCCACCCAATTTTTTTATAATGTAAAAATTCCCAACAATCTCCTTGGACTTATGGCCCCATTATGGCTACAGCACGCTATTCAACCCCAGGGACTGCTTGACTTAAGTTAATAGAGGATTGTGAGTTTCATATTCATCGTCATAATGTTGCTTATGGAAATGCGTATTATGCTGTTTGCCTTCCCCTGCTGCTCCGCAACCTCGTTTCAGCCTCGAGGGCTGTGGGGCACACGTGGCCCTTGTGCCAGGAGAGGAGACACGAGAGAAGCCCTAGCAGACACCACGCCGTTGTCCTCTCTCCTCCGACTGCTGCTATGACGACCCTCTGGCACAAACCTGCGTGAGGTGGCAATGAGAGACGGGGCACATCTCAGAAACAACTGGACCAGGAAGAAGGAAACGAAGAAAGGCAACGATTTCTCTTTCCCAAGATGTGGCAATTTTTAGATTTCAAAAGAATAACAGACAGACACACTAAGAACTGGACTTGTGACAACTCCTTTTCTTTTCCTGATTCCATTAATGCCAGGTCTGCTAACTTCAACCATGAGACCATGTATTTTCTTCTTATTTAATACTCCCTGGGCAGCAATTACCTGGATCAATTTTCTTTTATCCAGATTGATTCTATAAAATAAATGTCTTTTGGTCACGGTATTTTATTTACCAAAATACGTGTTGGCATAATACGTTTTTATAGTCAGTCTAAGAGAACTTAAAGTAAGAGAGTTATTATTAAATTCTAGGAGTATTTCCTTTAATTATAAAAGTAATTTATGTTTGTAAGAACAAAGTAAAAAAGAGTAAAAATATTAAATAATGTCACAGACCAAAATGATCTCTAATAATAGTGTATATTTATAAAATTGAGACCATCCCCTGCATGCTGTTGTATACACTTATTTTCCAGTTAACATATTATAAAATTTTCTTATGATATAAGCGCTCTTCAAATTGTCTTTTAATGTCACATAGGGCAAAGGAATTTTTTCCAATTCCTTGATGCATTAAATGAAACTATGATACATATTTCTGTAGATATCTTAAATTTCTTTACTCATGCTCAAAATTGCTCTGTAGAAAATTAACAGGTTAAACCTCTAAAAGGATGCGACAAGAATGTCTGCTCCCAATCCTTTACAGTGTTTAATTTTTTGCCAATATGATGGGGGACAAGCGACGATACTTATATTTTCATTTGTGTTTTTCCATATGCTTTCTTGGACAGTTTGACACTGTCTTTTGTGAATGGGCTGCCCAGGACCTTTGCCCATTTTTCTTTTACAGCACTGGGTCTTTTCCTGTATATATGTGCTTAGTTGCTCAGTGGTGTCTGACTCTGCAACCCCATGGACTATAGCCCGCCAGGCTCCTCTGTCCATGGGGATCCTCCAGGCAAGAATACTGGAGTGGGTTGCCATGCCCTCCTCCAAGGGATCTTCCCAACCCAGGATCAAATCCAGGTCTCCCGTATTACAGGCAGATTCTTTACCGTCTGGGCTACCAGGAAAGCCCATGGGTCTTTTCCTAATTGACACTTAACAATCCTTTATGTTTGAAAGATATTAACAGACTAAAAAATTGGTCCAGTTTGTCATTTCCCTTTAAATCTGAGATCATGTTTTAAAAAATCAAAAGAAGAGGAATCTATATTTGTGTCATTTCCCCGGGGAGCTTCAAGGCATCATTGGAAATGACTCCATTTATAATAATCAGATACAGGTGATGTTCTGAACTTGTCCATTAGCTGCTAACCACATAAGACAGAAAAGTACTTAAACCTTTTGAAAAAGAGAGCCTTGACGACTATTGGAAGACATAAAGTGAGGCTTCCATTGCTCTTCTGCCATTCATGAGATCAGGACCCAGCAGTATCCAAAGACCCCATCCCTACAGAAGGCTCTTTCCAAGCACGGGAGCCACACGCCAGCAGGCAAAGGCCGTCTAGGCCAGTTGTCATCCTTTGGAATGCCGGCTGGAGTTCGAAGGAACCAAGGAATATAAACTGAACAGAATAAAGCACCCCAGTTTGAGCAACTGCACTCACTGAGCCACTTGAATTCCTGAGCCTCATTCTGGCAAGTTAACTACAGGAAATATTCCTCAGGACTCTGATGTGTAGACCCAGGACACTAAATTTACTAGAAACGTGTAGAAAACATTCAACTCAGAGCATTTAATTCAAAATGCAACTGAAAATGAGGCAATCAAGAAGAGAACTAAGATTAAAACTAATACAGAAAATCAGGACAGAAAAAAAAATACTTCCCAATTATAAATAGAGAAAGAGGACATATGATACCACTTATATGTGGAATCTTAAAAAATCATACAAATGAACTAACGAAGCAGAAACAGACTCACAGACTTGGAAACTGAACTTATGGGTGAGGGCAGAGAGGGACAGTCAGGGAGTCTGGGATGGACATGTACCCACTGCTGTATTTAAAATGGATAACCAACAAGGACCTACTGTACAGCTCGGGGAACTCTGCTCAATGTTATGTAACAATCTAAATGGGAAACATTTTTTGAAAAAGAATAGATACATATGCAACTGATTTACTTTGCCGTACACCTGAAACTGATACAACAACACTGTTAATCAACTATACTCGAACATAAAATAGAAAGTTACAAAAAAAAAGTATATGCTAGGACTAAAAACATACTTCGTAATTAAAGACGGGGGAGGATTTAACAGTGGAGGAAACAGAACATACTGGGCTTTAGGAGTTAGGTTCACTCTTCTACAATTACTCAGTTAATTACCACATACAAGTAATCTCCCTGACAGACAGGACATTATCTTCATCATAGTATGTGAGCACTCATTCATACACAGGATAATCCACACACCCTTAATAAAGACAAAAACCTCAGCCCCTTAAAGAATTATTCATGTGCCTGTGGCTGGTTAGAATTCAACCATAAGAGATTAGAAATATACAAGAGGAAATCCAAGTTCTGCTTCATCAGATGAGCCTGGTACAGGTGGGAGATTAACTCGCAGCGTTTCTTGAACAGGAAGTCAAGCCATCTGTCCCCATCCATCCCCGTGGCGGATGATGTACACCTTGAACTGAGCCTGTTCTTCTCGTGGCCTGTTCCCGCCACTCTGCTGTGAGTGGTTTATAACTTTTCAGTCATTCGTATAAAGGATGCTTCCCACAGTTCTGCATCACCCGCGTTTTCCTTCATCTGTGTGTGCCTGCTCAGTCCCTCAGTTGGGTCCCACTCTTGGCAACCCTACAGACTGTAGCCCACCAGGCTCCTCTGTCCGTAGGATTCTCCAGGCAAGAATCCTGGAGTGGGCTGCCAGCCCTTGTTCAGGGGTCTGGCATGGTTGGCCACCTGAGGGGAGAAACTGCAGAGAACAAGGACTGGAATCTTCTTATCTGATTGACCTCAGAAGGGCCAGAAGTCAGAAACACAATTATCTGGACAATTTGGGTGAGAAAAACTCACTTTTCCCTGAATTCTTTGTTTAAAGAGGCTTTAATAGCCTGAATTACTCAGATAATTGTTCTGCGTTGGTTTGCCTGTAATTAAAATCAGGACGGGAATAACACTGCCAGGCAAGCAGTGTGGTCTGGTTCAGACTGCCGAGTACTCACTTCAGAGGTTAATGCGATGGTTGTACTACACAGCTCCAGAAAGTGCCAGCTGAGCAGAAAAATTCATTCTAACAACATTAGTTTTAATTTCACTAATTTCATAAGAAATCTACTTCACAGAACTTTTATATAAAACCATGGTTTTCAAGCATGAGAAAGAAAAGCTCTTTCCTTTTTTTTACATAAAATAATCTAAATTATAAAAGTGCTTTCCTCCCAATTTGTCAAGACTGTTTTTTTTTTTTTCCACTTTTGTACTCTTCCATTTTTTTCAACTTTATCACGGATTATGAAAAAAAAGTGAATATTATTCGCTCAGTCGTGTCTGACTCTGTGACTCCATGGACTGTAGCCTACTAGGCCCCTCTGTCCACAGAATTCTCCAGGCAAGAATACTGGAGTGGGTTGCCATCTCCTTCTCCAGGAGATCTTCCCAACCCAGGGATCAAACCCAGGTCTCCTGCATTGCAGGCAGATTCTTTACCATCCAAGCCACCAGGGAAGCCCCATAATCGATTGTAAGTTGCCACTACTTCTTAAAATGTCAGGCTTCTCGTGCTGAGGTGATTACGCCAAGAGCTGAAATACTATGGATAGTGAACAAGGCACACTGCATCAAAGGCTCACATATAGGGATCCATCCTTCCAACTACACAATTCACTGACTTTTGTATACGAAGGGGATGTACGAAGCTTTTAAATTTGGTCCAAGGTAGAAAATTTTAATAATGTAAGATCTTCACTCAGCTTCTATATCCTGTTTTGTCCAAAGTCCTTATCTCAGTACACTATGAAATACTGTGTCTAGAAAAACTAAACACTGGCTCCTTCTGTGAAGGTCTGGGCTGAGAATTAAGATTGCTTAGAAATAATCTGAAAGACTGTCTACATGTGTTTTTGCTTTGTTTTGGTAACTCACAAGATCAGAAATATGCTATAGTCCTATGGATGTCAAAATTAGTGACTAGAGTCCTTCCCTGGTGGCCCAGCAGTCAAGAATCCACCTGCCATGGCAGGGAACTCGGATTCAATCCCTGATCCAGGAACTGAGGTCCCGCATGCCTTGGGACAACTAAGCCCAAAGGCCCCAATTACTGAGCTTGCTTGCTCTAGAGCCCAAGCGCCATAACTACTGAAGCCTGGGCACCTCAACTAGACAGCACCCCCTGTTCACCGAGACGGGAGGAAGGCTGGGCACAGCAATAGAGCTGGTGCACCGCAAGGAAGACTGTGCAACCAAAAACAAATCTTTGAAACTTAGATAAAATTCCTGAAGTGCAAACATCAACTACTGTTTAAAAAGAATCACTGACTTGAAATGGAAAAAGATATGTGAGTAAATCTGCAAACCTAAACACAAAATAGTCTCTTAATACCATTGCTCTAGTTCTGGAGCATCCAGCCCTACCCCCACCCTGCCCATCAAGAGGACCCAGTTAATTCAGGAGAGCGGCTTGCTGCCTGCGATCCTTGCCAGAACACTTAACAGGCCCCTCATTTGTCGGGTGGTTTTATAGGTCTCTGGTGCTGAGCAGAGGTAAGGACAGCTTGCAGGGCAGGAGGAAGACAGATAAAACCACCCCGCTGTGCAGACTTAGCCCATTTGCACTGGCTCTCATACAGAAAACAAATTGCAACCTCTCACAAAGGGGCTCTTTTCTGCACTAGCAACCCTGAAAAATGCAGGCAAAAAAAAAAAAAAAAAAGTGAGTAAATCAGGCAACTTCACATCAGGAGGAAAAAAAAAAAAAAGGCTACCATTCCAACAGCTGCTCTCATAATTAAGAACAGATTTTATCACTAAACTCTTGCCGGTTTTGTCTGCAGCAAAACAAATACACAGATGTGAGGCATTCCATACTAGAAATTTTGTATTGGGCAACCAAACCGAATTCACCTTTTCTGCTTTAAAATCTTCTCTTAAAATATAATCCAAAGAGAAAAGCATACGCCAACGTTCAAACCTTAAGTACAACTATATTTCTGTCATCATCTTGCAACTAAATTTATTTTGGCATTCTCCCAAACTCACTTTCTTTTTATATATTCAGAACTGCAATGGGCTGCCATGGACATGACCTCTCTCAAATAATGAAAGTGTGCCACCAGCTTCTTTTACTCATAAAATTGGCTCAATTTATGGCTGCCTCATTTATCTACGTTTTAAAAGATTGCATGGCACATGCAGTAAAAGGAATAGCATTTGACCTTTTTAAAGGTAAATTGGTGTGCTGTTAAGTCAGAGAAATAAAATTAATGAAATGATAAAATTATAATAAAAATGGGTAGGTGAGGGCAAATTAATGGAATGCCACTCTGCTGCAATGGGAAATCTACAGTTCACATAATATGTGTGATTCTCCCAAACAAAATGCTGAACAAAAGCAGCCAATAATATAAAGTACAAAAATGGGCAAAAATGATTTAAAGTTAAGATACTAGTCAACCATGGGTGGATGGGGCAGGTGCTGGAAGGGGGTTATCAGGGGTCTTCTAAGGGCCTAGTAGTGCTCTCTTAATCTGGGTGATGGTTACACAGATGTGTTCAATTTGTAAAACTTCTTCACGCTGAATACTTAAGGATTGCTTTTCCATAAATAAAGGGTACTTCCACAAGAAGCAAAAAAGAAACTAAATTTAAAAAATACTCAAGGCAAAAGGAACGCAGATGTATAGAATAGACTCGTGGACTCTGTGGATGAGGGTAAGGGTGGGATGATATGGGAGAATGGCATTGAAACAAGTTAACTATCATATGTCTAATCAATCGCCAGCCCAGGATTGATGCTCGGGGCTGGTGCATCGAGATTTCCCGGGGGGAGGGAGGAGGGAGGGAGGAGGGAGGGGGGTTCTGGAGGGGAAGCATATGTAAACCCATGGTGATATCATGGCAAAACTAATAAAAAAAAAGTTTTTAATACAAAAAATAAATAAATAAATGTCACCAGCAAATCTGAAGGCATGCTCAGAAAAAAAAAAAATACTCAAGGTGTGCACTAAATTTCTAGATTCTCAATCACCTGCTCACCAGTTTGAGCCAGAACCTTTTTACATGACCCAACGCATCCAGTGATCACAAACTTCCTGACGCTATTACAACAGTGTCTTGATTAACAATCTTCATCAAGTCTTAAGTTATACTTTTAGAGTGACTAAGTTGGCCATATGTTTTCGCTTCACTGTCCTAGGACAGCTTATTTAATAAGTTCAACTGATTACCAACCCCCAAAAGTGTGGATATTAAAAAACTTTCTGTTGTGCATTTCACTATGACATCTATAACTCAAAGCAAAGGCATTCTAAACATGTCATTTTCAGTAAAATGTGGTTCTAGGAGCATTTTTTTTAAGGACATGTTATCACACTATTTTGCCCAACGAACAATAATCCTTATAGAAAGCCACCAATATCAATAAGCTAAGGAAAATGTAAGATGACGCCTACCCATGTTGATGCAGTACTTTGCAAGAGTCTGAATACTTAAAATTAGATGTAAAACACTACAACCACCAAAATACCCAACGTGTAGTTTAGTGATGTTTGATTAATAGATTAAAGAACGGTGGCGTTTTCATTTGGAATTGCAATTGCGGAAGCTGACATCAATGCTGTAAATAAGCTTTAAGACATGAGAGGACCTGGATAAGCTTCCTAAGTGAGTCGTGGTGTTGCTCACGAGGGTGGTGTTTTGCACGCTTTCTCCTCCCAGTTAGGTCTTTGATGAACAAAAAGGCTGATGGTTACAAACATAATCACACACGCTTTACTTTAAGTGGCTTCACAGCTGCACTTCTCAAATGGTGACCATCAATGCATGAACCGGGGGTCAAAGGCATAAAGAAGCTTTCTTTACGCCGAGAGGAGGGGCTCTCTGACCCCTCTCTTTATGTTTGTTCATCTATTTCAACATTGTTGCCAAGGCTGGATTCTCTTCTGATAGCTTGATCCTACCCAGTAATTCGTGTCAAACCATGAAACCTAAAAGAAAGGGATACAGGACACTTCATCTGTAATCTCTAGTGAATCACTATGGGGTCCACACGGATAAGGGAAACCTAAGAGAACTTGCACTCGGCACAATGAAGCGCTCCACACACTGGGGTCTGTTGCAATGAACTGAAATAGCTCAGCGTCTGGTTTTGCCTTCATGGGCAACGATCCCACAGACAGACATATCTTCAGGCTACTGTTGGTTCAGATGCAGCCACAGGCCCTTCCCTGTGCATGTGGTTCTGAGACAGAGCTGCAAATCCAGGACAGGGTAGGTTCGTTTCATTTATTCTCAGCTTCAGCTAGGGTAAGAGATGTGACTTGGACTTTGGGTATATAAGACTATGAGCACTGACTTGTTTCAAAGAATTCTTTCATAGCCAGAATTTAAGGAAACTAGATCTGTATCCCAATGAAATTATAGATTTCAAATGTGGACACCTCCCTACCAGCTATTCGCTACCTCAAACGAAAGTTTCATACACACAGTTTAATCCTGCATTACCCACAGCTTTTGAAAATATATTCTCTAGTGTCTAAAAACTTAATGTCTGGCCGTTTCCTACTCCAGGGGATCTTCCAGACCCCGGGGATCAAATCCACATCTCTTATGTCTCGTGCATTGGAGGGCAGGTTCTTTATGAGCAATTCACTATAAAACATGGAGGCATGAGCATGCCTGGTGTGTTGTTCTGAGTGGCTAGAAAAGAGCGGACCTGGCTCAGGGTCCTGGGGTGAAAGCCAGAGCAGGAGATGAGGTAAGATGGTGAGGTTCTAGACTTTTATCTTCTAGGTTAGTATTTTCTAGCATGTTTCTCAGAATGCTAATTCTGTGAGTTGCCCAAAACAACAACAACAACAACAACAACAACCAAAACACTGTTGTAAACAAGTGAGCTTAGAATATGCTGCTCAGAATAGTCTCCTTTCAGAGATTCATAACATAACATTTGGTATAAGAGAAATATGAAAGTAAAAACCCATGTAACTCAAACATCATTTTCATGGAGCTACTGATAACCTTCCAAACTAATGTTCTGCAGAATACACTTGGGGGATGCTGAAAGCTGCTCTAGGAAACCGGGTAAGAAAAGGAGCTGCTGGAGCAAGAATGTAACATGATCAGACTAATGTTTTCCTTTTTATTTCCTCTACATTAGAAAAAAATTTTTTAGTTATATACGCCTGGTAGTGAGTAGATGCTGAACTACATTTGGAAGAGATTAATGGCAAAAAGCCAAGAGGTGATGAAACCCAAGGATGAGGGGTTCCACTCAAGAGACTTTCTAAGATAAAATTAAAAGGAATTAACAACAGAGTAGAGGTCGTGTGTGTGTGTGTGTGTGTGTGTGTGTGTGTGTGTGTGTGTGTGTGTGTGTGTGTGTGTGCTCAGTCATGTCCAACTCTCTGTGACCCCATGGACTGTAGCCCACAGGCTCCTCTGTCCATGGGATTTCCCAGGCAAAAGTACTGGAGCAGGTTGCTATTTCCTTCTCTAGGGGATCTTCCTGATCCAAGGATCAAATCAAGCAGAGATAGAATGATGGAAACAGCAAATGACTTCGAAGGTTCTACCTTAGAACCCAGAGGAAAGGCCCTCTTTTAACCAAGATATAGAATCTCAGAGGAGAAGTCCTCTGCAGAGTTACCATTTTAAATATGGAGTGTCCACAAAAATATCCACATGGGCACATCAAGAAACTGTTAGAAATATGGCTTTTTGGCATAGAAGGAAGATCAGGACTAAAGCAGAGAAGGCACTGGCACCCCACTCCAGTACTCTCACCTGGAAAATCCCATGGACGGAGGAGCCTGGTGGGCTGCAGTCCATGGGGTCACTGAGAGTTGGACATGACTGAGCGACTTCACTTTCACTTTTCACTTTCATGCATTGGAGAAGGAAATGGCAACCCACTCCAGTGTTCTTGCCTGGAGAATCCCAGGGACTGGGGAGCCCGGTGAGCTGCTGTCTATGGGGTCGCACAGAGTCGGGCACAACTAAGCGACTTAGCAGCAGTAGCAGCAGGACTAAAGAAATATATTATAAACACACAGATGATATATGAAGTTACTGGAATGATAAAGCCTTCCCCCCACCCTCATGGGAAAATGTGTAGATTGAAAGAGCACAGAACCGAGAATATCAACACTGTAGTGTATAAAATACAAAATTAATTAATCAGCTTTATGCAGCATTTTGGGGTAGTTTTAATCCTAGGGGTTTCATTATAATTTATTTAAAGTTTTATTGTAATGTAAAATGTTCTATTTTATATTGTCTAGAACAGAAAATTCAGTGCTGAGGCTGACAAGGTTGCATGTTATATTTTTTGCTTTGGTCATTGGTACAACATGTAAAAGAACCAAAATATGTTTGGGATAGAATAGGGTATAATTTAACACATCTGAATGTCAGAGCAATTAAGAGAACTGACCGGAGTCTTGCTGCTGGTTAGTCTCATTGGTGACTAGCCCAATAATGATTTTTAAAAAAGAATCAGGTCTGGAAAGGAGACTGAGAAATCCATCTGTGAATTTTAATCGAAACCATATATTTTTTAATCCTATGAAATGAGAAGGTTGAAAATTAGTTCAAAATATGATGTTTTCTTTCATTTTACTTATTTCCAAGGCATGTGAAACTGCAAATAAAATCAAATAATTCACTTGAATAAGATCACTCACAGATATTAAAAAAGCATCCTGCTACTTTCACATGTTCTCTTCATAGTTACCGTTGCTTATTTGAGAGTATTAGCAATATTGACTTTTTCTTCTTGATGTAGTTGAATGGTGTTTCAGTGTGTGTTAGTCGCCAGCTCTTTGTGCTCTTGCGGGCTATAACCTGCCAGGCTCCTCTGTCTATGGAATTCTCCAGGCAAAAATACTGGAGTGTGTAGTTATTCCCTTATCCAGGGGATCTTCCCAACCCAGAGATCAAACCCAGATCTCCTGCACTGCAGGCAGATTCTTTACCATCTGAGCCACCAGGGAAGCCCAACTGCATTTCATGGTAACATCATGCAATTAGCCTGGCTTATTGGGAGGGTGGTGAAAAAGGCAGTATCCTTTATCGACAGTGGTCTTAACATCCCACACAGTCAATCAACAAACAGTTCCCAAATACCTAACAAGAGTGAGACACAGTCCTTAGTCACTTAGGAGACACCAGGAAAAGGAGGGAACAGCACAATCACAGCCGATCTCCAGGAAGATTCCAGGAGCCACCACTTAATTGCATATAATGACTGTAACTGACTGGCATGAAGTTCTTCAGCATTTACAGAATACTTTGAAACCTGCATGAGATATGACAAAATTTCACCTCTCTTCAAAGGGAGAGGGATAAATACCCTCAAGAGTTATGAGATATTGCTGAACTGCAACGGGAATGCATTTAACACAACTGAACTGTACATTCAAAAATGGTTAGGATGGTAAATTTTATGCTATGTGCTTTTCTTACCACAATTTTTTTTAAAAAATTTAAAGGAATTTTGAAATTAAATTATCTTAAATTTTTCCATGAAATAACTGCTCTGTATCACGCAGATATACTTCTCCCCTGTTCGCCTGCAAGGATTCTAAGGTGGGGAAGAAAGAGAAACTGGATCTTTAGAAGGATTAATCAAATAATGCTCTTCAGGGTTTGTTAAAGAGAAGTTGACCTGATGAATACTCAAAAGCTAGAAAAGCTAGTAGTTAAATAGGAAGTAGCACTAAAATTTGGATGACTATTTGAGATTTTTGGAAAGAGCAATCAACGAGATATGGTATAAAATAAGGAACCCAAGATGATTCCAAGAGTCCCAGTAAGACCATGGCACATGCTGTGGTCAACCTGAATTTAAACCATTGAAATGAAAACATCCAGAAAACATTTGGTTGAAGGAGACTACAGCCTGGATGCTGTTTAACCATCAAGGGCCAAAGATACCATCCAGAGATACATGCCATAAACTCAAACCAGGGACTCAGATGAACTCCAACTCACCCACAACCTTCCCATAACCTGAGCCATCACTTTTCGTCCCAGGAAGGCTACCCTACTCACCTATCCCTACACAGTCTTCACTTGAAGTTTACCTGGGGAGGAGACGGATTAACAGGGAGAGGAAACAACCATTTCATTTTCAATTCAAATGAACTAAAGAAACTTCTGGAAGTTGGAAGAGTCTCTTCTAAAACTTTGCTAAGCTCTAGGGAACAGAATCTAACTGAGAAAAATTAAACCTTTTACAAATTTTATGCCTTTAGGCAATCTGACAATTGATCTTCCTTCTGTTTGGATCCTATTTCTGCAGGCAACTTGGAAATTCTCTTCTGATCTGAACAAAAGGTCACCTGGCATTTCCAGATCCATCTCTGTGATGTTCCATTCACTGAAACAGCAGATTAATATTGGCTGTTAGATATGCATAAGGCCTACAATCTCTCCTCTCCATTCCAACACATGGGCGGAGGTGGAGGGGTGGAGCAAGTCAGAAAGTCATTATATTTTGAGTGGAAGAATCTTACCACAGGGTGGGGTATTGAAAAAAAGAAAAAGGGAAAACTCAAGTTTTTAATTAAAACCTTCACAGCCTTATCACAAAATGTTTCCACCTTTGCAGATTAAATAGAATTTTTCCACTTAAAAAAAGTGCAGTCAATTTCTAGGGGGGTGGGGAAAAACAGTACCTGGAAAAGCAAAATGTATTTTTTTCCACTGGAATGGATATATTTAGACAATCTTACCTATCTCTATCTTTTAAATTTAAGCTCAAATATTTATTTTCCATTTTAAAAGTAGGCATATTTTAATTTCTAATCTAAGGTTATTGTGGTCTACTAAATATATCTGCTAAATATTTTATTTTATTTTTACTTCTGCTAGATACTTAATCTGTGAAATACAGCTCAGGAAAAAAAATGTAGTCATAAAACCTGTTGGTATAAAGATAAGCAGTTTATTTAATATCTAATTAAATGTGGTCACCAGAGAAATCACAGCTTATGAAACTTTATCAGAAAAATATTAATCCATTTCAGGCTTAACCCAAATGTCAGAAGAGAACTCATGAATTTAGATAGGAATCCACTTATTAGCCAAAGAAATTTTCATATTGAGTAGAAAGAACCTATATTACTGCCTATATTTATACTCACTTCAATCGAATTTATATACCTTGTAACTATCATTGATGTCAGGGGCAATTATCATATATAATAATATATAAGGAGCCTCTCTCTATTTGTCAAAAATGTCTACAATGTCCTTCAACACTTTATGAATTTATAGATCCCATTAATCCAGAAATTCAGAAAATTACATAGACTGTGTCATCCTAACTCAAAAACAACAATTCAACAAAAACGTTGGACTCAAACACTGGAGAAGTAAGAATGGAGAAAATGATTCCTTCCTTTGAAGGGCTCATGGAAACCATGAGAGCTAAACCTTTACACGACAACCACTGATATAAAGTAATAACTACTATACAGCAGGGACTGCTTGCTTTTCCCCAGTATCTATTCATTTCTTCTTCTTTTTTCTCAGGGCACACAATGACCCAGCATAAAGACTGGACAATTTTCTCAGCCTTCTTTGAATCTCAGAGAGCTGGGTGACTAATTCGGGCCAATGGAATATGAAAGAAAGTGGTTTGCACTCCTTCCAAGGTGAACCTCTAAAGGGCAGGACACGCTCCCCTCACCTTTCCCCTTCCATCTTCCCCGTCTGGAAAGGAACACAGAGCATCTTGGGTCACATGTATGAGCCTAACACTCCTACTGATCATAGAACAACAGGATAAAGGGGCCTGAGTGATTGGATATCACAAAGCAGAACCAGCACACCGTCTCATTTTTAAAATGAAAGAGAAATTAACTTTTGTTTTTAAGCTGCTGTTTTTGGACCCTATTATAACAATGTGCTCTAACTAACTTATACTAGAGATGCTTCTTTTTCTGAGGATTATGTTACTGGAAAAATGCCCATTAAAAGCAAGAACCAAAATTTAATAGTGTGAATAGAGTATTATTTATAACTTTTTCATGAAAAATAAAACCCTGAACTATGGCAATAAACTAACCTTACAATTAATAAAAGAAATAAGAAGTAGAATTTTATAAATTCTTGGAAAAAAATGACAAGTAATCACAGGGAGGGACATAATCTCTTTTTTTTTCACAAGGTATATGATCATGTGATACAACTAATGAAAAAAAATCAGAGACTGTAAGAAACAGAATGGAAACTGTTTCTGAATCACTGACACAGAGAAAAGGATTAGGAAAAATAACAGTGAAGTCAGGTGAAAAAATACAGATTAAAGCAATTAGAAAGAAATTAGTATTAATAGAACTGCAAAAAAGACCAATCTGACTCAACATAAGGATAATTCAATTAAAAGGCAAATCAAAACCAATATGTGCAAACACTTAATACAAAAGAAATTCCCTGAACTAGAAAAATGAACTAATCTTGAAAGACTGAAAGATCACCCCATGCTTCAGGAAATGCTCAGTACTGAAACATTTTCATTAAGCTACAGAATTTTAAAGACGTAATCCTTCAGGTATTTAAGCAGAAAGAACAAAACATCTACAAGAAATAACAGATGGGCATATCAGAGGAACATATGACAGAACTCAAGAGTGGTTCTATGTTTGATGAATCTAAAGAAATATAAAGAGAGAGAAGGAAAAACATGTTATCTGGAGTGAAGTTCACCTTATATTTTTCTTTGTCTGGATGGTGGGATCTGAGCTGGTTTTAAAATTGTTCTCCATTATTTAAATTGTTTAAATGAACCTGTAACCTGTTAATAAAAACAATGAGTGATGAAACAGAAAAGTATCAGGAATAAGATGGAGGGACTTCCCTAGGGGCCCAGCGGTTAAGACTCTGTGCTTCCAATGCAGTGGGTACAGGTTCAATTTCTGGTCGGGGAACTAAGATCCCACATGCCACATGGTAGAGTGGCCAAAAAGGGAGAGAGAGAAAGAGAATAAGACAGAAACCGAATGTGCCAATACGTCACCAACGTTCAACTCTAGGTGGTGACTTTCTGACTTCCAAATATTATTGCTATATTTTTTAAGAGGAACTGGCCTGGGGAAAAAGAGAATTTTGCAGGCAGACTAGGAAAGGACAGCACTCCAAGCATAAACAGAGAAAAGAGTGAAAGAAAATGACATGCTTAGGACCAGCAAAAACTCTAGTTAAGCAGATGGAGATAAAGCCTGGGTCAGATTACATGCTCTGCTTGAACTTCATTCTAGTCTTTATTTCTGTCACGAAATCACAGAATACTATTCAAACAAATTAAAGTAGGTCTGTCTCTATTTACCAGGTGCAGAAATGCAATGCCCAGACCTTAGGAACAAAATAATTCAGTACTCTATCAAATAGAATCCTCATCATTAATGCAAAGATAAACGAGAAGGGAACCCTGATCTCAACATATCTGTGAGATCAGTTAGACAAGATATTTGTGAGATCAGATATTTGTGATACTTACAAGATATTTGTGAGATCAGATGGACACAAAGAGAAGTAAATAATAACACACGGTAATACAGCACCATGGATGTGGCATTACTGACTCAGTTTGAGCAAACTCCAAGAGACGGTGAAGGACAGGGAAGCCTGGCGTGCTGTATGCAGTCCATAGAGTCATAAAGTCACACACGACTTAGTGACTGAACAACACAACGACAATACATCACACTGGACTTTGACTATTTGAAAAAAGTAAGCAAAGCTTCACCTTACAGCAAAATAAGTTCCTGATAGATAACTTTTATCTAGTTTTTTAATGGCTTTCATACATTAGATTTAACTCTTCAATATACCTATGGAAATAGCCTTGTAAATCATAATCATAAAGAAAGACATCACAGGAAGGATACAAAATTTAATTTCTCTACTAAACAAAGTTAATCGAAAGACTAAAAACTGCTTAAAATATATTTAGGAAAGGTCAACTTTAAAGAACTGTTTCTGAACCCAGGGTTGAGAAGAACCCCCGGAGAAGGGAAAGGCTACCCACTCCAGTATTGTGGCCTGGAGAATTCCATGAAATGTATAGTCCATGGGGTGGCAAAGAGTTGGACACGACTGAGTGACTTTCACTTTCTCAGTAAGAAAACATACAAAGACTTCAACAGAAAAATGAGTAAAGGACATGAACAGAAGATTCACAAAAGATTACATATGAGAAGCTCTTGTTCATTTTGGAACCATAAACTAGATGTCTAAGAATTTTTTCTTGGGAAATATTATATCAACATAAAATTTATTTATTAGGCCACTCATTGCAGAATAATTTACAATAATTTAACAAAATCCAGAAACAGCTTAAGTGCCCAAGAAAATGATTATATAAATAAATCGTGGTACCTCCACAGGACAAAAGCACTGAAGAAGTCTCCCAACCAAATAAGATGCAAAAAAACAGGCATCAAACTCTGTCAAAGACTCCAATGACACAGTACAGTGTTGATGGTATGTTAGAAAAATGAATTGGATAATGACCAAATCTAACAGCTTCACCCCAGTTCTATACAGGAGGAAGTATAGGAAAAGCCCAGAAGGATCCATACCAAATATCAATTGTGATTTTTTTTTCCAGATTGTGGGATTACAAGGGATTATTTTTCTCCTTTGTGTTCTTAATGTCATCCAAGTTTTTACAGTGAAGACATGCTATGGGTAAAATCTTTGCTGATCTTTACAGTAAAACTTCTGGAAAGAGTTGTCTATATGTAATGTCTCTAATTCCTCTGCTTGATTCTCACTTCAAACCAAACAGACTTTGGCCCCAAAACCCTTCTTCCATGTTACTAAATCAGTATCAGCAGAACTGACCCTGGTGATCACTCTTCCCATCTTGACACCCTCTCTCCTTGTGGCTTTTGAACAGCGCATGGTTGTCTTCCTACCTACTGATTCCTTCTTCTCTGTCTCCTTAACAGCTTCCTCTGCCCATCAACTCCTTGCCCTCAGACTACACCAGTGCCCAGCTCTTTTCTCAGTCACACTCAACCTCTGGGAGACCATCCAGCCTCAAGGCATTCGACACCACATGTATTTGGAAAACTCCCAGATCTCCAGATGTGGATTTTCTTCTCTGCTGAACTCCAGACTTGTCACTCCAATCTGTGTGCCTACTTATTACCTCCACGTAGATGTCTAATAGACATCTCACACTCAATAAACCCAATGAACTTCTGCTCTTCCCCCCAAACCCTGCTTCCCATCCAGCTTTCCCCATCTCAGCTGACAACAACTTCCTTTCAGCTGCTCAGGTCAAAATCTGACCTCTGTTCCTCTCCAACTGTCATCCGAGCCATTAGAAAACCTTCCCGGCTCTCCTTCCATGTGGATCTACAGTCCAACCTCATCATGTTTGCCGCCACCTTGTCCTAACTGCTAGCATTGCTCCCCTGGATGAGGGCAGCAGTCTGCCAGCAGAGTTCCTATTCCTGCCTGGGTACAGTCTGCTCTTGACACGAGAGCAAGACTGACCTTCGTACTACCTAAGTCAGATCCTTGTAACACCTAAGTCAGATCACGACACCTGGGCTCAAAATCCACCAGTGGCTCCTCCTTCTCACTCACTGTCCTTACTGTGGCTGAGAGGGCCCAGATGGTGGGCTTCCCCTCTGGTCTTCTTCCTCCCCTTGTACTCTGGGGCTGCTATTCCAGGGCGAGGGTCTCTATCCTACCCTACTTGCCACTCTCTCAAGCTGTCTTCCTGGCAGACTCCCTCACTTTCTTCTTGCTCAAATCTCCCTCACTCAGTGAGGACTGTCCTAACCACCCTTTCTAACACGGCAACCCAGTCCCTATCCAACATCACACACATCCCCCACCCCTTACTCTGCTCTGCTTTTTTCTTTTTCCCTAATACTTACCACCACTTACAAAAGGTTAAAAAGGAGTGATTAAAACAGGCCATGATGAAGCAAAGAGAGCTACTCTGAAAATTCACACTTCAATGGACTTGCTGTCTATC
The DNA here is from genome assembly GCA_007570785.1 of Antilocapra americana. Taxonomy (NCBI): domain Eukaryota; kingdom Metazoa; phylum Chordata; class Mammalia; order Artiodactyla; family Antilocapridae; genus Antilocapra; species Antilocapra americana. Next base: position 5,280,309 of record ML662448.1, read on the forward strand.
GGGAAAGGGTGGCATGATCCTGCAAGGAGTACTGTCTAGAGGGACATGGTGAGGATTTAACCTATAGGAGTTAGGAGTTGAAAAAAAAGAAAACAAAAAAAACAGAACTGAAATAGACCACCACCGAAATTCCAGGAAGCAAATCTAAAGTCAAGAAGCCCAAGTGACAGGTTGATTTGCAGGTCCACATAGGAAGGGCGAGAGTATCCAAAGGCCTCCCTGGAGGCTGTGAGCTGCCTCTAGGCTGTGGAGTTTGAACACAGAAAGGAGGAACCTGCACAGGGCTGTCAAGGGAGGAGCCGGATACACCACAGAGGTTTGGAGAAGACCTTCCATCACCAAGGCTCTCTGTGAGATTTTCAAGACTTCTGAGGATTAAAGGGAGAGAAGAGGGGCTGATACATTGCTGAATATGTACACCTTTCTATTTTTCACTGTTTATCCTCCTGGTCACACTCTTAAATGGGTCAACCCTTTACTGCGTTGACCAAGGGCGACATAGACCTGAACGCTACGTAACCGGCAATATTACTGAAGGATGTGTCTGCAAGATGACAAATAAACCTGGATGTGGATTATGTTTGTGCAAATTATGAAACGGTGGATTACCATGAGTAACTGGAATAGGATTGTGACAGAAACACTGACACCCAGAGGAAAAGGGCCGTGGGACGTTCTGGGAATCAGCGCTCACTGGCGGGGGCCTCCAAGAACCCCTGTGTCCTAGGCTCTTTCCAGTACATGAACATTTAATTCTCATGGCAGAAAGTGTGAAGGTGTGGGTGCTGCCCTGTACCCCCAGCACCCTCAGCGCCCTGCTTGTTCCCTCGTCTCACATCACGTGGCTGGAGACCTGAAGAATCACAAACACAGCCCCCCCCCACGCCCTGACCCCCAGCCAGGACTCCTGCTCATGGAAATCAGACAAAGGAGAACAGGGAGAAAGAGGCCAAGCACACACACAGCATCCCTGGCAGAGGCCCGGCCTGCTTCGTTTGGCTTTTGTTTCCAAGGCCTGCATATAGCTCTGTGGTTTATTTCACTTGGGCTGTGTTTACATACATCAGTAAATATGGTTCCCATTGCCCTTCAGCACAGCGGCTATAAATTACTTGTTGGAAGCATCAGCCTCCTTTCTTCCCATAAAAGGCTCGGCAGAAATGACTGGGGCCCCAAAGAGAGGAGGTCAGTGGTTGGAAGGGAGTGACTTCCTTCACCTACGTCCTTACATTAATCAACCGATTCAACAAATACCTAACTGAGCGCAGGCTGTGCACCAGGCACCGTCAGCGGTGCCTCCATAAACAAAGCAGTCAAAACAAAACAGAAATCCTTGCCCTCACAAGGCACTCCAATTCTAGTGAGCTTCATCCACCTCATCTCAATTTCCAGATTCTGAGCTCTCAAACCATCTAGGGGCGGGCACATCAGAAGGCACACGTGAAGCCGCCAGAGCTACTATGAACAAGTATAATAATAACTTTGGCTGTTTTCGTTAGTCTGGATATTTTGAGTGTTTACCATGTGCCCACCCCTGCTCTAAGCAGTTACATCACCAACTTATCAAGCAGTCATAAAAGTGCTACCAATGGGCACTGTTGCATTCAACTGTGATCCTCACAGTTTTAAACTTTAGATGGAAACAGGGTCTTGGCAAAGGTAACTGAGTTAAAATGAGGTCACCTGGGCGGGCTCTAAGCCAAAGTGACTGATGGCCTTTCCAGAAGAGGAAAATGGGACAGACACAGGTAAAGCGAGGAAAGACACCATGAGAACACAAGGAAGAGATTGCCATCTGCAAGTCAAGGAAAAGAAGCCTGGAGCAACACCTCCGTCACAACCCTCCAAAGAAACCAGCTCTGCTGACATCCTGATTTCGGGCTTCCAGCCTCCAGAACTGGGAGACAATACATTTCTGCTGATCTAAGCTAACCAATTTGTGAAAGTGTCTGCTGGTCCTGAAGCCTGACCTGGGTCAGAACAGAAAACCGCCATGTCCAGGGGTGGCCGGCAGGCCACTGGTCCCCTGCGCAGCTCCGGAGGGAGTGTGTAAACTGCAGGACCCTCCATGCATGCATACTGCGGAGGAATCGCTAATGCAGCTTCCTCACGCGAGTGAGTGACGGCTGCCGCTCAGCTCAATTAAACACGCTAGTTAATACTCTGTGCCTTCAAAGAGATCTGTTTCAATAAGTCATTCTAAATATGTGCTACCTGAACATTTTAATGTTTCTTCTCAGCCCCAGTCTTGTTGATTTTGTATTTCATGGAACTGGAAATAAAACTCAAGAATGATGTGGTCCATGGCTGATAATGATAGCTCAGAAAAACCGAAAACATAGACTAAGAAATTCCATGCCAGACTCAGCAATAAACTCTCAGGAAGGGGCTAAGCATTAAATAAGGGAGACTCGTGTCACTCAGGCTTTGCTGTATTAATCCAGGATAATCTCAGTCTTCACGACAGCAGTGACTTTTAGCAAATAAACACAGAAGAAATTGCAGAATTTCATTTTTCTTTCTGCCTCCCACCTCTTGTCACAGGGCCACTACACCCCAACTCACACACAAGCAAAATCACTTTCCCTAACACCCTCATTTTTATCTTTTGTTAGCTTTTGTTGTTTCAGGGGCATTTCAAACGAGAATAACGTAGCCAGTATTTTTCGAACGTTTACCACGATACCACTGTGCTAAGCATATTATAGACTTTATCTCATCTACCCTCTGGTAACTCTGTCAAGCAGATATTATCATTCTCTCCACTTTACAAGAAGGAAAATGGAAAGGAAGTTAAAGCCCTGGCTCCTGGTCACATGGCTAATGAGTGTCGGAACCAAGATTGAAACCTGGTCCTTGTGGGTGTCGAGAGTGGTCATCTCATTGAACCCCGTGCCAGCCCGGTGTATCCGAGAGCCTGCACATGATTTCTGCCCAAGAGAGGATGAAACACATAAGAAGTCCTCAAATACAGTCCTCCCTGGACTGTGCAGGGTGGAGGGGATGCTGGACCACACAGCATCTTTTCTAGTGACTCCCAACTCCCAGGCTTCAGGCTCTCAGTCCCAGGCCTGGAGTAACACCCACAAGGTTGCCATTTAAGGGGAAACAGACTCTTCATCTGTCCAGATGATACCTGGGACAGGAAGCTTTATGAGAACTGAGAAAATATATGGGGAAAATAAAGTGGCTTGTCACCCACCTCTACCCGTGTCCTGCCTGCAACGCCTCCATCCCTGGGAGTAGCTTCCCACCTCATGGCTGGAAAACTCTATAATATGAATCTAGAGAAGCCAGAGGGGAAGGGTGGATGTGACCTTCTCCCAACAGGTCACATTTTAATATGCTTTCTCCACCATTTTCAATATAAGATTAGAGCAGCTGAAGTCATTTTAAAGTGACTGAGTGCTTTACCTTTTAAGGTAAATGTAAGAGTACCAAAACAGGCTGGCTGAACATAAGGGTACCCAAAACTACAGAAACATTTCCACTTGCCAGCCTTTGCTGTGACCTTCAGGACGATCTACCTGTAAGATGGAAAGCAAGCGCTTTTGTCCCACCATATCTGAGATCAGATTTGCGAGTCTTCACTTCTAAGTCTAAGCGGCACCAGTTCTCTGAGACTTCCGGAAAGAAAAGAGGATGCATATCTTGTGGAGAGGAGGAAGCACAGAGTGTACCCATCGATGCCATTGCTAAGCCACACTGTGGGAGGATGGAGGCTGTCGTGATAGGCAGGATGAGGCCAAAACAGAGAGGAGCCACAGGCTGGCCACACACCCTCTTTCCATCAGGGAGCAATCAGAGAGCATCCTTTGATTTGAAAACATTAACCAGCTCAAATGTAATTAAGAAATTTAGCCTGGTATGAATATGTAATGTACACACTGCTTTGCAGACGCCTTCTTCCTCCGACAGGCTGGTGCCAACTTTCATTTGGAAGAAATCCATTTTCATACAAAAGTAACCGAGAGTGACAGGATATAGGAAGCCTACCTCATTTATCTTCTGTGAACTTTAAAGAAAAAAATCATTTAATTGCTTTTCTAGGAAGCTGTTTTATGAAATCAAGGTGCTTTATCTTTCTGCTCTTATTTGTGGTATAAATGGTGACTTGAAAATGCCTGTCATGAAAATGCTATGATTAATCAATACATCTTAAGGGATTTAATGATTTCTTTTAAAAACAGAAATCTGATCAACCAAAAACGGTCAATGGGTTCTTGTAGATGAATTATCAACCACTAAGAAAACTCCTAATATACAGTCTACTAAATGATATTCAAATATAGGTGTCTCTTTCCCCGGGGAGGGGCAGTAGTCACGGGTTTCCTGACTTTGCAAATGCGTTCTTTTCCCAGCCACTCAAGCCCTCTGCAAGAGCAGTGTAAGTTACTTCCATTTATTAAATTAATAGCAAAGAGAAACTAAAATGTGAATGTTTTAGAATGCCACTGCTGAAGCTGTAGCGTGCCAGACAAACTGATTTCATAGACTAAGGTTCATGTTTTGTCTCCACTGTATTACATACTAGGCTTTTTTATAGCACTGCCCAATTTTTGCTTTGCCTACAGCACCTAGGATAAAAATATGTATTTTTTAATTCTACCAACTTTGAGACTAATATGAAGCCCACTTTTCTAATCTGAAATTACCTTTTTAGGTAACTTCACCTCTTATTTCAAATAACAATGTCTTATTAGCCCATGAGCTGAAGACAGGCACTGTGAAACTAATAAAGCATAAGCTTCAGGAGCTTTGGAGCCAAGGTTCCTCCCAAGGTCCCAAGAGGAGCCCCAAGAATGTGTTTTTGTAAATATTTCAAGTGTAAAATATTTTCCTATTCTTTTTGTCCTAAATAGGACCCCTAAGATGGTACAAATATTAGGTCTCACAACCTATATTTGCCCCCTCTAGGTTAACAGTGAATTATATGTTACAAGTTAAGGGCAAAATATTAATTGTCTATGTGTGTGCATGAGATAAAAAATAATTCACTTCAACCAGAAATAAGATTCAGTGTGCCCTGCCTTAGAACATTCCAATATGCCTGCTTCAGCCATTCCTTAAGGCTCCTGGCTCCTACCTAAAAGGAGCCACCCTTCCAAGTGGCACCCTGGAGAAGGCTCACTTAATGAGGGGTAGCGTCAGGAATGAAAGTCTGGGCTATAACAACAAAAATATGTTTTTCATTAAACACAAAACTGAGCTGGGAACAGCCAGCCAAGAGGCAGGTGTATCAGTGAAGTCCCTTGAGGTCTTTCACTTCCACATCAAACTGCACTGAAATTTCTCTACACTAATTACCTATTATTGAAGATGAAAGAATGGTAACAAATAATTCACCACGGCAGCAAATAGGGTGCACATGTTGGAAAGAATGAAGAATTTACCAAGTGAAAAATCAGACAAGAGAGATTCTCAAGTTCTCAATTTTTAAAAACAACAAAAAAGAATTTTTTCTGCTCTAAGGATTATGAAGGTAAGGGAATTCTCCTAGAGCTAGAAGCCCAATTTTAAATTTAGTTTGGACTATAAGTGAGAGAAATGGCAAATTAAAAGTGAAGTGCTGGAGTCTCCTTAATTTCTTGGAGGCAGAGATCATGTTTTTAATTTTTTTTTTAATCTCTCACACCACATTCCACCTAGCTACAGATCTGCTTTTCTTATGAGGAACGGCCCTTCCCAGTACCACACATATAGTTATATTTTCACTTCCCTGGTTTTCATGTCATTTTTACCCAGCACTCTTTTTGAGTCTCCAAATTCTTCACAGTATCTTAAGTCTTGCTCTACAGCTAACATCTTGAAAAAGTGTAGTCAGGTAATGCAAGGTCCCTTCAAGTCATCTCCTGTGTCAATTTTCCTAAGAAACATATGCTCTATCTCAGTGAAAATAACATCAGCACTACTGAAAGGACATTTTCATAGAGCTGGTATCTGTGTAAAAAAAGCAACGGCATTAACATTTATTAAATGGCTTGCCACCCTTGCCACCCTGTTTCATTCCTTCCAAAAAGTAAAAGCAAATATACCTTCAAATCCAGCTAGTTGATAAAATTCTTTGGTTTCTATTATGACTGTGCCTCTGTAGAAATGTCTTATAAATATTGAATGATAAGTCTACAAAGGGTATTTTTTAAACTCTTGGGGATACTGTAAAGAAACAAACCAACGGACAATCCCTTTGAGCTTGAAGGACAGGAACTGGAACATTCACTTAAAGGTGCCACTCTGCTGTCCATGGGAAAGAGTCATGTTATAATGGCAGACTGACTGAACACGCAAGAATTACATGATCCAAATTACCATAGTGTCCCTAATATGCAAAAGTACCATAATGTCCCTAATAAGCAAAGCTTTTTGCTAAAATAAGGATATACCTTATTTTATACCTGTATATACCCTCCCCCACCAAACAAATAAAAACCTCCATCAATTTTAACTTTTTCTACAAACAACGTTACCTCTTTTCCTCAATGCATGATTGACCTCTTTGAAATATACCTTGGAGAAAGTTCAATGTCATTCCACATGGGGGAAATGAAACACTTCTCGTATAAAAGTTCTCGTTTCTCTCGGTCTGCATCTCTATCTCAAGCGTTTCCCTCTTTCTCTGATTACCAACACTTGCACAGGGTGTCATTCTCAATCTGGAGTCTGAGATGGGCACCATGGAAGCGTCCATATGATCAAGGACATACCCAAAAGCACAGTGAAAACTCGAGAGTTGTCCACGTAAGGCTGCCCAGTTGTCAGAAACAGACCTTCCACCAGAGTTTTACCAAGCTCATTAGTTTCCAAAGTAAATAAATTGTTACCAAATAAATTTGAAGTTTCTTTGGTGCATAAAAAAACCATGTTAACAAGGAATCACTGGGAATTAAAATTATGAAGGGATTGCTGGTGATTAGGGTCACCTGTTTAAAAATAAGTCAGGCTTCATTGGCTGGTACGGACCATTTATTTGATGAGGATAAGAAAAATCAAAGAGCTGGATGAATTCAATTTTGTCAGCAGGTATCTAGGTATGTTTCCTACAAACGTTTAGAAACGTAAATGCTGACAGAAGTCACATTTTGCTTCCATTAATTCCTAATAAACACTTTTTGGGATCCATCATAAATGAATGATCAAAAGAAGTTACTGGTGTGCATGTCACTTAATTTCCTCATGAGAACCTGTGTAAACATCTCAGAGTAGTAAATGTGTCTTCTCTAAGGGGAATACATTGACCTCTCAGTAGGTACCTGGTGCTTTTTGAGATGAGAAATCAGAAATGCATAAAAGAGCTGACTGGCTCAGTCTTGTCGGACCCATGATGAAACATGTCAAATCATCTGTTTCATTTGGTTACTAGATCAAGTTAAGATACAAAGAATATTCTGGCCACACTGCTATTCCAAAGAGAATATGTCAAAAAAAACACAACTTCCTGAAGAGTTCCTAAGTATACTGTTCTGGAGCTCACACTGTATTTTAGTAAGTATACCATATCACAGCAAAACAAGCAAAAAAATGTACAGTCATGTTTCTTCTTCATGTGATCTTGGCAACTGTCATCTGTTTGGAATAGAACACGAGATGTGATTTTCTCAAACAGAATCTCATCTTCCACTCAGATTTACTGTTCAAGTGACTAGCTGCAGCCCCTTCGCTAACTCTATGATTGGGATTTACTTGTTTCAAAGTCTAAAATTCCACATATTCATCCTATATATTTTGTAATGCAATGAAAAAGCACTTTAGAGTAAGTCCAACATGCAAACCAGAAGATCCTGAACTAAAAGATTTCACTCTCTTCATACAACCTAAGATCGTTTTCACAGGACAAGGAGAATTCTCACTTAATATCAATGAATCCAGATCTCAAATATAATAATATGGAGAGGACACCTGAAACGTTTGAATAATCACCATGATCACCATGCTCAATACTGAATCCCTTAACAATTACTTTGGAAAACATGATGAGGCCTACCTTGTGACGTTTTCCCTGGAACATTTCAAAACTGTCAAAAATGTTGGATTCCTGGACTCTTTTACATACAGATTAACCTCTTTACATACTAAAGCTTTGACATACTTTTTTTCCGGTAAACACACCCAAAAGCACAGTGAACACTGCCCTGTTCACACACACACACACAAATCCGCTGAACCATATTACCTCAAGGCATTCCTTCTTGAACTAGCAGACACACCACAGCTGCATATGCTGGTACTTAAAAATATTCCTATTGTAATCAATTTGAGATTTCAAGAGTCATTAGGGCTGCATATACCCTTCTGTATCGATGGCTACAAATCCCACCTTGGGACATCAGTCACACATCGAAATAAAGAAACAGGGAGTGAAATTCAGAACTGTCAGCTCATCACCCGGAACAACTCGGATGCATGAGAAAAGACTCACCTCTCCTTGTTTGGGGATGCTGAACTTGGAGAGCTTGGCCTTGGCTCTGGCTGACTCTGACTTAGTGGCTGGGACTCCCCTGTACAAGCAATGCACGCCAGCCTCTGTAGACGACTTTAGCTTTGGAGACTCATCGGGCGCCTGATCTTGGCCATCCATGGGCCGCACGTAGGCGGTAGGCTTCTGCTGGACAAGGCTGGGTTTCGAAGCCAGGGAGGGAGGAAAGTTCTGCACGCAGTGGCCGCTGCCGCTGTGCTTGGCTCCCATAGCGGGGGGCCTGTCCTGGGTCTGAAGACCCACCTCGACATTGCACACCTGTTTGGTCCGGGGCTGCTGTCTGCCAACGCCATCTCCAAGCAAGGTCCTGAGAGAACCCTGTTGTGCTGAGTTGGAAGAAGAAGAAGAGGAAGATGAGGATGAGGGGCTTGACACACAGGGGCTGGGGTTTTTATTATGATTTTCTGGGTGAGCAGATCTGTTCAGATCAAGCGTCCTGCGTCCATGCTTACTTGCTCTCTGTTGGCCATCGGACGGCGGGTGCCCAGCCTTCTGCCAGCCCACGGTGCCCCTCTTACTCTGCTGCCCGGGGACAGCTGCTGGGGCGGAGGACGTGGTGCTGCAGACAGATGCTGGCTGAGTCTGGGCTCTTGAATCTGCCACAAAATGTTCATCAATCTTGGTCACAGGAGCCTGAGGAACCCCAGGTTTGGGAACACCCACAAGATGACTCTGGTTTGATCGATCCGTGAGAAAGTCTTTCATTTCATCGTAATTGCCTAAAGTGTTCTGGAGCCGGTTGGAGAGCTCATCCCCCTTGTTAGTCTAGAGAAAGAACACAACACCCACACTTCTGTTAGAGATCAGGGAAACCCAGGGGGATGATGGAAGGAGAGGCAGCCTTATCCCTGAAAGAGACAGACCCGCCACATTCAGAATGAGAGCAGGAAGATTTGATCAGACTCGGTGTTTCTGAAGACACCTGTCTGCTCTCTGCATCTCACCAGAGCTGGACCATGGCTACCGGCCTCAGCACACACGAGTGAAGCATCTCTCCTTGGTATTGTGCCCAGCCAAGGAAACCAGGAAATTTACTATCACCATGTCACCAAATGGTCTGGACTAAGGCTTTCCTTAGGAGTAGATTTCCTTTTCCTTTCTTTTTTTCATTCCACTGTAAGTTTTCCTTGAAAGTCCAGATTTGGCTCAAATTGTTTTGCTTCCAATGTCTAAATATAGAATTATTCTCATCAGAAACCCAGAGGGACGGACAGAAGAAGCCAAAGAGCACAGCACCATGTCCGTCACCCCACTAACAGTCCCTGGGCAGCAGACTAAGGGGGCACCGTGCTGCTCAATCTGCCCTAAGCCCCCGGCCTGAACTATGCTCACTTCCAAGCAGCCTGAGATATGAGTGAGATCTGGGAAGAGAATCTCATTTTGCAAGTGAGGTTATACTTCTGGCCTTCAGCAGTCCTTTTCTTATGAACCATATCAAAGACCCTGCTCCTAGTATAAGCTATGGGTGACAAATACGGAACCCAGCCTCTTTTTAATGTTTGTTTCCTCACAGTTTAGAAAACATAACAAATAGTGCTTTGTGTTTAAGAAACACAAACAAACATTTGCAAATCAGTGCAGATGGATAAAAACCACAGCACACAGATGTCTATCTTCAGTAAAAGCTGTATTTCACTGGAGGACCAGCCAGTAAAGAACATGAAAGAGACACCAAAGTTCGTGGGGGGACCCTGTATTTAGGGGCTGCACTGTCTCAAGTTGGGTTGGCCAGTTCCTGTAGTCAAAACTGCCATTCCATGGGGTTAAGCAGGAGGAAAGAGGGGGTAAAGAAGAACAAGTGGAAACCACCTACCTTGTAGGGTTCACTAAAGAGGGAGTAACTCGAATTAAATGCGCCATCGTCCTGCTGAGTTTCCTGGTTTCTTCTTTCTCGTTCTTTCCTCCGTAACACATTTCTATCTGGTTCATAGACACTGCATAAGGGAGAAAGAAGAGAGGATAACCATACAGCCAAACAAATTAAATGTAATGCCCAATATAACATTCACCTGAGTGCAGAGGGCTGATTCACGGGGAAATGATGATGGTGCAGGGGAACACGGACCAGATGAAAGCCAGTCTAATCAAGCAGTACTGTGAGGGTGTTTTAGAATTCCATTCTTCAGGAGGGAAAAGAAATCTTCAGGACAAGTTGCAGCCAGTACTAGACCTCTCTCCTGATACGTGAAAGAGGGAGCACCTACACAACTTTGACAGAAGACTGAAAATAATCTTAAAGCAGACGGTAATTACAGCAATGTGTAAACAGAAATTATGAGTGTATTTCCTCTTATGACACAGCCCCAGAATGTTATATGGGAATGTGTCTGCTCTTTCCTTTCTCCCCCGCCTTTTTTTTGCATGGCTGTGTTTCTGTAGTGATTCTTTCATTAACTAGATCCCCAAAGAGCTGTTAAAACTCCATGCTGCAGTGGTTTTCACGGTTATGAGCCTTCTTCTGATCTCTGCTAATCAGTCAAGTCGTCAAACCCCTCCCGAATCCATCCCTCCTTCTGATATATTTGACACGATCACTCTTCCTCACCATGAAAAATGTGCAAAGAGGAAGGGATGCAGGCAACGACAGAGAGGACGGAAATTGAATCATGGTGTGTCATCAAGGAACTCGGGCTTTTTGTGCAAGAAAATTAATATCTGTTCCCTCAAGATGTAATTACAAAGTGACCAGAAACCTGATAACTAGAAGGACTAAGGGAAAAAAAAATAGTGTTCCTTCCTCTTAGTAAGGGGAAAATAAAGGGGCTAATTCAACTAATAATAAGGAAGTGACTTGTTAAGTGATGGAAGGAAACAGACTTGTTTTTTCAGCTCAGTAGGCAGAGAAACCTGGCCCCTGTGTAGACAACAGAACTCCCCGTTGTAAGGCACTGCCAGGTCCTCCAAACAAGCACTGCGTGCATTTCCAGCCGTTAGTTTAAGTGACCTTGTCGTCATTTTGCTCAGACTTCCCTCTCAGTCTAGGAGACAGGGGCTGGAGTTGGGAGGCAGGACGGCCACCTCCTGACCACGATCCTGCCATAAACCAGTGGTGTGATGACAGAAAAGCCATACCATCACTCCCTCTGCAGCCCTCATTACAAAACAGTACCTTCATGGCGCTGTCACGAGGTTTAAACGTGAAGGGAATCTCCAAAAAGGGCTTTGTAATAGCTTCGGGTGCCCAAAATCCAATGTACCGCTATCAAATGTTATGATGAGAGGATTCGAGGGTTCAAAGACACTTAAAAAAAAATAAGTGAGGTCTGGGTATTTTTTTAGCTAAATTGCTATCTCAAGTGAAAGAGCATACGCATGTCATGTTGCTGTAAAGGACGCAGATAAAATGATCATAAAATAAATATTGCTTATCCTCCCAGCTCTGCCCGCGAGACCAGGATGTATTTTAAATTCGCTGTCAAAGGGGTGATGTTCAATGTGCTTCTGGCAAGACTTCGAGAGCACCTAAGGCATTTCATTTAAATTTCAGATAAGGGAAGGTTTAAACACCCAGAACATGTAGCCTATTAGCATTTTAATTCATCCTTAGTGCATTACCCAAAGTTATTCCATTTGGGAGTCCAAGAAGTGACCTTCACGTAAGGGAGGCTGGGAAGACCCTGGTCTTCCCCGCGGTGAGGCTCACCACTCCAACCCTATAGTTACTGGGAGCGCCCCAGGGGGGCTTTGGTGACAGTGACTGGCATAAGGGAGGCACAAGATGGGAATGGCACTCATTCACAGAACCAGGTTTCAGATGCACAGGAGAGAGAAAGAGTGTCCTGCCCAGAGTGCAGACACCTGGGCCTGACTTTTCTGAACTGATGATGGAGGCTGCTCTGAGGACACACAACTCACGCTATGGATGGGCATGAGTGGGCTGGAGCCAAGAGCCGCACTGCAGGTTTCCAGTGAACTGACTCATTTCTGGACCAGCACTGGCATTCAGAAACACAAGCCCGCATCACAACCGTGGGTGAAGCACCGACTGTGTGCCCCCCATGCACAGAGATCCCCACAGACATGCCTGCTGTCTTCAGCCAACTCAGGCTAACCAAACACACAAGACGGGTGGGATGCATGAAGCGGACTGACGTAACACACAGCAGGCAGGCGGTCCTTCAGGATGATTCTCCGGGCTTCTGAGAAGCCCCCATACCCAGTATGATACCTCCTGCATCTGCTGGCTGACGACTGAAACTCCACAACTAGAGAGTCACTCCTCTGGTTTAGGATGTCTTCACCCCTGTAAGAAATGCAGACACCACAAGGAGGGAAAACACTTTACAACTGATCAGCCCTCTGCGCCCAAGTGTGCATGCGTTTGTCAGCTTTTCCCCCCAGAGGCCAGGGGAAAGGACACAGGACATCACGGTCCAGGTGGAGTCCAAACAGGACTTGTGATGCAATGAAAAGGTCAGGAACAATGTAGAGAGTAGCAATGAACGTACAGAAGTTACATTTCAAGGGATTTCCCTGGTGGTCCAATGGTTAAGAATCCTCCTTGCACTGCAGGAGACTCGGACTTGAGCCCTGGTTGGTGAACTAAGATCCCACATGCCACAGAGCAAGCAAGCCCCTGTGCCACAACTAGAGGGTCCACTCATGCCACGAAAGATCCCAAATGATGAAATGAAGATTCCTTGTGCAGCAACTAAGACCTGAAGCAGCCAAATAAAAAAAAAAAAATTTGTAATTCCTAGAAGGGGGATTTGATGTTTGGCTAGCATAAAAAAAAAGATACTTTTTTTTTTTTAAATGAACCCTTACCTATTCTGCAGCGTGACTTGGACGTTTAAGAAAAAGGCATTAAAGGGACTTCTCTAGTGATCCAGTGGCTAAGACTCTGCACTCCCAATGCAGGGAGCCCAGGTTCAATCCCCGGTCAGGGAACTAGATCCCGCATGCCACAATGCAGAGTCTGCATGCCGAAACTAAAGATGCAGCAAAATAAATTAATTTTTTAAAAAAAGAAAAAGGCATTAGGACACAGGCCACATTGAGGAAGCAGGTGGCCAACTGGCTGCATTTCTGGGCTCAGCGGTCACTCCCAAGCATGGAGAAGAGGGAGGCAAGGCTCTGCACTCCTCCTTAGGCGGACTTGCCTTGTTCCCAAACACCTTGAAGCATAAAGATAACCAAATGCGCTAGCAGATGCAGACTGCCATGGGCTTGAGTTCTCTAATGAGGTCCTGCAGGCATGCCCAGCCTCTGGCTTTCCTCCAAGGAGGACTGAATACCCTCAGGACCTCCTCCACATAAGCCACTGACACAAACTCACTGGCCACCTTTCGTGGGACAGCGGGCCATACCCTCCGCACCATCAGATGAGACCAGAGTGACCCAAGATGACACCTCCCCCTCCCGCTATAGGAGGGCGATGGGAGCCTCACAAGGCAAGCAATCCTTGTGGGCTGCCTTCCCTCAGGTTTCTCTTCTCCACCTGGGGAGGGAAGCACTGCTTCCACTGATCATTCAGCATCTCCTACCAGGAACACACCTCCTCTTCCCTTATCCTGAACTGGAACCACAACCCCCTCATCACCTACAGAGAGTGGAAGTCATTGGAACAGAAAGTCTGGAGTTGCCAGCCCTTGTCTCTCCCTAAGCGTCTGAACTTTTCTCTCTTCTATCAACACTCAAGTGTTCTGACTCATAGACAGTACCTTCCCAATGGTGAGTCCACTATTCCTCTAATCACAAGTCTGGGAAGGTTCTCACAACCCTGGAGAGCATCTTTCTCTTGATGTTGCACCATTGAAATTCAGCCTTCTTCCCCACTCTGCCATCCAGCAACCCTAGGGTCAGGCCATTTGCTTTTCAAGCAAAGGAACCTTCTTCCCACGTGCCAAAAGTCAGGTCAGCTTCCCTGGGGATAGTCATAGAGAATTTCAATTCTTGGCATGTCAATATAGAAACCCAGTAAGAGCCTGATAGTATGTGTTATGTCTCTTTGTTACTAGCAGATGGTAAAATCTCTATCATCTGTAAGGTGGTTTCTTGTTTCCCTGACATTTACAAGAATCATACTCATCAAATGTATGTCACCAAATGTATTTATTTATTTTGCATGAAAGTAAAGGCAGTCAACTGCTATGATACTATTTATTACTTATTGCAAATGTATATCATTCCCACAAAATGAAGCTTTTTAATCAACTTCTTCTAAAAGACTTACTTATTAAAACAAACAGTCAATGTATCTGATAATTTCCCCTATATTTGTTTTTAATCTATAAATTGAAGGATTTTGTAGGGCTCTGGTCAAAGCCAACTGTGCTGCTTAAGGAGGAACCGATGCCCCAGTATGACATTATCATTTCCAAAATTAATGTATTCTCGATTACATGGTGACAGCATGGAACTAAGTAGCAGTAATACCTTTGAGCCTCAGGCTTCTACCTTCCACTGAGCTCAAAGCATTCCACATATTATATCCTTTCATCCTTACAATGTCCCTTGGAGAAAGACAGGGATGGAAGATATTCCTGGGTTTGCTTTTTAAAGATTGAAGAACTTAGGATAGGAGTTTGACTGTCTAAACAGTGTCACGGAGAAGACACCATGTGGGTGAAACTATGTCCAAAGTACTTTCTTTGTGTCCATCCAGGGAAGAAGACCTACCTAAGATCCAAGAAGTGGCCACATTTCCTAAACCTTGGTGTCTACAAGCCCAGGGTCAAGCAGTTGTGAACATAAGCAGCAGCGAAGCAAAGCAGGGCAAGTGAAACAAAGGGAAGCTATTTTATCCTTCAGACAGTAGTTAAAGGACCCCTTCTGAGCAGAGAACATTGATATCCTGTGATCAGGGCACTTGAGAAGGAGCCAGGATCGCGTCCTGTAAGAGATCTCCTTTGAGCTGGCTCTTAAAGCAGCAGATGGAAGAGAGGGAAGGGAAGAGGAAGGAACAGGAAGTAGAAGACCCACAAATGAGAAAGGGGCCTTTGACAGTATTTGGAGGAGGTGACATTTGCCTTCACTAGACCATCTTTAACCAGATGGAATTCCACATTCAAAGTTTTGTTTATTTGATTTGCTCCACTGCTAAGCTACCTCACCCTAAATAAGTTTATTTGATCTCTTCCTGAAAGCGGGCCTGGTTGGGAGTGAATAAGTGAAGGGTGGATGCAGGGGAGAATGAACAGGCACCCAGACTCACTAGCCCTTTCTTCACAGTTTGCATCAGGGCCTCCTTCAACCAGCTGGACCACAGAGGAGACAGTCTTATCTGTCCGAGGATGTGGACAGTCCTGGAATATGGGGCTAACCTGCACCCAGGGGGTGGGCTGGAGACACAGGGTCAACGGGAAGAAGAGGCACCAAGCAAAGAGGGAAGGATGTTCTGCAGACACACTCCTGCTCTTCAGGGCAGCAACATCAGCAACTGTGTGTAATTAAGGAAACAAAATCAAGCTCCAAAATTATAACAATTGCTTTAAATTTAATGAGTCTAATTAACAGCTCTTGTTATTTATAAAACAAATACTAAAAGATCAGTAATCCTTCCTTAAATCAGAGAAAAGCAAGGTTGTTAAAGTTTACTTGCGAAATCCTTTCTTAGTCTGCAGTCAGGGCGGTGGACTGAAGGGCAGAAAGGTGGTCAGGGAGTGGGTAGATGATAGAGGTAAGTCAGGAAGAAAAGATGTGGCTGGAAACAGAGATGGGTAAGGAAGCAAGGATCCTCCCAAATGGGGTACAGGAAAGCCCGGAGTTGTCGTAGCTGCTGTGGTGTTGGTGTTGTTGCTGTGACTCTGACAGTTGTGACTGTAATGGTGGTAACTGTGATAATGGCGATTGTGATGCGGATGACTGTGATGATGGTGATGGTGGTGACCGCTGGTGATGGTGACGGTGGTGACTATAACGGCAATGACTGTGATGGTGACGGTGGTGAAAGTGGTGATGGTGATGGTCATGATGGTGATGGTGGTGGTGATAGCGGTGACGGTGATGGTCATGATGGTGATGGTGGTGGTGAAAGTGGTGACGGTGATGGTCATGATGGTGATGGTGGTGGTGAAAGTGGTGACGGTGATGGTCATGATGGTGACGGTGGTGACCGCTGGTGATGGTGACGGTGGTGACTATAACGGCAATGACTGTGATGGTGACGGTGGTGGTGGCTGATGGTGATGACTGTGATGGCGGTGATGGCTGTGATGGCGGCAGTAGGCAGGGGTAGTGATCAAAGACCTGCTGGGGAATGAGGACTAGCCAGCAGTGCATCCTATGAACGCTTAAACCCTGAAGAACACTCCTATGACCCTGCTTACTAATACTAGGCTTTTCACTTTGAGTCGCTGAATCCCAGTTCCCATGCCTGTTCACCCTACTTTCCCCCCACAATTCTATGCCTGGCTCATCATGAGCTCTGTAGCTATAAGCATCAACCCCACGATTATTTCCGCCATGGACATTTTGAAAAGGTCAGCCCAACCCTGTGTGTCTCTGACCACAAGGGCTGTCTCAATCTTAATTCAGTCTTGGAACTCTGAATTTACTGATCTCTGCCTTAGGGCTGCCAGCCTGGTATATGAGAAGGGGAAGAGATTTGGGGCTGGTCTATGCCATAATCTCTTCTGCACCACAGCTTTTGTGAAACTAGAAAACTGAAGGGAGTCAGAAAGTAACGGACACCCACAGAAAAATTTAGCCAGGAAATATTTCAACAAAAACTAGCCTTTTGGGATGACCTGTACCATCATCTCAGACCCATTAGGCCCAGATTAAATCTTGCTAATACCAATTCCCCTTTATTACTCTATGCAGCCACTGTAGGAAGGACTTCACAGGCATTATTTCATTTCATAGTCTTTAGAACCCCAAGAGACCTCCATCCACACACGAAGAAACGAGAGGCTCAATGCCCACAGCCAGTGAGCGACAATGCCTGGGTCTGAAGCCAGGCAGTCTGGCACCGGAGACTGACTTCTTCGACTCAGCTTGCATGGCTCCCCAGGGAACTTACTCACTGACAGACTTTGACAAATGGTGCCCCCATCTTTTGTTAGTAAATGTCAGGCAGAAGGGTGTTCATTTTCAGATCGTGACAATTTCAGTTCATTCTTCCAAGATCTGCTAAGCCCCCTTGGTGGATATGCATGAACCATAAGAATTCTTCTAAAGCCTATAAAATAGAACTGGGATAAGCAATTCAAATGAGTCAGCACTAGCAATTAACAAGTACTCCAGCTGATGAATTCTGTACAGCGAGCTCCTTGAGAGTTACAGAACAGCACAGAGAATGCGTTTTATAATGGAGCCAGTAGGGCCAGGCCCCTGCTGCAGGATGGGCCTGAACACTATTTCCCAACTATTTACTGAATCCCAACTCCATTTCTAACTCGGTGGAAATGACGACAGCTCCAAATCTCTCTCATAAACATGCTCCAGTGAGTGTTCAGAAAGATGACAGATAAATGACAGCTTTGCGTAGCCAAGGGTTAAATGCTTTTCCCGAGGGATCCTCAGTCTTGGTGCCACGAGAGCAAGTGTCAGGTTCTAATGGAATTGTTCTGTGATAAACCACCGGGCTAGATGACAAGCAGCTTTCAAAGAGGCTCTCTGTATAGTATCCACAGCCCAAGTTAATTTGAGTTTCTTAACAGGACCTCTTTGCTTTACAATATAAAAATGCCTTGGGATGAAGCAATTACACTGATTTACCATCTCCTCCTTGGTAGACTATAAAGACACAGCAGAGCCTCGCAAAAGCCGTAACTTAACCAAATGAGGCCCACCTGCAAAGCCCCTACTATGCCATTTCAAAGAATCCACCTGCAGCCCAAGGCACAGAGCTGAAATCCATCACAGGTGTCCATGGTGAGCAGGATGCCTACTCCCAGGGCTCCTCATGTTAGAGCCCATAAATTACTTTTCCTTCACCAAATGCTCAGTTAAACTTCATTTTCACTTTACAGCATCAGTTGCTAAACTTCAGCTCCAAAGGATCTTAAAGCCATTCCCAGGGAGGGTTCTATCTTCCAGCCTCTTGTAGCCCGGATGCTCTCCCAAACAACCCCTGTGTGGCCACTCAGGCTCCTGGGCCAGGGTGCCCATGTGGAAGGGCAGAAGAGTGACTGGGTTGCCTCATCTGACTTCCTGATGTTTTCAACAGGTCAGGCTCCCGGAGAAGGAAAGCTCTGGGACCTCAAACATCAACCATTAAGGAACGGCTCACATTCTTCCTAAACCCAGGTCTTCACCTCTGCTTCCACCCAGAAACAGGATTGAAATAAGCACTGACCTGCTGACATGGACCCTGGAGGAGGAAATGGCAACTCGCTCCAGTATTCTTGCCTAGAAAATCCCACGGACAGAGGAGCCTGGCCAGCTACAGTCAGGGGGTCACAGTCAGGCACGACAGAGCACACAAGCATGCTGACACGAATATTCTGAAGATGAGTAACCGTCAACGTGGACTACTGCGGTGTGAGGTTCAGAACTAACCCTGGGCTAGGCTGATGACACAGAGAGCTCCCGCTGTGGACAGGTGGCCTTAAAGGGAGACTGGGGCTGGCATATGTGCACTGCCACGTGTAAAACAAACAGCTAGCGGGAAGCTGCTGTATAACACAGGGAGCTCAGCTCGGTGCCCTGTGATGACCCAGAGGAGAGGGATGGGGGGTAGGGTGAACACAAGAAAAAGGGGACATGTGTATACTTATACCTGATTCACTTCACTGTACAGCACTGTAAAGCACGTATACCCAAATTAAAAACAAAATTTGACCTGTACACATTCCACAATTTGAAAAGACAGAATGAAAAATCCATTTAATTCCTGGATCCTAAAATATTTTTAAGGCTACAGAATATAATGAGAAGCATAATAATATCAATATTGGGCAACTCTTGTGTTCAAGACTTTCTTAAAAAAGTTTATCTTCTTTATCCCTCTCAACAAACCTGTTATGTATCCTCTGTTTAGGCAAAGCACAACATCGTAATGAATATATATATATAAAATGAAGTAAAATCTGTGTGCCATACACAGATTCTTATGCTCATTTTACAAGTAAACACCCTTCTTCAATGAAAAGGACTTAGGAAATTTAAACATTATTCTTAATAGTAATCATTACTATTGAATTCTAAGTTCTATATTAGTTCTGGATATTAAAGATAATTTAAGTTTTTAAAATAGTACATTCTTAATCAAAAAATGCTCAGCTGATACACACTGTGTACAGAGTGCCAGCTAGTCTGTGATCCCACCTTAACACAGAGACTCCTGAGGATGTTTCTCCATCTTGCTGGGGTGAAAATTCTGTAGTCAATTATGCTTGATGTAGAGGAAGATGTTGAGAATTATGAATTATTTGAACTCTACGGTTCTATAATTCATTCTGTGCGAGTGACACTAAAGATGACTGATTCTAAATATCCATATAACACAGTGTCAGAAAACCAAGGGGTCCTCCCACGACTGATGCATCGCTCACACATTTCCCCAGTTCAACCAGACACACCATTGATCATAAAACTGTTTTATTTGATCCCTAGAACATTAAGTTATTATATATTATGAGGCTGCCTACACATGATGATAATTATCCCAGTTCTTCGAGAAATGTTTCAAAGAGGACACTCGCTAAGTCTGTTCTGACAACATGATTGCTTCATGTTCTCTTAAGGCGTCACCTCCTCCTCTTCCCCTTTCCTCTCCTTCCCCAGCCTTTGTTGTTGTTGTTTAGTAGCTTTCCTGTCCAACTCTTTCGTGATCACACTGGACTGTATCACACCAGGCTTCTCCAGGCAAGAATACTGGAGTGGGTTGCTATTTCCTTTTCCAGGGAATCTTCTCGACCCATGGTTTGAACCTGCATCTCTTGCATTGGCAGGCACATTCTTTACCACTGAGCAACCTGGGAAGCCCCTTCCCCAGCCTCTACTCTTTTTTTATGTTTACCCATATACAGAGTAAGCCCAATGTCTTAGGCAATGTAAGTAGCTTTGATACTAGGGTAAGTTTATTAATGTCCACACCTCTCAGAATAAGCTGACAATGCCTGGCTCACAAGAGGCACTCAATGACCATTTATTTGTTCCATGAACAGATGAACAGATGGATGAATGAATCATTGACTTTCTTTTTCACTAATCCCACCTTCAGCGAAGCCAGGGAGGAGAAGCAACACTGGGAGTGGATTTGTCTGGTCTTCTCAGGACAGTGAAGCACATGCTCCAATGAACAAAGCCCTTTCGGGTACATTCTGAAAGCAGCAGCTTCAAGGAGCTGCTGAAGCTAGGCTTTAACAGGTAATTTTTTTTTTAAAGATTTGCACAAAGAGACACGGAAGTGCCATGATGTCCTTTTGTAATGAAAAATCTACATGCATTCATGGAACATATTGTATTAATAACAGGTCAGTGGAAAACAAACTGGAAAATTACTGAACTTGAAGCCTTCTTCAGTAAGAAGAAAATGAACGAGAGTCAGCTTGGAATTACATCAAAAAGACACAGCAAAGCCTCCCACTTAACAAGACCTTAACTTCCAAGGACTGTCCTCTACAATCAAAGGCATTACCTCTGGGCCAAGAGTGAGAAGACTCAAAGGTGATCCAGCCACAGACAAGCTGTGGACTATTCCGTCCTGCAGGCTCAAAGGTGTAAACCAAACCAATCCATACATTGATCAGTGAGAAGCACAAGGTGCTTGAAAATGTTAACGTGTTCTGCCGAGGTGAAGTATCATGAACAGCTGGACAGAAGGTGATTAAAATACCTACCACGCAGGAATAAATATGACCACTTATCCAACCCAGGTAGATGGCCTGAGAAGGCTGTCACTAAGTGCTGACTCTGACCCAAGAATGTCCTGTCTAGGAATACACAATTCATATTTAGGATATCACTGCAAAACAAATTATGAATTAAATTACAAATAAAATTTAAACCAATTAGATATCATTTCAAGAAGACTGGCTGACAAATTACAATACTTCATTCAATGCAAGAGTATGTCGCCATTGGATGGCATGGACCTAAATGTACAGATGTGAAAAATATCCAAGACACATAAACTGAAAAGAATAAGTTGTAGATGGGAAATGATATAATCTCTTTTACATAAAATAACCTGTGTGTTTATGGATATATGAAAATGTTTAAATATTTATCGCTGAGATGAATGATGGGATGGTGGGGAGTGAAAGGAATTTATATGCTTCTGTCTTCTTTGAATATTTTATAACTACACATTACTTTTGGAATAAAGATCATTGTGTCTTAAAAATATTAACAGTGTCTTTTTTAGCTTTTTCTTTTATGTTGGAGTATAGCCGATTAACAATCTCGTGTAGCTCCAGGTGCACAGCAGAGCCATACATGCCCATGTATCCTCTCTCCCCCAGCCTCCCATCCCATCCAGGCTGCCACATAATATTGAGCAGAGTTCCCTATGTTATACAGTAGGTCTTTGTTTTTACCCATTTCAAATACAGCAGTGTGTAGAGTGGGCCTCCCAGGTGGCTCAATGATAAAGAATTCACCTATCAATGCAGGAGACACAAGAGCCTTGGGTTCGATCCCTGGGTTTGGGGAGATGCCCTGGAGAAGGAAATGGCAACCAACTCTAGTATTCATGCCTGGGAAATCCCATGGGCAGGGAAGACTGGTAGGCTACAATTCATGGGATTGTGACTTAGCACACACACATGCAGTGTATACTGGATTCCTTTCTGATGATCTATAAACATGCCAAATGTAAAATTAAGGCTGTTCTGTGCTTAGTCACTCAGTCATATCTCTTTGTGACCGCATGGACTGCAGTTCACCAGGCTCCTCTGTCCACGAGGATTCTCTAGGCAAGAATACTGGAGTGGGTTGCCCTACCCTCCTCCAGGGGATGTTCCCAACCCAGGGATGAAACCCAAGTCTCCCCACACTGCAGGCAGATTCTTTACCATCTGAGCCACCAGTAAAGCCCATGAATACTGGAATGAGTAGCCTATCCCTTCTCCAGCGGATCTTCCCAACCCAGGAATCGAACTGGGGTCTCCTGCATTGCAGGTGGATTCTTTACCAGCTGAGCTACCGGGGAAGCCAAAACTCAGGCAGTGATTAGCAAATCTGGATTTACTAATTGGATTTCGTGCTGTCCTCTACCAGGACCCCGGCACTCCCCACCAGCCCAGGCCATTCTTCTCCTCTACTCCTTCTCTCCTACTGACCACACTCCCCAAGGATAAACTAAACCAATCTCTCCACTTATCTCACCTACTGACTTCAATCCAACCAAATTCTACATCAAGCAAGAACATTCTGAATTTCCCAGTATTTCCCCTGTAATTACACATGCAAAAGGAAAAGAAAGAGAGAAAGCCACCATATTCATCATGAGAGCATCTAACTTCTCACCGCACCTACTCCAGTATCATTTGGGACTCAGACAAATAAATGCATGATTCCCCAAAATAATTCAGAAGACACCAGGTCATTTGACAGCAGCTCTGGGAACTTCTCTTTGAGAACTCAACTTGTCTGCTTCCTCCAAGAGACACAGAACCACGAGATTATGAACCTTAGGTGCAGAAGCATCTTGGACATTGCATTTATAATGGGACAACATTTTATATCAGAAAGGGGTGGCTGGAACTGCCAAGGCCCTTCAGTAACTCTGAACCCTACTCTTCTGGCTACAAATTAACTGTCCATTTCCTACAAATCTTTCCTGCCTTCTAATTTCTCTAGTATTCTTTTCCAGTTTTTATGTGAAACTGACTCATCTTTCATCTCATCAAACTTTGTTTGCTGTTTGAGAAATACTACTTATGATATTTCTTTTCAAGTTTAATTTTAGACAAAAAAATAATTTTTCTTCAGATTATGTTGTGCTTTTCCTTTGTTTCAAATGTTTATGTTTCAAGCAGGTGTCTCTGACTAGTACTTACAAGTCCTATAGAGCAACAAAATTATCATTAATAAATGCAAAATCACCATAATATTAAATTAGACATATCACATTTTCTTCAACATTAAAGGCTATGACTAATAGTATTTCTATTAGTATCTCTAAAAAGTAAGCCTGCAAATCCAATGTGCCATTTCCTAACCATGTCAATTATTTACCAGGTATATTAAATTCACAAAAGAAATAATAATAAATATGTAAAAACTGTACATCTCCACTAATAATTTAAGAAATGCAAATTATATAAAAGTGAAGTCATTTTTATCTGTCCAACTGAAAAAGATTTTTTGAAAACAAGTAGAAAGATAATATAATATTCAATGCCAGTAAGTGCTGGGTGAATGGGGTGTCTCCCATGGGGCTGGAGGGAGAACAGACCAGAACAAAATCCCTGAAAACAACTGTGCATTTTGTAGTACATATTTGGAAACTTTAAAGAGAATTGTTTACCTTGCTAATCTCCTCCTAGGAATCCAGCCAAAGAAAACTGTCAAAAATGCAAAGATTCATGCAGATGAAGTTACCAGACTATTGTATATAAGGGAGCTTCTCTCATAGCTCAGTTGGTAAGGAATCCTCCTGCAATGCAGGAGACCCCAGGTCGATTCCCGGGTCAGGAAGATCCACCAGAGAAGGGATAGGCTACCCACTCCAATATTCTTGGGCTTCCCTTGTGGCTCAGCTGGTAAAGAATCCACCTGCAATGCAGGAGACCTGGGTTTAATCCCTGGGTCGGGAAGATCCCCTGGAAAAGGGAAAGGCTAAGGTACATTTCAGTATTCTGGCCTGGAAGATTCCATGGAATGTATAGTCCTTGGGGTTGCAAAGAGTCAGACACGACTGACTGACCCTCACTTTCACTTTCATTGTATATAAGAGGGGAAACTAGAAGAAACCCTGTGTGCAATGATTAGAAAATAATGAAATCATTTGTATGTTGTAGCCACTCTACTCATGTGTTCAATAATATTTAATGACATAGGAAATGCCCACAATGTGATATTAAATTAAAAAACAGGACAAGAATTATATAAGCAATGTAATTAAAAATCCATTAAAATTATCCACAGACATATGTGTGTGTATGTGTGCACATATACATGAATATATACATAAAGAATCTAAGAGCATACCAAGATGTTAACATTGGTTGTTTCTTAATAACAGAAAAAAATAACATTTTATTTTTTCCTTTGCTTTTAATTAGTATGTTTGATGCTACATATTAAACATTTATTATTCTTCATACATATTAGGATAGGTACTCTCAAAAAAAACACAGAAAATATGAGGTTAGCCAAAATATTCTTTCACATTTTTCTGTACGATGTCATGGAAAACCTTGAACGAATTTTTGCAAACTAATAACAATTGTTAGCGAGGATATGCAAAAACTGGAACCATATATACACTGCTGGTGGGACTATACCAATAAAGTACAACTGTCACGTGAAAAAGTATGGCACTTCCTCAAAAAATTAAAACTAGAATTACAATATGATCAAACAGTTCTACTTCTGGCCATGTACCTGTAAGACTTCAAAGATGGTCTCAAAGAGATCAATGTTCACAGCAGCTCTATTCACAACACCCACGAGGTGGGAACAGCCTGAGTGATGAGTGATTGGGTAATCTAACTGTAGTCTGTACATACAATGGAATATTACTCAGCCTTAACAGGAAGGAAATTCTGACATGCACTACAATGCTATGGGCTGAACTGCGTCCCCCACCCCCTGCCAATTCCTATACTGAAGCCTTAACCCCTAGTGCCTCAGAATGTGACTGTACTTAGAGACAGGGTCTTTAAAGAGGTGATTAAGGCAACATGAGGTCATTCTGCTGCTGCTGCTGCTAAGTCGCTTCAGTCGTGTCTGACTCTGTGTGACCCCATAGACAGCAGCCCACCAGGCTCCCTCGTCCCTGGGATTCTCCAGGCAAGAGCACTGGAGTGGGTTGCCATTTCCTTCTCCAATGCATGAGAATGAAAAGTGAAAGTGACGTCGCTCAGTCGTGTCCAACTCTTAGCCACCCCATGGACTGTAGCCTACAAGACTCTTCCATCCATGGGATTTTCCAGGCAAGAGTATTGGAGTGGGGTGCCAATGCCTTCTCCATGAGGTCATTAGGGTGGGTCTTAACTCAATCTGGTTGGTGTCTTATGAGAAGAAAAAATGAGGACACATGAAGGAGAAATCAGGAAGACCTGTACAAAGACCACAGGAAGAGCTCACGAGAGCTTGTCCTCTGCAAGCCAAGGACAGAGGCCTCAGAAGAAATCAAACCTGCAGACATTTTGACCTTGGACTTCCAGCCTCCAGGAGTGCAAGAAAAAAAAAATTCTGTTGTTTAAGCCCCCCAAGAGCAAATAATAAACCTTCATTATTAAAAAAAAAAATTCTACAGTCCTAAAAATTCTATGGCCTTGGTGTATGAGGGAGAGTTCAAAGATATGAAACTAACTGGATTTATTTTAAACATCTGAGCTATGACAAGCTTACACCTACATACTCACACACACAAATGTGGGCTACATGAATCGTCAAATCTGTACGAAACGTTTGAGTTACTTGCAACTCTCTAAAATTAACTCAAATCATTTACCAGATGGTAAATTCTGGAAATAAACTTAAAATATGCAAAAAAATACTATCTGACTTTTACATGAAACACAGAGTACCTAATTATAACTTTATATTTCAATTTTGAAAAGAATTTTTATTTCTATTATCAGTTCTGAATGATAATCAATTCTGGTTTGCTAAAAGGTCTATGTTTTGTAAGTAAATAAGTATTTCCCACTTGCAATTTTTATTGGACAATAAAGACCATAAGGCTAAGAATTCATCTGAATAAATAAAAAAAAAGATACAAATTTTTATAATATAATGTGCCTCTAAAACTTTTTAAGAACTCTGCAACAGCTTTTTGTGTGTCTCTAATTAAGATTTACTACATAATAAAATTATGTAGTAATAATACACAACCTTTATCTAAAATCGTATGATTCTTCGATATTTACCCCTGCTACACCACAGCATATAAATCATGCAAGGGGATTCTCACGATACACATTATTTAGGGCACAGAATCATTTTGATTTAATTCTCAATAAGTGAAGCAGTAACTTGTTACTTGAGACTGGCAAATCAATATCAAATGCTTGTTCTAAGATTGCTTATCACTCTAGTCATGCAAGTAGCTTGAAAAACTGAAGTAGTCTCATTGACAAAGGGATTGCTCTATTTGTTTTCTAAAAGCTTTCCCATATGACACTATACTTAGTTTTACAACCAAGAAAAAAATCAATTTCTTTCTGCAACTTGTCAGTCAGAAAACACATACAGAAACAATGATTTTATTAGAACACAAAAAAGTGTACTGAATAATAAGGTAAGATGCAATGGAAATATAAAATGACATTACATATAGAATATACACATATTAAATAGAATTAACATATACATAAAACAGAATGAACATACATATGAATAGAGACCTAAATGCAAAAAAAAATAAATATGGAAATTAAAACTAAGATGATAAAAATCAGTTAGACAGACTTAACTCTTATCTTTGGTTTTCAAACATACCCATCTCTTTTTCAGTTCAGAATTCAAAATAATAAATAAAATCATTAAAACAACGATCTTTTCCCATTACCATGAAAGTCAACTGAAACCTAATTTTTCTTTTTGTTTTTATGTACGAACACTAAACTTCCTAGGGGGTAATAATGCTGGCACATTCATATCAGAGCAGCAATTAAAAAAATGTTCCTCTTTAAAACAGTCTGAGTGACTCTAAATTACACTTTATACAATAAAGAACCAAGAAATACAGATGTCTGTCTGGCTTTTGATCTAGTGCCTATAAAGACTCCTTCAAAGTTACATATGGGCAACAACCTTAGTCAGATAGCAACATAACACACTGATCTAATTATTACCCACATTCCCTCATTTCATCAAGGTCACTCAACCTCACCATATATGAAGTAGTAAATGTCACCCATACACATTGCCTCATATAATTTTTATTTTAACGGATTATTGTTGTTGTTCAGTCACGAAGTTATGTCCAGCTCTTTATGACCCCGTGCACCCAGGCTTCCCTGTCTTTCACTATCTCCCAGAGTTTCTCAAACTCATGTCCACTGAGTCAGTGATTCTATCCAGCCATCTCATCTTCTGTTGTCCCCTTCTCCTCTTGCCCTCCCTCAATCTTTCCCCGCATCAGGGTCTTTTCCAATGAGTTAGTTCTTCCCATCAGGTCGCCAAAGTACTGGAGTTTCAGTTTCAGCATCAGTCCTTCCAATGAATATTCAGGGCTGATATCACTGAGGATTGGCTGGTTGGATCTCCTTGCAGTCCCAGGGACTCAAGAGTCTTCTCCAACACCACAGTTCAAAAGCATCAATTCTTTGGCACTCAGCCTTCTATATGGCCCAACTCTCACATCCATACCTACATGACTACTGGAAAAACCACAGTTTTGACTATATGGGCAGTTGTTGGAAAAGCGATGTCTCTGCTTTTTAATACACTGTCTAGATTTGTCATAACTTTCCTTCCAAGGAGGAAGGTGTTCTAATTTCATGGATGTATTAACCATCTGCAGTGATTCTGGAGCCCAAGAAAATAAAATCTGTCACTGTTTCCACTTTTTCCTCTTCCATATTTTAATGGATGGTTATTGCCAAGCACCAAAGGTTGGCTCTTAAAAGTGAAGTCTGATCCAGGAAGAGTCATTTGTTGTTCCAGTGTCCATTCCCTGGGAGGGGATCACCCTGTGCCCTACCTGGGCATCCTCAAGGTCACCAACAAGGCAGTGTACTGCTCCATGGCATCTCATGATTAGCAGCATATGACTGAGGGCCAATCATGGCTCTCTTCTCTACAACCAAGGTCAACTTCCTCCATTCAAACTTTCGTCTTTGGGAACCCATGGAACCACACACTGCCACAAAGGAGAACCTGCTTGAGAACTGCTCACACCAAGAACCGCCCTTGTCGTGCATGTGTGTGAAGTCACTTCAGTCATGTCCAGTTCTTTGCAACCATACAGACTGTAGCCCGCTGGGCTCCTCTGTCCATGAGCTTCTCCAGGCAAGAACACTGGAGTGGGTTGCCATGCCCTCCTCCAGGGGATCTTCCCAACCCAGAGATTGAACCTGAGCCTCTTTATATCTCCTACATTGGAAGGCAAGCTCTTTACCACTAGTGCCTGAGAAGCCCAAGAGCTGCCCTTAATTTACCCTAACTCATCAAAACAAGGATGCTTATGAGGTCTATTTCACCCAAGGATCAGCACCTACATCAAACTATGCTTAAGAAATCCTCACTGAATTAATTATTTAATCAACCTTCTGTCCAGGAATGCTGCCAGTGTGCTGGGAGCCTCCAAGTGTAAATGAATCACATTTAGTTGAAGCAGTAATCAGACACCCCAACTATGAATAAAAATGACTGCAGCAGAGGATGATGGCTCTTCAGTTGACCATTGAGTCCTGACAAATGAGGAGAACCAAGCACCTTTGACCAGTCTTGGCCACAAAGCTTATGGGTTCACGAACCAGAAAATAAACTATAGTGGGAAGACTCCAACTTGGCATCACAGGATCCAGGTTTTAGCTCCAGGATTACCTTTTCTTTTTCTCAAGCACTTGAAGAGCAAGACCACCCTTTTTGAATGAAATACATGCTATTTGCAGCAACATGGATGGACCTAGAAATTATCGTACTAAGTGAAGTAAATCAGAAAAAGACAAATATCATATGATGTCATCTACATGTGGAACCTAAAATGCAACACAGGAGAGTTTATCTACAAAACAGAAACAGAGTCACAGACATAGAGAATAGACTTGTGGTTGCCAAGACAGATAGGAGTGAGGGAGGGATGGACTGTGATTAGCAGATGCAAACTATTATATATAGGATGGATAAATAAGGTTCTACTGTACAGCACATGGAACTACATTTAATATCCTAGATAAATAATAATGGAAAAGAATATGAACAAGAATGTATATACATACATATACATATATATATATATATATATATTGGTATCCCTAGTGGCTCAGATGGTAAAGAATCTGCCTGCAATGAGGGAGACCCAGGTTCATTCCCTGGTTTGAGAAGATCCCCTGGAAAAGGGAATGGCAACCCGCCGCAGTATTCTTGCCTGGAGAATCCCACCAACAGAGGAGCCTGGCAGGCTACAGTCCATGGGATCGCAAAGAACTGGACAAGACTGAAGTGACCTGGCATGCATGCATGCGCACACACACATAATTAAATCGCTTTGCTATACAGCAGAAATGAACACAATGTTATAAATCAATTAAACTTGAATAAAATAAATTTTTTACGAAAAGAATTTCCTTTCATTTATGTATTCTCAGTATCTAACAGTGCTCAGCATATGACCAGCCCCAGTGAGTGTTTGTTCAATGAAAGAGCAAGAGAACACATCTTTGAGTCACCTTAAGCCCCTCATGTTTCCAAAGTTTTTAAAACAAGGACATCTCAACACCTGTAGGACTTTACACCAGATTGTTTTGAGAACAAGTAAACTAAGACAAACAAAAATTATCTATTAACCATAAACATAAGTTAAACAAAGGTGACAAAGTTTATAAAGGTAAGTTCTAAGTAAAGATGCATTCTTGGGATGGGTGTGGTGGCAGTCAGGAGGGCACTTCAAGGAATAATTAAGAATAAAACTAAAATAACCTCCAAAAGCCCAGATTTCTCCTCTATCCCCTAAACCACTCAATCCACCTCTTGGCTTCAAAGATGTTCAATCTACCAAGAAAAACCATTGATAACGGTTCTAACCAAACCTGCAAGTGTGTGCCAGGCTCTGAAAAACTAAGGTGTTGAAGAAAATTTTTCAAACTCTCTGCTGACAAGCTTCTCCCCTCATGAGTTTCCCACTTAACATACATGGCACCACCACTGCCACAGTGCCTTAGGTTTGAAGTGTCTACCATTTATCTATCACATTCAATTCCTTTTATTTAACAGCTCCAGGACTGGCCCACACAATACCTGAGGTCATTACTATCCTACCAATTTTTTAAAAACTAAATTCATATCATTACAAATGCTTGAAGAAAAAGTTGTTTCTTCAATAATCCCCCTTTTGGGTTTTGGAATCATAGGTAAAGCATTTTGGGGAAAAAAAAAATTTAGCTTACCTCATAACATGTTCAAAAATAAATCCCAGTAAATTAAAGAGTAATTTTTAATGAAGCTATAGACTGAGCAACTGAACTGAACTGAACTGAATTGATAAACCAAGAAGAAAATAAAAGTAAATATTTAAGTGATCTTGGATGGGGCTAGGATTCTTAATCACTAAAGCAATAAAAGAAAAAAAAAGTTGCTGTATTTGACCATGTAAAAAGTATACATTTATATACATCATAAAATCTCTAGCTAAAATATTAAGAGAAAAAAATTTAAAGGATATAAAACATAAGAAAAGGGATAACAGTTATTATTACATATGGGGTTGAAAAAAAGTTAAAATTGAAGTTTTTCCTGAAGATCTTATAGAAAAATCTTAACAAAGTTTTTGACCACCTCAATATATAAAGAATTGTTAGAAATAAAGAAAATGGTTTAAAAATAATAGATAAAGTGAATCAGAACATAAACAGCAAGTCCAAAAATAAAAATTGAAGAGAAAGAGAAATAAAAACTGAACATGTTAAGAATGCAGATAACAACTAATTTTTAAAAAGGGAAAAAGAAAGAAAATCACCATCCCTACCAAACAGACAAAGAACTAAAAGGATAATCTTCAATACAGACAATGGAACAGGGCAGCAGGGGGTCTCACTCACTCCTGCTGGTAGCTAAACAGGTCAAGTCTTTCTGAAGGGAAATTTGGCAATATATCAAAAAGTATACCAAAGCTCACAATCTCCAAACAGGAAATCCGTTTTTAAGAATTTTCAATGTTTTCTGTACAGGAATGTTCATCATAACTCATGTTACAGTAACAGCTAAAATATTATGAGGAAAAGAATCTAAAGGTCTAACAGAAAAGGGCTAAGTAAGTTATGGTGCATTCATGAGTATTATGAATTTGTTTTCAAGGAAAATATCATAATATTTAATGATAAATTCTTACAATATTAGTGAAAATACAAGATTCATAACTATGGGGTAGGATCCAAATATGGGGGGAAGGGGTCAAGAGGAATAACGATTGTATACACTTGGCTCCATGAGAAAATCATGAATCAGCTTGACCCTGGAGTGACCTGGTGCTTTTTGTTTGTTTTTTTAAGTGTGTGATTTGGGTTTCTGTTGACTCTGAAATGGCATGGGTAGAAAGAAAGACTTTCAAAACCAAAATCTCAAACTATAAAACTCTTGGCTTTATTTCTTCTCACCTAAAAAAAAAAAAAAAAAAATCCCCATCAAGCCATTAAATGAAGAGAAAAAAAAAGAAAGGAGGAATGGCAAGGCCAATACAGGAGTCATTCCTCTGCAATGAAGAGTCCAACACAGAAGCCTCTCCAGCCCCTGTGTGGTTCCCCAGAGGCCAAGGAACACACAGAGGGGCCCATGAACACTTCAGCTGAGCAAGTGGACCTATAGACGGTCCGCGTTCCCACCACGCTAAGCGTACTGCGTGGTCTCAGAAGATCTGAGCCCAACAGACCACCTGGCCCCTCATCCCATCCTCTCCAGGATTCCAACCTTCCACAAGTCTACTTAAATCGTCCTCAAATTTAAAAACAACAACGACAACAACTGGTGATATCAATAAGCCCCTAGAACGATGAGCAAGTGCGAACATATCAAAAGGAAAAGGGCTGCAGAGAGCAAAAAGTGTGTAACAGAAAGCCACGGAAAAGAGTGAACTATCTCAACCATTTTGTGAACTAGTAATACAAACAGAGCTTTGATTTTATCTCTCATAGAGTTCATAAAAGTTGGAAAGAGAGCGTGAAACACCTCACAGGGCTTGCAGTTTGGCGGGAAGAGGCTGGGCATCAGTCCAGATCTTCCCATGATTCTACCCCTGACACATAAAGGCCACACCGTAACAAAGCATTCAAGTGATGGAATCTGTATCTATGGGTCATGGGACTAAGCAACAAGGTTTATTTTCTTCTTATAGTCCTTCTACCTTTAAATTTTCCTGAAATTAGTCTTACTTTTATAATGAGAAAAGACTCATAACTGTGCTTAAAATGCTAATTGGTTAAATGAAATGCCACCTTCATTATGTCAGCTTCCTGCTCAAAAATCTACCACAGCTTCCTAGGGATTAGTAGCTATCCAGTCAAACTTACTCTCTTTCCAATATTTTCTATCAGATGTGATGATGTCTAGAATCCTTGGCATGACATAAGAATCCTCCCTAGCCCCCTGCTCTACACATTGACCCACCTGCCTCCTCACCCCTAACCAAATTACTCTGCTACATGCACTCATATTCTTGAAAGACCAGGTTGCCCCACACACACTGGGCTCCTTAAGGTGCACACATCTTAGTTGGCCTGAAATTCTGTGTTTCCTGACCCACAATCCATTGCTGGAAGGTTCCTCCTCTCCTCTAGGGGGCAGTCTCTCCCATAACTAGCTGCTTGCTCCAGGGGCCTGGGACTCCAGATAGCTTTCTTCATCCTCTTCCCCATCTAAACTGCATTCTCAGGCAACTCATTTTTGCTCTCCTAGAACCCAGCTCCATGCTTAGTGCCAACAGGGCACTGAATACATGTTGTGAGACTGAGTCCTCTTAACAGTTCTATGTCTTCTGCATTACCAATACAGCAAGCATCTGCCCCAACACAGCTGGCCACTTCAGATCCAAGCTCTCTACCTGCTCTGCTTTCCCCCTGGAATTTCACCTGCTCTCATGACCCATAATGCTTCCTCTTTCCTCATGACTCTCATCATTCTTTCAAGTGGAGTTTCTGCCCCTGAACCCCACTCTGTTGACCTCTCCCATATATTCTTCTGACCTTGTTTTTCTCTGGGGGCCTTCCTAAACATGTAGCTGTTTGGACCCTGTGTACCCAATGTTACTAAGGACAATGATAATCATAGCTTGTTGTTGTTTAGAAGATAAGTCATATCTGACTCTTTTGCAACCCCAAGGACTGTAGCCCACCAGGCTCCTCTATCCATGGGACTTCCCAGGCAAGAATGCTGGAATGTAAGGCCATTTCCTTCTCCAGGGGATCTTCCTGACCCAGGGACTGAGCCTGCATCTCCTGTGTTGGCAGGCGGATTCTTTACCACTGAGCCACAAGGGAAGCCCAAATATAGCTAACAGCCTTTCCTCCTGCAATGCGGGGGACCTGGGTTCAATCCCTGGGTTGGGATGATTCCATGGAGGAGGGCATGGCAATCCACTCCAGTATTCTTGCCTGGAGAATCCCCATGGGCAGAGGACCCAGCAGGCTACAGTCCATGGTGTTGCAGAGTCAGACACGACTAAGTGACTAAGCACAGCACAGCCTCCACATTAGCCTGTGGTCTCTCTAAAAAAAGGAAACATGACAGGTTACTTGGAATTCCGTTTCTCCTGAGTCACTGATACTCCACACAAAGAGTTCCACCCCAATGACTGGAGCGCTTCTGCTCCAAGAGTCTAATCCAGCCAAGATGCAACCATCTGACTAACCCAGCTTGTATACGGCGCTGAGCTTTTTCAAAGGGTCTGAATGCGCCTGGAGACCTCCCTCCTGTCACGAAGGGGCAGAAGGAAAACAAGGTAAGGGACCCCTTTTCTTGCCATTAGCAGCAGGAGAAAATATCCTGGTTTTACAGCCTACCAATCCCATCAGATGCCCACCATGAACCCTGATGTGAACAGATAATAGGGTGGTGACAAACACTGGTGTCAGCGTCTCCTGGTCTGTTGCCCCTGCCTGGTGACAGTGTCCAGAGCTGGGGCACCTGCTCCCTTCACCTGATGCTTACAGGCCTGCCTTTTCTTTGGAGCATTTTCTCAAGCACCATCACAAGTGAAAGCGGTGTTTCAAACCATAGCCTCAGGGCTTAGGGAAGTATTGTTTTGTCCGACTGGGTGGGAAATCAGACTGGACAATGATGGGAAGACCTCCCTGAGGGAACAGAGTCCCCACCTTGGATAAACTCTTGAAGGAAAACCAGGATGTGAGACTAAGGGATGAAAACCCCCATCAACTGGGGGATGCACCTTTGACAAGAGTCAAGCAGACCTGTGGTCTGACTGTACTGTCACATCCTGTGGCACAGTTGTCAAACTTGTTATTTTTCCCCTTTAATTGGGATGGTTGAAGTAAAAAGAAATGTGAGAGCAGTTGTCAGTAAAAAAAAAAAAAGAAAGAAAAGAAATACTGACATATAAAAAAAATTTATAACCGTCTCTTCATATACCCTCTTGTTGTTGCTTCATATACCCTCTTGTTCCGTCACTAAGTCGTGCCGGATTCTCTGTGACCACATAGATTACAGCACGCCAGGCTTCCCCGTCCTTCATTATGTCCTGGAGTTTGCTCAAACTCATGTCCATTGAGTCGGTGATGTCAACCAACCATCTCATTCTCCATCACTCCCTTCTCCTCCTGCCCTCAATCTTTCCCAGCATCAGGGTCTTTTCCAATGAGCTGTCTCTTCACATCAGGTAGCCAAAATATTAGAGCTTCAGCTTCAGCCTTAGTCCTTGCAATGAATATTCAAGGGTTGATATCCTTTAGGATTGACTGGTGGATCTCCTTGCTGTCCAAGGGACTCTCAAGAGTCTTCTCTAGCACCAGAATTAGAAAGCATCAATTCTTCAGCACTCAGCCTTCTTTATGGTCCAACTCTCACATCTGTACATGACTACTGGAAAAACCATAACTTTGACTACACAGACTGAGCACAAGCAAGAACTAAACCTTAGCAACTTCTAGTCTATGAATTCTAAAAAAGATACAATTCAATAACCTCAATATACATAGCTCTTCATCCTGAAGAGGACTGGCTCCTCCTTGATCATGTTACCTTCCTATGAAACCAGTGCAACAGGAATCTTGAAATATTCTAGATAAAGTTTTACTATTCCATACCCTTTCTTAACCAGAGAAAAGTTACACTTATCGACTTTGTGATTTAGTGATTTCTTATCGAAAACTGGAAGGTGGCATGGAAAAGAAGCACATAGCTTAAGGTCTGCACTTCTGGGGGCGGGGTGGAGGGGGACCCAGCTCTACAGTTGCCAGACATCCACCTCTGAGAAACAATCAGTGTCTTTACCCACAAAGCGAGACAATAAAGCTGACATCCCACATCCTCTTTGTATTTTTGGAAAGACAAAATAAGACATTGCTCCTCTACTATAAGAGAGTAATTCAAGTAAGAAAGCAGTATATTAGCAGCAGCACCAAAGAAAAACTGATGCTGATAACATAGCATTAAAATCTGTAGCAGAGTTGAATTTGTCTCCACTACTACTAAATTTTATTATTGAGCTTCTTGAAAAGTCATCAACTTTTAAGAATTTGAAAGCACATCTGAATTAAGTTTGAATGTGTCAGGAGTGTTTATGTGATGGATGCTTCAAATGGTGGTGAGGGTCTGGAGGATCAGTTAGGACCTCTCACACTTTCTTACTCCCAAGAGGTGAGGAGTGTATAGTCTCAACACCAGCTCATCAGGACAAAGGCCCCATCACTCCAGGGCGTCAGCCCTGTCAAGTCCTCCTCCGGGTGACAGCTTCCCTCTTCATCACCTGGAAAGTTGAGCCAATCCAGGTCCCTGAGTTTTCCAAACATGCCAACACTGAGCTAAAGCTATATGCAAATGCATCACTTCAAGACAAGGAAAGTCACGTGGGACTGATGGTTCCACCAATATCACATCTGCAAAGAAGTTCAAGTAAGAGTCTCCTAAGCCTCTGGTGGAACTCCTCCAGCTTCAGCAGAGCAGCCAACAGGTCCATAGACAAGCTATGAAACGGGCCTCATCGCACAGGCATTGCTTCAACCATACCTTGACTTCAGGGAGCAGAGTGTTTTCGAAACACACCTTGGCAAGACCATCACTTGTAAGTATTATATATGCCAGGCAGTATCCATGCTTATTTACAAGACAGTGTGAAAGTGAAAGTGTTAGTCCCTCAGTTGTGTCCGATTCTTTGTGATCCTATGGACTGTAGCCCACCAGGCTCCTCTGCATGGGGTTTCCCAGGCAAGAACACTTGAGTGGGTTGCCATTCCCTTCTTCAGGGGATATTCCCAACCCAGGAGTCGAAACTGGGTCTCCTGCACTGTAGGCAGATTCTTTAGCAACTGAGCCACCAGGGAACAGTGGAACACTAGGCAAAATGTTCTGTTAACAATAAGAGAAGTATCATGATTTTAATTATGGAGTGCCAAGTCAACTCATCCTCAGTGTGTTGTGTTCAGATGACAGGCAGGCAGCTGATGCTAGAGTTAGGCTTGTCCAATTAATCAAATAACCTTCATGCCACTTACCCGTGGAATTGGCATTAGGAAAGCCCCTGTGTGCCCCCAAATCATATAATTCCATGGCTTCCTGTTCATTAAGTCCAGGTTGGGCTAGGCTGGTATGTCATATTTTGACATGTAGCCACAAGGGATATACAATCACAATTAAGAGGAGACCTTAGCTAAAATTGACATGCCCTGCTCGAATGAACAATTTATGCCTGCACAGGGGTAAAACCACATATAGCTTCTCCAAGTGATGAATATTAAACTGTCAGAAGCACAAAGAGATATAATTCATTTATTAAGTTTGCGTAAGATGTTTCTTTTCGCTTCGAACCAAACATAGAGAAGAGGTGTTTGAGTCACGGCAAGTACACAGGATGTTATTAATTGCATACAGACTGTCAATACTAAGACCATCATGATATTTATTGAATAAACCTGCAGCGTCCATAAAATCCGTTTCCTCTCGCATTTAACCCTCCCCTGGTTTCCCTCTGCATTTAGAATAAATGCCAAACTCCTCATCAGCACTTGCAAAGCTCCAGCCTGCACCCACTCTCTGAGCCCATCTCATGCCACCCACCCCACCCCATTCCACAACCTCTCCAAGCCCCTGGCAGAGCCCCACCGTGACCCGCACTTCCCCTAGCAGGCTGGCCCTCTTTGTTTGTTTTTTGTCCTGTGATGAGTGAGGAGAGACGCCCTTGTCTTGCTTCTTCCCTTGCTTAGAAAGCTTTTTGCCCCTAAACCTCTGTGTGGTTAACTTCTCAGTGTGTGTTAGTTGCTTAGTAGTGTCCAACTCTGTGCAACCCCATAGATGGCAGCCCACCAGGCCCCTCCGTCCATGGGTTCTCCAGGCAAGAACACTGGAGTGGGTTGCCATTCCCTTCTCCCAAACGAACTATAGAAAGAAAGAAAGTGAAGTCACTCAGTCATGTCTGACTCTTTGTGACCCCATGGACTGCAGCCTACTAGGCTCCTCCATCCATGGAATTTCCCAGGCAAGAGTACTGGAGTGGGCTGCTATTTCCTTCTCCAGATCTCAGGTCAAATGTCACCTCACCAGGGGGGGCTCCTCCTGCCTCCCAAAATGAGGGATGCCTCCACCTGCCATCATTATCATGTCCCCTAGCACCCATTTCATTTTCTCTGCAGTGTAACTATATGTCAGGCTGAAATTTGCCATCCGCCAATTATCTGGCCTATTGAGATGGAAGCTCAGATTGGAAAGCTGTTTCCTCTCTGTGGAGTTTCTAGAACATTGCTTGGCACACAGTAGGTCCAGGATAACTATATGTCACATAAATAAATGCTATGCTAGAAGATGGACAAAGCAAGTTACAGACTGATGACCCACACCATTGAAGATACCTAATGACTAAAAACAGCCAAAAAACATTAAAACAAATGTAGCAGTTTCATACCCAACTGAGATTAAGCCGTCAAAGTGAGATGAATGTATTTAATTCAAACAAATTATTTAATATCAATAAAATAAGGACGATCACACATAAATCTGAGTGGCCCAGGCTGGGAAGGTGTTCTGAGTGAGGTTTGATAATGAAGAACTTGGTGAACGTTCTTACATGGTGTTATAGACTGAATATTAACGTCTCCCCCAAATTCATGCTTTGAAGTCCAGAATCTCCTTAGATGTTATGGTATTTGGAGGTGGGGGCCTCTGGAAGGTAATCAGGTTTAGATGGGCTGCCCTGGTAGCCCAGCTGGTAAAGAGTCAGCTTGCAATGCAGGAGACCCAGGTCCAACCCCTGGGTGGGAAAGATCCCCTGGAGAAAGAAATGGCAACCCACTGCAGTATTCTTGCCTGGAGAATCCCATGGACAGAGGCGCCTGGGGGGTTATAGTCCATGGGCTTGCAAAGAGTCAGACACGACTGAGTGATTAAACCACCACCACCACCATGTTTAGAAAAGGTCATGGGGGTGGGGCCCCTGATGGGATGAGGGTCCTAACCTGAAGAGGAAGAGACACCAATGTATCTCTCTCTCTCCTCACCACCTCCCACCCCCACCAATGCAAGGACAAAGCCAGAAGGCAGCTGTCTGCAAGCCAGGAAGAGGGCCCTTACCAGAATCCAAATCAGCTGACACCTTGATCTCGGACTTCCAGCCTCAAGAACTTTGGGTAATAAATGTCTGTTGTTTAAGCCCCAAGATTCTGTATTTGTCATAACAGCCTGAGTTCACACACATGGTGTGTCTGATGTGGTACCCACTGCCTGGAACATCAGAATTGCTCAATAAATATCACTGAATTGTGAAATATTTAAAATAAGAAAACTCTGGAAGGTTACTATAGCTTTCTCAGTGAATTGTCTTAAAGACCACTTTACAGAGGAGTGTCTCTATAATCTCTAGTGATCTTTCCAGCATAAATATGGGACATGAGGATATTAAAATTAGGCAGGAGAAAAATCATCTACGAATGTAGGGATGACAAAACTCAAAATAATTTTTTTTTTAAGTAGGGAGGACTTATTTTCTTTAGCCTCACAAATTTCAAAGAGGCTCTGCACATGTAGACTCTAGCTTTTCCTCGTTCCCCATGCCCAGAAACTGGGACATTCAGATGCCAGGAACCTGTTCAATCTCTAAATCATGTGCTAAGCACACAGGAGAAACTCTCAAACAACCGAAAGAACTTCTGTGGAGCTGCCAAAAAGCCAGATGCTTCTCTCAAAAGACTACAGATTTGGCTTGGAAAAGAACCTCCAGCCTCAGCCTCCAACCAGAAGGGCAGGTGGAATGACGTGGTGTGCCGGGCGTGTTCCTGGCCCCTCCGCCAGCATCTCCTCTGACAGCAGCACTGTGTCACCACCAGGCTTGGTGGCCCACGAGGACACGTGGCTCTCCCGCGCAGGAGGGCAGGGCTGGCAGGATCTGGTCTGGAGCTGTGCAAAATGAATCCTGTACAGTTACATAGGGAGACTGTGACATTAAGGGCTTCCCAGGTGGTGCGAGTAGTAAAGAATCCACTGCCAGTGCAGGAGACACGAGAGACACAGGTTCGATCCCTGGGTCGGGAAGATCCCCTGGAGGAGGGCATGGCAACCCACGCCAGTATTCTTGCCTGGGGAATCCCCATGGACAGAGGAGCCTGGCAGGCTACTGTTCATTGAGTCACAAAGAGTCGGACACAACTGAAGCGATTTAGCGCACACATATATACACAATGTGATATTTAAAAAGACGTAAAATCGCTTCACAGCACCTGAGATTTTTATTTTCAGAGAAATTGAGTACAGATGAAGGGAGAAAAATAGCTACATTCAAAAAAAGGTTTCATGATCAAGAATATCAGAAAATAAAACTTTTTTTAACCAATATGCACAACAGAGAGCAGTTATTTTTACTACTGCCATCTACTAAACCATCAGCTGTGTGATCTTTTGCCTTAAATCTGAGTTTTTAAAAAATTTTCCTCATGTGCATTCATTGTCACACTTGCAAAACTGGCATAAAGATCTGGCTTGAAATAATGATTCCAGAGGGGTTTTGTAGCTGTTTCTGAGCTGTTTGTGATTTTTTTTTTTTTTTAAAGAAAGCCTAGACTTCTTTTTCTACATTTGTAGCCCTGATGGAATTAAATTTGCTGCCAAAATTATTTTCCAATATCTTTAACACTGGTGGGCCTCCAGAGAGCATGTGTGCCCTGGGCTTTCATAATCAGGCAGCTCACACCTGAGCATCTCGCCTCCGGTAATGAGATCTCATGGCACAGCTTCCTTCCCATCTGGCCATGGGGCCAGATGAACCCAGCATGCCCATGACCATGAGCAGTGTAGCCACCTGCCCTCCCTCTCCACCTTGAGATACCCAGGCTCTCCTCCCCTCGATCAGGCCTGGAGGGCATCTTCCTCTTCTCTCTCCACACCTACAAGAATCCCCTGTCATGGAAGACGCTTCATAAACATTCGTTTCCTGGCAGTAACAATATCTATATATTCATAGACAATGACACATTTCCAGTGAAAATAGCTCTTTCTGTTTTCATTTGCCTCTGTCCTCTAAGACACAAATACTGGGGATGGTACAAAGAAAAATCTCTAGATGAAAATACTGAATTTATGCAAGTTGCCCCGTCTCTCGTCTCTTTTATGTCTGTCTAAATGAGTTACAGAGTGCAATGATTCTCAATGTTGTTTTACAAGATTTTTTTTCATTCTCAACACACCACAGCAGTTCCCTTTCTTGAATGGACACAGTAGCCAACCGCTAAGAGAGTCAAATCCCTACCACAATAAACTGAAACACAGACTATCTCATTTTCCCCTCTGTGGGTTGGCCCACTGTTTGCTGGCTCACTGGCCGATGGATGTTTGACATGACATTTGATTTTGGTTGACCCTTGAGATTTTAGTTTGGGGGAAGCTGATATGTTTATATTCCTACAAAAATAATTCATAAATGTGTCAAAGGAAACAGAAAACATTCTGTCCATTCAGAGGCCCATGGACTCTCTCTAATTCTGCTACTGGCTCACTGTCCAGCAGCTCCCACCACATTAAGCCATGAAGCAGATCTGAAAGGATGGATAGGAAAAGTCTGCTAGGAACAGTACAGGATGCCCATCTTTTCTGGAAGAAAGAGCCGCAGCCCAGAGACTCTCAAGCACCTCCCTAGCCTAGCCACCCATCCTCCTACAACTCAGAGCTGGAAGAGCTTGGGTCTGAAAGGAAGCAGGAGAAACCAGCCAGGGCAATGGGTGGTGGGTAGAGCATTAGGGAAGGTAGAGGTAGTTTCTTTCATCAAGAACTGTTTTCTTTAATCAAGTAACCAGTGGTAGCCAGAGAAGATGTGAATTCCCTTCAGCAAAGCTGCAACTTACAAGCTAGTTGTTGCTCAGTTGTGTCTGTCTCTTTGCGACCCCATGGACTGCAGCACGCCAGGCATCCCTGTTCACCATCTCCAGGAGCTTGCTTAAACTCATGTCCATTGAGTCAGTGATGCCAT
Organism: Antilocapra americana; assembly: GCA_007570785.1. Classification (NCBI taxonomy): domain Eukaryota; kingdom Metazoa; phylum Chordata; class Mammalia; order Artiodactyla; family Antilocapridae; genus Antilocapra; species Antilocapra americana. Next base: position 5,322,125 of record ML662448.1, read on the forward strand.
CCAACCGTCTCCTCCTCTGTCTTCCCCTTCTCTTCGTGCCCTCAGTCTTTCCCAGCATCAGGGTCTTTTCCAATGAGTCGGTTCTTCACATCAGGGTGGCCAAAGTATTGGAATTTCAGCTTCAGCATCAGTCTTTCCAATGAATATTCAGGACTGATTTCCTTTAGGATGGACTGGTTGGATCTCCTTGCAGTCCAAGGGACTCTCAAGAGTCTTCTCCAACACCACAGTTCAAAAGCATCAATTCTTCAGCACTCAGCTTTCTTTATAGTCCAACTCTCACATCCATACATAACCACTGGATAAAGCATAGCTTTGACTATACAGACCTTCATTGGCAAAGTAATGTCTCTGCTTTTTAATACACTGCCTAGGTTTGTCATAACTTTCCTTCCAAGGAGCAAGACTCTTTCAATTTCATGGCTGCAGTCACCATCTGCAGTGATTTTGGAGTCCAAGAAAATAAAGTCTGTCACTGTTTCCATTGTTTTCCCATCTATTTAACATGAATTGATGGGACAGGATGCCATGATATTTGTTTTTTGAATGTTGAGTTTTAAGCCAGCTTTTTCACTCTCCTCTTTCATCAAGAGGCTCTTCAGTTCTTTTTCGCTTTCTGCCATAAGGGTGGTGTTATTTACATATCTGAGGTTATTGATATTTCTCCTGGCAATCTTGATTCCAGGAGAATCTTGTGCTTCATCCAGCCCAGCATTTCATATAATGTACTCTGCTTATAAGTTAAATAAGGGGAAGGGAAGGGAAGTTGCTCAGTCATGTCCGACTCTTTGCAACCCCATGGACTGTAGCCCACCAGGTTCCACCATCCATGGGATTTTCCAGGCAAGAATATGGAGCGGGTTGCCATTTTCTTCTCCAGGAGATCTTCCTGACCCAGGGCTTGAACCCTGGTCTCCTGCATTGAAGGCAGACGCTTTACCGTCTGAGCCACCAGGGAAGTTAAATAAGCAGGTTGACAATATACAGCCTTGATGCACTCCTTCCCCAATTTGGAACCAGTCTGTTGTTCCACGTCCAGTTCTAACTGTTGCTTCTTGACCTGCATACAGGTTTCTCAGGAGGCAAGTAATATGGTCTGGTATTCCCATCTCTTTTAAGAATTTTCCACAGTTTGTTGTGATCCACAAAGTCAAAGCCTTTAGTGTAATCAATGAAGCAGAAGTAGATGTTTCTCTGGAATTCTCTTGCTTTTTCTATGATCCAACAGATGTTGGCAATATAAGCCAGGCAGTGGCTGAATGGCACAGTCCCCATCCATCAGCAGCTGTCATGTTTTCACCAGGGCTCTTGTTTTGCCTCTAAGATGCCTAGAGAACAACCCAGCAACTGCAAACTTACCTAAGAACAGAGATCATTATTGAGTTCTCACTATATATCAGGTATTCTGCTAAGAACTGCCTGAAAACTTCCCTTCAAGGGTTGTAGTTGTCTGTCAGTCGCTCAGTCATGTCCAACTTCTTGTGACCCCAAGGAGTGCAGCATGCCAGGCTTCCCTGCCCTTCACCATCTCCTGGAGTTTGCTCAAACTCAAGTCCATTGAGTCACTGATGCCATCCCACCATCTCACCCTCTGTTGCCCCCTTTTCCTCCTGCCCTCAATCTTTCCCAGCATCAGGGTATTTTCCAATGAGTCAGCTCTTCACATCAGGTGGCCAAAGTATTGGAGCTTCATCATCGGTTCCTCCAGTGAATATTCAGGATCAATTTCCTTTAGGATTGACTGGTTTGATCTCCTTGCAGGCCAACAGATTCTCAAGAGTCTTCTCCAGCACCATAGTTCAAAAAGCATCAATTTTTCAGTGTTCAGCCTTCTTTATGGTCTGTCTCTCACATCAATACGTGACTACATAAACACACCTGAAGGATTTTCATATTTATTATTCTGGGTGGATGTGCACACACACACACACACACAGACATGTGATTTCTAAATTACCTTACAATCCTATGTTGGTGTGTTAATGATAATTCAAGGGACCTCCCTGGCAGCCCAGTGGTTAAGACTCTGTGCATCCAAAGCAGGTACCTGGTTAGATAACTGAGATCCCACATGATGTGTGGCATAGCCAAATTAAAAAGAAAATAAATAAATAAAACACAACTCAATCCACAGTACATATACTTGACAATTTCTTTTTAAATTCAGAGTGATTAAAATCTTGAGTTAAAAAAAAAATCAACTGTGAGATCTAAGCCAATGTTTATCATGGCCATAACACTTACATTCTTCATTCAATCATTAGTGTACTGATGAAATTCTCTGTAAGGAGTAAAACATCATGTGCTTGGTGACATATAACACTGCAAAGCTCTTTCCTCTGTTCTCGGTTTCTCACTTATATTAATGAGTGTCATAAAAGAAAACCTTTAAGATAATATTTATTTGCAGAAACCAGCGTTGATTTGGAGCACTTAGAGGCACATATGTGCCTAGAGGGGAAACACTGGAGGTAATCTTGATATTTCATCATGTCCTGGATGCCATCACCCCTGTACCTGCACATCGCCACCCTCGGCCCGCTCTCGGTATTTCACGTCTGTCTCCACGCTGACCTGGGCCCTGCCAGCGGCCCACCTGCACATTACCCTCAGTAGTGACACCAGTAAATAACACGTTTTACCTTTTGTCGGAACTGTCTAGGATTAAATAAATGTGACATATTTTAAGAAGGAGTGTGTCTCTGTTGTTTACAATTTAGCAAAGATAAAGCCATGACAAACACTGTAAGCCATAAATCAAGACATCTACTGTTGTGCTGCTTATTCATCTCTGGGTTGAACAATGTTAATTATAGGGAATTTGAAAATGAGACTTGTTAATGTCATTTTTAATTTAGCATGTTACAGTGTAAATGTTTTCCATTGTGTTAATTTACACCTGTTATCACAAGCTTCATTATTAGGTTTATAGCAGAGCAGTTCTTTGTGACTCTGGAATTTGCTTAAAATGGCAGAAACAATTACTAATTAGAAGGGCATGTTTACTTTAATTATATTTATTTCCTAGTCTAGCTTTATATGTAACGTACTATGGAAGTGTATGATTTAATTAGTGAAACCCATTTATCACAAGTAATTTCTCAAATGAGAACTGCTTAAAAAACACAACAGATTCATTCAGAGGATGATAAATTCCTTGGATGAAACTCCTGCAGAGTGACCCGTCTCTAGAGAAATCTTTCGCTCATGAACTCAAGGTATTTTCCCACTTTTGTTCGAAATAATGTAATAATTACCAGTAACAAGACTTCAACTTTAACATTTTTAATGCAAATTTTAAATGGGTGTCCAGCATTTAGAAATTTATAAGCTCAAAATTTTAAAACCTGTATTCAAAATTAACATAGGCTTCTATTTATTGATATGCACACTGACAAATTTCATTTAAAACTCTAAGTGTACAAAAAGCAAATTCCTTTTGTTTTTAATAAAAAGGACACGCCTTTGTTTCTCCCTTGAGTCATTTCTTTGGCACCAAAGTATAACTGACTTTTCCCCTCCAAGTATTGGGGCATAGTTTACCACCAGTGGAATAATTAATTTAGGAAAAGACTATCAGTAGATGTTAAATTCCTGGAAAAGATGGCTAGAGAAGAGCACAGTTGGTCTCAAATGACCAAAGGCTCTTAATCACAGAAGGAAATGCCTTTAGAGCGAAGAAGCCTGGTGGGCACCTGAAACGTGCCGCCAAGACGTCACCCCACAAACGTGGCTTGACTGGGTGCACTTCACCCGACCTCGCCTCTAACCCAGCTGACCTGATGTGCCTCCGAAGGACCACGTGGGAAGCAGCTCTTCCTCAGGTGGCTTTAACTCTTACAACAGGAAATGAACAGATACAGACAGCAGGACCCTCCACAAGAACCAGACTGGACTTTTCCAAATGGTCTACACCACAAAGGACTCTGAAAAAGTCAAGGGAGTATTCTAGATTTAAAAGAGACTAAAGAGATGTGACAGCTGAATACAGTATGTGATACTTGACTGGGTCCTGGATTAAAAACAACAACAGCTCTATGGAAAATTATCAAGACAACTAGAGCCTGTGCACTAGAATACGGACTGGGAAGGTCACTTTTTCCTGGGCTTTTAATAGTAACAGATTGTGTAAGAGAATCAACTAATTCTTCAGAGACATACTTGAAGTGGTTCAGGGTGAACTGTCATATCTGCAACCTTCTTGGAAATATGCAAAAAATGACTAATACCCCATGCTTCCAATGCAGGGGGCCCAGGCTCAATCCCTGGTTGGGAAACTAGATCCCATGTGGTGCAGCTAGGACTGGGTACAGCCAAATAAATAATAAATTTAAAAGATTTTAATATATTAAAAACAAAGTTAGAGCCTGGAAGGAAACGTATCAAAATGGCAAGTGAATGGGGTTAAGCTCATCACAACGTCTTTCCACTTTTCTATAAACTTGAAGTCACAGGTTGGGAAAGCATAACTATTCTAATGGGCTGAGTGGGAGGCCAAAGGAGAAACACTCTTTCTATAACTTCTCACGTGCAGACTTTCAAGAAATACTGTATTCCTCTGTGTGAAACTTTTTCAGCATGGTGATTAAACCCATTAAAATGGCAGTTACCCTTAGAAATGGCTTCACAGTCATGCTTCCATATCTACATAGGCAAAATTCCCATAAAGTACATTCTAATCACCTGACATTTTCAGACCCCAGAAAGAATCCATTCTACAGAGCAGCCAAGACATTTCCCATTAAGAAACACTCTTTCATAAATCCCACAGTCCAAAGAAAGAACCAGTTCTCCATTTGGTTCTGTTATTAAAAATCCAAATATACTGGTTTTTCCAATAGTTATGTATGGATCTGAAAGTTGAGCCATAAAGAAGCCTGAGCACCAAAGAACTGATGCCTTTGAACTGTGGTGTTGGAGAAGAATCTTGAGAGTCCTTTGGATAGCAAGGAGATCAAACCAGTCAATCCTAAAGGAAATCAACCCTGAATATTCATTGGAAGGACTGATGCTGAAGCTGAACCTCCAATATTTTGGCCACCTGATGTGAAGAGCCGACTCCCTGGAAAAGACCCTGATGCTGGGAAAGACTGAAGGCCGGAGGAAAATGGGACAACATGTTTGGATGGTAGGATGGCATCGCTGACACAATGGACATCAGTTTGAGCAAACTCCAGGAGATGGTGAAGGACAAGGAAGCCTGGTATGCTGCAGTCCATCGGGTTGCAAAGAGTCAGGCACAACTTAGTAACTGAATAACAACAATTCTTAATAAATAAACGTAAACATTTGTACATGGAGATTTCACCCAACTAAGAGAAACCCATCAGAACACTAAAGGGCAGAGTGTAGACTGCTCATGTCTAAGTAGGACCCGCTGAGTACTTCCATCCTGCTTCTGGATCACTCCCGCTCACCCCACACAACAGACAATGCTGACTGTCTCTTCTGGAGGATGCTCAGTGCTCTTCGATTGATGGGCCTTAATAGCCAGCAGGATCTGCTCTCGCGGGACTCGCACAAAGGTCCGTCATTCCACAGCCTGTCTCCAGTCCTCCCTGTTCAGAAAGAGGAGCACATGCGCTCCCTCTTACTCCTCGCACATGCGTCCTCAGTCGCTCAGTTGTGACTTGGGAACTCCATGGACCATGCAGCCTGCCAGGCTTCTCTGCCCATGGCTGAGAGAGGTCAAAAGATGTTTCAAGAAACAGCAGGACAGAGCCCATGTGATGCCTCTGAGGCAGGTGCAGAAGGCTGCTAGTGAAGAGCTAGCGAGGTCGCCGACACCTGGGTAAACCTGCAGCTGGGCAGCCTGTAACGATGGCCTCCAAACCCACTGCACTTGCACATCCCAAAATGGACAAGTTTCTGGGGTCTTCCACCTCCAGAAAGTGAAAAAACTGGGAAGAAACAAGGCTTGTAGGAGAGACAAGAGACCAGTAGTGACCCTGCCTGGGCAGCAGCGTCTCCCCACCCCTTCTCTGCCAGGTTGTTAAAAAGTTAAAAACTAATCTGACTCCTGATCTATTGTTTATATAGAGTCAAAGTTAAAGCCCAGGGTGCGGGGCAGGCACAGACTGTATATGTGTGTTCACTTCCGGACTCACACATGGCTACATACACTGCACTGTGTGGTTCAGGAAGTAACAACCCCTTAACGGGAGGCTGCTGACGCAGGTAAGTTTCAGTCAAACGTAACCTTCACCTTAGAAACCAGGAACTGGAGTAATTAGATTACCATCTTTCCAACACTGTGGGAGAGATGTGATCAATTGGAGCCAAGATCAGTTACATTATTTGGTTTACCTAAGTAATGGACCCTTAAATGCAATCAATACTTCTCCAGGCCGTGAGGCTTCAAGACCTGAGATGCATTCAACAGAAATGCTGATGCATTTTCAAAGAGCCTTAGGATGTTCAGTCATGTGGGAGGGGACTGCAGAGACTGGGGGAGAGGAGGAAAAAGTCATCTAAATGTAGAGTCCGCCTCTCTTTCCCTCGTTCGTGTGCTCTTTTCAGGTCTGTTTGTATGGACAGTTCACATATGAGTTATATGAATTACATTAGATATAATTACATCACATCTTCTACTGAAGATCCTAATCTTGGGAAGAGCAGCTATGCCACGCAGTTTATTTTTAAAGTTTCAGCACTGAAACTTCTTTACAGGATCCAGAATGAAATTAAGATCGCTATTGCTATTCAAAAAAATTCACAAACTTTAGTAAACTGTGAAGTTATGAAAACAATGGCAGATGCAGCTTCACATCTTCCATCACACCCCACCTTCCCTCCACGAATAGGTCAAGGGATGGGCCGTGTGGGTATCACACCCAGTTTGTGTGGGGACCACCCAGTGCTGCTGTCCTGCCTTCCAGGACAACACTTACTTGGGCTGGATCTGTAACGTCCCTGTGTGCGTGTGTGTGTGAGTCGCTCAGTCATGTTCAACTCTTCGCGACCCCATGAGCTGTAGCTCGCCAGGCTCCTCTGTCCATGGGATTTCCCAGGCAAGAATACTGGAGTGGGCTGCCATTTCCTCCTCCAGGATAACTTCCCTGTGGTGACACCAAACTTCCCAACTGCCTACACTTCTGTCCCCACTCTAGTCCACGTGCAGGAGCTGGGTCTAGCGACTGTCATCCAACTCGGTAGGTCCACTTACCAATTCTTATGGTTTAAAGCCTAGGCTCCCCAGCTGGCGCTAGTGGTAAAGAATCCACCTGTCAATGCAGGAGACACAAGAGATGTGGGTTTGATCCCTGGGTGGGGAAGATCTCATGGAGGAGGAAATGGCAGCCCACGCCAGTGTTCTTGCCTGGAGAATCCCATGGACAGAGGAGCCTGGTGGGCTGCAGTCCGTGGGATTGCAAGGAGTAGCCACGACTGAGCACACAAGCACTGGTGGTTTAAAGCTGAAAAGTAACAGACTTGTAATCCAGACAGAACACTCCTCAAAGCATCACAGGTACACTCACCATCATCCCACATCACATCTGGGCAGTGTCTGGACAGGAAGGTGGCACCTGCTCCCGCTCTCTCCAGCCACTTCCCTCAGGTACCTGGGTACCTACGATGCACAAGCCTCTCACCTGGGTCTGTTTAACACACTTGTCCTACCTAACTCAAAAGTTAAACCACTAATTCCTGACTTCCCCAAGAGGAGGACTTCAATTAAAAGGGGTAGAGAAATGTGACAAGAGAGGAAGAGGAAGGAGGGAAATTTATACCAAGAGACTTTCTTTTGTATCACTTTTAAGTCTCTTCGGTAAGGATGAAGAGAAGCTGCGGTAATCTACAACAACGGGTAATCAAAGAGGCATTCATGTTTACCTGTTATTATCAATTATCGTCCTCTTGGCAGCAATTGAAAAATTGTGTTTCGCTCAAAAGTCAGCCTGTTGATTTTATTTCAACAACACCCGAGTGGTGCTCAGTGGCAGCCTGTCAGCCAGCAAGGACTTTCACATTTTGCTGTTTGCCAATAACTGAGAGCTAACTCTGAATAACTATATTAATGGTCCCAAAATCGAATGGACCTCACACCAGCAGAGTGAAAGCACACCAAGGCATTCCACTACAGACATATCTAGGCTTTCGGCTCAAACACCTTTCCTCCAAAATGAAGAAAATGCACCTGGAGCTCTGTCTTCTCATCTGTGCAATGGGGGTAATTAGGAGCATGCACAGCTTATCTGGGACTAGGAGAAATAACAGGGCATCTAGAAGCATCTTAGACACAGGGTAAGTGCTTAGCCTGTTGTGATGGTGTCAGGAGCAGCACCCTACAGGAAGTTTCCCTTTGAGGGTCTTGTATCTTTCTAGCCACATCATCTGCTGATTCAACAAGAGGAGCCCACGTGCCAAGAACACACAGGGAAGCCCCCCAGTGGAGTTTCTGATGGGGGCCTTGAACTCACCTAATCCTGCACACCCTCATGAATTCTGCCCGAAGAGCCCTCTGCCTCATCCTCTTGACAGTATTAAAGTAAAGAGGCCTGAAGGGTGTTTATGCATGAAATCCATGCACCTAAGCCCACAGCTGTCCTTGGGGTGCCCACTGACCGCCTCCGTGTATAGCAGATGCACCAGCTCCTCAAATCAAGCACTGAGCTTTCCAGGGGCTGCGGGCTCTGACGGGGTGACGGTTTCTCACTCCAAGGCATTACTGCTTCCATTTCTTTTAAAAACGTCAGTCTAACCCTGAGGATCACAGAGGACCCTTGTGGTCACTAGCACTAGGGAAGGAGAATTCTTTTTGCCTGAGACCCTGAGGCTGGGACATGGGCTTTTTCCTACCTTCAAACTTGAACTGAAACATGAACCCTTCCTGGGTCTTGAACCTGCAGGCCTTCGGACTGGAACGTATACCGTCGGCACTCTTGCTCACCAGTCTTAGAACTCAGACTGGAAATTATCTGCTCCTCTGAGCCTCCAGTTTGCTGAGTGACCCTGCAGAGTCTGGCACTTGCTGGCCCTTATAATCACATAAGCCAATCCCTTACAATAAACCTCTCTGGATAAACACACACAGCCTCCTGGTTCTGTTCCTCTGCAGAACCCTGACTAATACAATCACCAAGGGCCTCTACCATCCTAGCCTACGCCTGATGGTCATCCAATCTCTGCTCACACACCTCCCAGGGAGGAGGCCACCTTGCCTCCCACAGCAGCTCATCCTGTTTTAAGGAGGGTGGTATGTGGGAAGTACCACCTCTGGATGAGAATCCAAAGCTGAAGCAGCCACATTCTCAGCATAAGGAGCTTGTGGCTAACAGGTATGACATGACCTGAGGGGAGTACACAGAGGGAGCCTTTTATCCTTGCTTCCCATTCTAACACAGGTTGAGACTGCCTCGGTTGGTACTGTCAGTTTTGCTTCCTTTTGCTTTTCCTGGCTATAAATATCATCATGTTGGTAATACTGAGTCTGCAGGGAACACTCAGCCCATTTTCACATGCATCATGGTGAAGTGAAACCACCCCCCACCCTGCCAATATCCTGTTCTGCCAAGGACCCTGAGTTCAGAAGTGAGGGACTTCACATTTGCTACAATATCAGCATCCTTTTGTTACCTTCGGGGCACAAGTAGTGGAATTATGATGTCATCTGGAGAACCAGCTCTTCCGCTCTCCTTCCTGTCATCCAGAGATTGGATTACACATCATTACCTCCAGCAGGAAACAGGAGATGGCTTCCGGCCCCCACAGCTCTCCCTCTCCCGTCCCCTCTCCCGATCAGAGGCCACCAGCCCTGACAGCACATTACAATCAACTGGGACCCTTCAACATGAATGCCAGGCCCAAGCTCGGAGATTCCTGTTCATCTGCGAGTGGAGGGGTGGAGGTATTAGTAAGAACTTCTTAAGTGATTCTAACATGCAGCTGACCTGAAAGCCAGGCCTCTGTCTAGGCCAGAGGTCAGCAAATCCTTTTCTGTAAACAGCCAGACAGAAAACATCCTAGGCGCTGTGTGGGCCATCGGGTCCCCAAGGCAGCTGCTCAGCTCTGCTCCCTCAGCACAAAGGCAGTGGCAGACGACATGTAAATGAGTGTCTGGACCATGTTCCAATAAAACTTTATTCACAAAAGCAAGCGGTGCACTGTAGTTGGCCCACAGACTGTAGCATGTCAATTAATCCATTCCTCATCCAGTTTTAAAAGGGTTGTTGCACCAAATACAAACTCATTGAACTGTGTTATCACCCAACTCACATTTTTCTCCCTTGCCATGCCACCGGGGACTCTCGGATGGCTTGGTGAGATCAATAGTCACTCTCCATCTGATATTCCCTTCCATGCAAACAGGAATAAACTTGTTCTTCGAGGATCCTTTCTGTCTCCCAGTAATCACTGCTGCCTTTTTAGATGTTCACCAACATCTGTTCAAGACTGCTTCTCGAATTTCATCACAAACTGACTTAAGCGCACCCATCTGTAGGTTCTAAACTATGCTTTTCCCCCACTGAAAACCAGGACATGTTCACTGAAATCATTTACAATCTCCAGGCATTGCTCTTTTCCTTGATTCACAAAATAATATCTACAGTGGCTCCACAATCCTATCTGTAGGTTCTCTTGGTGCCCCGGAGACCTACATTCTCTATGCAGCAGCTCTCATTCTCTCTCCTGTCTTGGGCTTTAATTTCTCCCAACCATGTTTATTCTACCCTGTCCCCATTTCAAGATCATTTTTCCTGATAAATATGATAAAGTCAAAACCGGAGTCAAGCAGCTCTGCTCTCTCCGTGACATCTGTTTGCACTATGCCATCTGTTCTAAATAAGGCTCTGTGTTCTTCCTCTTGGCTCCAAATACAATTGCTCGAAAATCTCTACCCAGGTGGCTGTGCATTCTGGGCTGCCTGGGGCAGGTCAGGTATCTGTCTTGGCCCTGAGGTAAGTAAGTGGTAATAGAGCCTCTTCACTCCAAAACATTTTCAGTCTGAATAGCTGGTTCTCTACAGAAAGCGGAGGAAATGGAGGCAGACAGTATTTCATAGACTTGATGCTTCCTGGGTCTTTCACACACTCGAGGAGAAGAGGAAAACATCCCTGGTGAAGTCTCTAGCCATGCTGGGCTCACCTCCTGGATCTGCTATTCACTAGCTGTGTGACCTCAGCGTAAGTCATTCAGTCCCTAACTCTCGACTTGACGGAATCTTTGTACCTATTAAACTCATGCATTCCTGATTACAGCACTTAGCACAGCACACAGGTCACAGAGTAAATGCTCAGTGTGACCTACTATTACTATGAGTATCATTATCAAAGATATTCACCCCCTCCACTCCACCTCCCCACAGTCTCATAAAGTCTCTCTGACCTTGCTGGAGAAGTCTTTTGTCTTCCCTGGAAAGCAGGGCTCCTCAGAGGAGGTTTGTCCCCTAGCAATGAAACAACTTACATTAATATCCAACATAACTCGTGAGCTGCTCTGGCAGGAATGCAAACACATATTCCACGAATCCCTGAGCATCTCGATTCCCTGGAATCAAGATAAACAACACTCCTGCATAGTTCCTCTGGGAACAGCAACCACCCCCACACACACTGAAACTTGGGAGATTTCAACTCCCAAAGAGCCAGAGTAAATCATACCAGCTAGAAAACACAATGACTACATTAACTTCCTGAGAAAAAAGACTGACCGAAGCATATTCAAATAAGAGCATTAGAAAAAGGACCACACAGGAAAAAATGAGTGATAGCTGGGGTTTCAGCACCAAATATAAAAATAGCAACCCTTTACTGAGCGACTATCATATGCCAAGAAATGACGTGCTAGGCATTTCATAAATGTTATTTCATGCATCCCTCTCAACAATTCTTGTGGGGAGTGAGGCTCAGAGGACTCGATGGGTGCATAATTAGTAAATGGCAGGAACAGAGTTCACCCCAGGTCTCCTACACCCAAAGTTCATACTCTTTCAGATACACCATGCTATTTTTTTTTTAATAAGGACATTCCAAACCTGGTTTTAGACACTTAAAAAGCACATGCACACACACAAAAAGCAGTTTATGGCGTGTTCCAGTTCATGGGGTCACAAAGAGTCGGACATGTCTTAGCGAATGAAAAACAACAAAAAAATCAAAAAGCCTTCATGATAAAAAAAAAAAAGCAAAATAATATTTACTTGAATTTTAGAGAAATCTATAAACCTTGTTGATTAAGTGGATAGATGACTTTTAGTCAGCAATTTGGATGATGAAAGTCAGATACCCAAGGTGCTTTTTATACAAGACACATAAAATATACACAAGGCCAGTAGCCTGAAGCAGGTCATTACAATGAATTATTTACACCCAGCAAACTCAGGAGAGGTCTCATTTTGATACATTCTGTGTACCAGAGAGAAAGTGAGTAAATACCATGAAATGGCCCAGAAGTTAGAAAATGGGGTCCTATTAATAATGGACTGAATGTTATACGGAAACTCTAATGCCCAATGGGATAGTATTTGGAGGTGGGTCCTTAGGGAGATAATAAGGATGAGCTGAAGTCATGAGGGTGGGCCTCCTATGATGGAACTAGTGCCCTTATAAAAAGAGGAAAGGACCAGAGCCCCCTCTCTCTCCACCAACTGAGGATTCAGCAAGAAGACATGCATCCACCAACCAGGAAGAAACATAGCTGGACTTGATCTTGGGCTTCCCAGCCTTCAGAACTGGGAGGGATAAATGTCTGTTTAAGCCACTCACTCTGTAGTAATTTTGTTGGAGCAGCCTGAACCAACAAAATAGGTTCCTCTCCTAGTCCACATACTGGCTACACGTACGGTCTTGTATTAGACGTTTGGTGTCCGTGAGCTTGAGCTTTCAGCAGTTAAATTTCTCTTTGAAACTATGTCTTCTTTCAACAAATGATGCCAGAACAACTAGATATCCACGTGCAAGGGGATGAAACGGGACCCTGCGCTGGGGCGCCCTAGGGCCACCACCAGGCTCGGATATCTGCTGCGAGGACAGGATCTCAGCGGAGTTGCAACAAGACGGATCACAGCCATGCAGTAAGAATGCAAAGCTAGATCACAAAGGAAAAAATACACGGGAATCGGGAGGAATCCACGGAAGTCTGCCCTTTCTCTCTTTTCTCTCCTTTCTGAGGGCTTACCCTGATCACACTTCCCCCCAGCAACAAAAATGCAACAACACAGGTACAACTTTTCTGCCCAGGAAAGCTCATTAGAGACTCGGCACCCCAGGTTTTTATCAGAAGTTGGTCATGCAACTCAAACCAAAACTACAGATACCCCCTCACAGAAGGAAAGCAAGAGGTCTCTTCCTCACATCAAAATTAACTCAAAATCAATCACTGACCTAAATGTAAGAGCTAAAACTATTTTAGAATATAGAGGAGTAAATCTTCATGACCTTGATTAGCAAAGCTTTCTTAGATATGGCACTAATAGTACAAGTAACAACAAAAAGCAAAGTAGATTTAATCAACATCATAGCAGGAGCTGGGGAGGATATGGAGGAATTAGCACCCTCCCACACTACAGGCAGGATATACAATGATGCAGCCATTTTGGAAAACAGTCTGGCAGTCCCTCAACCAGTTAACCATGGAGTTAAACATCTCAACCAGCAAGTCCCCTCCTAGGTGTATACCCAAGAAAACTGAGAACACATACACAAGAGCCTGCACACAAATGCTTGAAGCAACATTTCTATAACAGCCAAAAAGTGGGAACAATGTGGCCTGCACATTCAATGGAATACTATTCAGCAATAAAAAGGAATTAAGTGTGCTACAATGTGGATAAACCTTAAAAATGTTATGCTGAGCAAAATAAATCAGACAGAAAAGGCCACGTATTATATAATTCCATGTATATGAGACTGAAATCTATAAAGAACAGAAGTAGTAGGTTTATGATTTTCTAGGAGTGGGCTTAGTGGGGAGCTGGTCAGGGGTGATAGCTATAGGGTACAGGGTTTCTTCCAGGAGTCATGAAAATGGTCTAAAATCAACTGTGGTGAGGACTGGCCAGTGTGAAAAGACTTTGTACAGATGAGTTGTATGATAAGGGAGTTATATCTCAACAAAGCTATTTGTCTTAAAGTGTAGATCTGTACTATACCAAGGTAAGTTAACAAAAGGACAATGATAAAACAAAAGCTAATTTTGACCCAGAGGCCACATCAACGCTCCCATCCATCGGAAGAGTCAACCAAGAAGCCAGATGTCAGAACTGGAAGAAGGCGGCCCAGGGCCTGGCCCTGGTGCCTTGCAAGGGCCTCTGGAGAGGACGATGAAATTGGCATGAAACATGGCAGTATCTACAGGCCACCTTTTATAATCCCACCCATACAATGTGCTTCCTTAAAACCATAAATAACATTCTGCATGACCACAATCACAAAACACCCATGACTAAATGTATTCATGTATCCATTCATCAATAATTAAAGAGCACTCAGAGGATACAGGAGATACAAGTGATGATGATGTCAAGATAGAAATCTGACAGAAGGGGACACCGAGGCATAGCAGTGTTAACGGGCCTGAGGTCACACAGCTGCAAGGAAGGAAACTGGGCTTTAAACCCAGTTGCTTTGGCTGCAAAGGCTGTGCCCCTAATGGTGCTAAATGCCATGCACTTAACGGTGCTACCTTTCAGCCACAATTTCCCATCCCCTCTAGAAGCTGGTCAAAGGTTTTGTTGAAATACAGACAAACCACACGTTGAATATCTCTCAGAGCTATTAGGAAAACTATTTTGATAGCTATTTTTGTTTACTTATATTTATTTAAAAATTTTTGATTGAAACACCCTTTTTGTTTTACGATAGTTTGAGATGTAAAGAAAAGCTGCACAGACAGTACAGAGTCATCTGTATTCTCATCACCCAGTTTACCCTACTGTTCACAGCATACATGACTACATTTGCCACAAGTAAGGAACCAACCCTGGTTTACTGCTACTAACTAAATGCTGCACTTTCTTTTAATTTCACAATTTCTCATCTAGGACCCAATCACATTACAGTTTGTAGTCAGGGCTCCTTCACCTCCTCCAGTCTACGACGGTTTCTCAGACTGTCCTCATTTCTGATGACCTTGACTGTTTTGAGGAGGACCAGTGGGGCATTTTGTAGGACATCCCTCAGTTAGGATTTGACTGATGCCTTTCTCATCCCTGGACTGAGATTATAGGAGAGGACCACAGGGGTGAAGGGCCTTTCTTGCCATGTCTCATCAAGGACATGTGCTATCACATGACTTACCACTGCTGACGCTGACCCTGACTACCTGGCTAAGGAAGCATTCACCAGGTTCCTCCATCACAAACATACTCCCCCTCAACCCCATCATAAATGGCTCTTTGGAATAAGTCACAAAAAGCAGCCCACACTCCAGGGATGGAGAGTCAAACTCCACTTCCTTGGTGTAGCTATATATAAACATAATTGTATTTCTAAATGGGTTTACTCTGTCCTGGCATTGAAAAAACAAAACGTGCCAAAAGGGCGTGTACTGCCCTGCCCTGTCTGCAGTGACCCTGTCAGGGTTCTGAGGGCTCACTGTGTTCTTCTTGTGTCTCAGTATCAGTGAGTAACAGGTACTTTCTACAAAGTAACAAAAAACTGAACCAATGAGCTTGCGGAGAAAAGCCGGAAATCTGTTCCATTCTAGAGGATGTTTAACAAACAGGAAGGGAGAGGAAGGAGAAAAGTTATCCTGTGAGAGAGGGGGTGACACAATTTATATATGTTCATATGGACTTCTTGCCTGGAAAATCCCATGGACAGAGGACCCTGGTGGGCTACAGTCCTTGGAGTTGCAGAGTTGGACACAACTGAGTGACTAACACTTAAACTTTTCATATGGACAGCTATTCTTTTAAAAGATACTTTTTAATGTGTACCATTTTTAAAAGTCTTTTTTGAATTTGTTACAATATTTTTTCTGTTACCAGCTTTGGTTTTTTGGCTGCAAGGCATGTGGTATCTTAAGACCTCTGCTGCCGCTGCTGCTGCTGCTAAGTCGCTTCAGTCGTGTCCGACTCTGTGAGACCCCAGAGACGGCAGCCCACCAGGCTCCTCTGTCCATGGAATTTTCCAGGCAAGAGTGCTGGAGTGGGCTGCCATTGCCTTCTCCGCTTAGACCCCTGAGCAGGGATCAAACCCATACCTCCTGCATTGAAACATGAAGTCTTAACCACTGGACTGCCAAGGAAGTCCCGTATGGACAGTGATTAAAGTGCAAGCTTCCAACAAGCTCTCAAGTCACAACAGGTTTAAACATACCTCCAAAGTGAGGTGCCAGGCTTCTCAGAGGAACTTTCCAAGGTTAACATATCACAAGTATTTCATGACTGTTTATACCCTCTGCCCACTCTAAGTTAAAAAAAAAAAATAAAAGGAGATCAAGAGAGAATTTCTATTTCTTTGAGAAAAAAAGCTGTGCTGTGATTATCACTACCATGGCCGCTGGGGTTGGGCTGGGGTAGCAAGTGGGTGGAGTGCCCACTCTCACCTGAGCCTCATGAGAGAAGCTCCAAGAAGAAAAGCACTACGCTCGACATGGCTGCCCTAGAGCTGAAGGCTGCCCAGTGAGCTGGACGGGAAGCCGACCCCCGCCTGGAGGCCAGGGGCGGTCTCAACCGCTCGGGCAACACCTACACCCTGGTCCCCACTCCCAGATGGAACAAGGGGGCCTTTCCCTGGGGAGCCACACGCAGAATGTATGGTGGGGATGCTGCCCAGGGGTCACCTGAGGCTTCTTCCAGGGGCTGAGGTGACCCCAACAGGGTCTAGACGGTGCAGACTGCCGTAAAATCACAATCTGTGAGGGCCCTTGGGCGCAGCTGAAGGAAAAGGCTGCCCCAGCAAGGGGGCAATTCAGACAGACAAGGAGGTGAAATACAAAAGAAACATTAACTGACATGGAGGATACGATAAGAGGGTTTAAAAAAAGGTCTAAACACAGTCCTTGAAGAAAAGAATAGAAAAGATGGAGGAAATGGGATACGTATTCAAGGAAATAATAACTGAGACTTTTCCAGAGGTGATAAGACATGAATCCACAGATATACTAATCAGGGTAGCTAAAAAGAAATCCAACTCAGACACACTGTAGTAAAACTGAAAAGCACCAGAGACAAAGACACAAGACAGCAGCTTAGCCCAGAAAACCACAGAGCCAGCTTTTAACCAGACTGGGCGGGTAAGAAATCTTCTCTATTTCTCACAATTAAAGTACCTTTCTTTCCTCAACTCCTTTTCTTTCTCAACACAAACCCAATGAGAAAGGGTAGTGAGAATACAGGGGGGTGATGAAAAAGGCACCAAACACATCTCCTCCTCCATTATCAGGGTGGATGCCCACAAGCATGCCTCAGGCAGGAAAATTCTTACCTTTGGATGAATGAAGTCTCTCAAGTTTTTACTAACGTACTACTTCTTTGATGCTTTCTAACCGTGTGCTGGAGAAGACTCTCAATAGTCCCTTGGACAGCAAGGAGATCAAACAAGTCAATCCCAAAGGAAATCAGTCCTGAATATTCATTGGAAGGACTGATGCTGAAGCTGAAGCTCCAATAATTTGGCTACCTGATGCCAAGAGCCAATTCATTGGAAAAGAACATGATACTCGGAAAGACTGACGGCAAGAGGAAAAGAGATGATAGAGGATGAGATGGTTGGATGGCATCACCTTTCAATGGACCTGCTGCTGCTGCTGCTGCTAAGTCGCTTCAGTCGTGTCCGACTCTGTGCGACTCCTTAGACGGCAGCCCACCAGGCTCCTCCATCCACGGGATTTTCCAGGCAAGAGTACTGGAGTGGGTTGCCATTGCCTTCTCCCAATGGACACGAACTTGGGCCAACTCCGGGAAATGGTGAGGAACAGGGAGGCCTGGCGTGCTGTAGGCCATGGGGTTGCAAAGAGTCAGACGCGACTTGGAGACTGGACAACAACAATACATTTGATCATCTATTCCAACTGCTATTAATTTAAGACAGTGTGTTTTCTACTTAACCCAAATGTCCACTGTAAAAACAGACTCATGAGTGATCCCTCCTCAATGCAAATATTAAATTCTTGTGAATTCTATAGTGCAAGCTGCAGAACAAATCAAGACTATCTCCTGCCATTTGTTTCCCCAGGAATGGAAACCACATTTGGCTTGATACATGTGGCCTGTGTAAGCACAGAAATAATCACTATGCAGTAATAATTTCAATGCCTGCAGTCACCTCCACTCCTATTTTTAATAAGCAAAATATTAACCTGCCAACTCGTTGAGAAAACCATCTATTCTTTTATGAATACTATAGATGCCTTGTGAGATGCTCTTCTTATACATCAGCTGACCAGAAAAGAAGATGAGATAATGAATAATACCCAAGGGAAGGAAAAAATCCCCTCTTCAGCTGGTTTAAGTCTTGCCGATAATGTGCACACAGCATTTCACATTTACCATAAAGCTCTTCAATTAGTTCACAGACAAGTTAACCTCCTCACTCCCAGAAAATATAATTCACACACACTTTATACCATGCGGCATTCTGCTGGCTATTATCCATCATTTACAAGTGTTATTTGTCTATAAAAATGACACTAAATTTTTGAAAAATGACACTGCTCTGCCTGCTTCTAGCAATGTTTTAACAAATGGTACCCCTGCAAAAGGCTTTAAGTTGGATAAGGAGCAACTAGTCAAAGAAGCAATAAATATTTTTTAACAGGATATAAATGATTGCTTGTCCAGATAGCCAAATGTCTAAAGGCTGATACACAATAAAATAAGGGTTAATATAAAAGAGTCCACTTGATTATTTATGGTTAATAAAGTTAATCAAATTCAGTGCTTCTTACTCATGCATGCATTTAAACAGAAACACAAGTATGATATGCATATTTATGGAAAGCAGCCCAAAAGATCATTATCTCTAAAAGAAATCCAGCAAAGAAAGAGATGCCTAAAATGTTGTTTCCTCTCACAACAAACTGCTTTGCTTCAAACACAAACATTTATTTTAATTAAAGTGATTAAGCCAAATAATATTTTCTGCAACTGACAACCATGACTAAAACATGAATTCCAGGATTAAATATTGAAATAATTTTTGGAGACATAAAAACACACAGTCGGAGCCCTTCAATTTTCCTTTTTCAGGTATCTCATCCACCTACCCTCCAGTATTTTTGTTCCTCCACTCAAAAATCTAGTCTCCAAAGATATATTAGGATCTTTCTAAAACAAAATTAGATAAGCATAAGCTCATCAATCAGCAATTTCTAAATGCGTTATCTTCAAGTTGTTGGGTCTTTTATGTCACTTATCTGCTTAAAATTAAGTGTAAAAGGGTTCCCAAGAAAAAAAGACAGAAAATTAACTTCATTTCATAATAAGTTCTCCAATCATGTCAGCAGACAGCTGACATTATTATGGCTCACACTTATAAATCAGTGGTTATATACACTGGTTAAGCAAGAAAAGAAATGAAGAAGGCAATTACATGGTGGTGAAATTCCCATGCAGCACATTTGCAGTCAATATGACTAAACAGAGGTTCACTTGTACTTTTAAAAAAAAAATCTCCAGACATTTTGGGGGTTAGTCATTTTTGAGGGGAAGAAAGTAGGAAATCAATGCAATTTGTCTTACGAGAAAAAAAAAAAGCCAGCAAGAAATCAACAAATTGTAATTATAACTCATTTTATTGTTTATTTTGAAGGTGAAGTCTAAAACTTCCACATATCATAAAATGACAAAACAGTGCTGAGTTAAAATAAGAGTAGAACATTTGGGGGGAATGGGTGACATACAAACATATACAGACGTTTAATGACAAATGAGCCGCTGACCAGCACATACAGGAAAGAGCCCAGCTTGGGTTTCCTCACTCTTTTCTGCCCTGTGCCACATGAATAAGGGCCACAATGCCATACCTAATCTTATTTTCCATTTCTTGGATGCTTTATCAACTCCTCTTTTAATGAACAGTTAAATACTCGAAGCGACACACTGTGGACACACAGTTACTGGATGCTGATTAGACTGTAATGTGTTTGTAATGGTCTGTGGTAGAAGGTTCCGGCAGACCCAGTGAGGGCTCCTTCATTTCTCCCCTTATGAAGTGTTAGTCACTCCGTCATGTCTGACCTTTGCAACCCCATGGACTGTACCCTGTCAGAATCCTCTGTTCATGGGATTCTCCAGGCAAGAATACTGGAGTGGGTTGCCATTCTCTTCTCCAGGGGATCTTCCCAACCCAGGGACCGAACCTGGATCTCCTGCATTGCAGGCAGATTCTTTACCATCTGCACCACAGGGAAACCTTCTCCACTTATGACTGCATGTTAATATGTGATGGCCTACGCAGTGCATCAGAACAAAGCAGTTCACATCACTGCAAGAGGAGAAACATCCTCTCTTCCATCTTCTTAAAATTACCTGAAAGGAATGAGAGATCTTTTCCACACCCTCCAAATAGGACCAAATACTGTTTATCATGTCTGAGGCACCATTTGATTATCAAACCATTTGCTAGAGATCTATTCATTAACCCCCACAGCATCTCTGCAAGGAAAGCCAGAGAAAATCCTGTCTGATACGGATATTTTACAGAGGGGAAGACGGGAGACAAATATACAGAAAACTTGATGACAGTCTGAGAGCGTCCGTCAACAAATAGAACCTAGAGGAGATAACTTATTTTCACCTTCCACTCCAGGGTTACCTACGACCTGAAGGCAATAATGCTTTTGACAATGGGCGGCTGCAGTGACTTGTATCTTGAGCTAAACTCTCCTACCCATAATTCTTTTCCTTTGAACCAGGAAAAGGGAAAGATCTGCTCACACTTTCACTTGGTTAAAAGTGGTGCTGCTCAAAAAGCCAACTGAATCATCCCAAATCCCCAGGGAGATGCAAAAAGTTGACTTCTTGGAGTCCAGTCTACAGCCAAGGAAAGAGCTGGGTGATCTGCAAGGGAAACCCTCTCTTATCTGTTTCCTTCCTGAGAACAAACGAAGCCAGCACAGATCTGAGTGTGCATGTGTGTGCACACACACACCCTTCTCCAAGCTCATCTGAGATCAATTAAGAGAGCTGTTTCTGAGTGATCTGTTCCCAGCAAGGTCAGAATTTTCTGGTAAATATTTCTGACAACTCCACCCTGTTTAAGGGCAACAGCAAAATGAGAAAACAGCCCACTAGGAAAAGAGTCTGAATTCCTCGGAGAAGCCAACAGTGGTGTTAAGAAGAATGGTAACTAAATAGTCACAACATTTATGGCCTTTATGTAACCCATACATCAAGACTCTGGCTAGGCAATATTTTTAGCGTTCCTCTTCACAAGGTAGGGCAAGGATGCTTATTAACCCTATTTCACAAAAGAACTTTGGCCCAGAGAATTAAAAGACTTGTCTGAACTCTAAATGGGTGACAAGGTAGAAAGACATGAATTCAGATCTCCTAACTCCTGGCTAACTAAATGATGGGCAGCTCCGAAGAGTTAGAGAAAAGTCAACACAAACAGAGTGTCAGCTGTTATTTACACTGCCGATGATAAATGTTTGTTCCAGAAAAAAAAAAAAAAAAAAAACCTTCAAACAAGATGGGAAAGAGTTTAAACACAAAGGGCAAAAGGGTTTAATATAGGAGAAAAATCTGTTTGCTTTTTCTCCAGGGGAGGAGCTGGTCAGGAACAGCCTGTTCTTCTGGGAAAGGTTGGCCCAGCACAGCCAGAGCCACAAGACCCCAGGCCACGTGGACTTGAGATGCATGCTGCTTCGGCACAGCTAGCTTCTCTCTTAACGCTCCAAGCCTTGCTCTTTTAAATCCTGCCTATCTTTGACCTGGAATGTCAGTGAGCGCTTCTGACAAGCCAGACTCAGATTTGTGTTATAAACAATGACCAAGGATTTGACCAAGTGTCCAAATTCTGATATGGCGCTAAGGAAGAAAGGAGGAAAAGAAAATTAACTGTGGGTCTGCAGAAGCTAAGTGATGATCCCATCCTGGAAGGAAGAGACACACTGTACCCTGCCTGTTGAGCTGGGAGGTTTCTGTGGTTGAGACCTTGGTTGTTTATGGGGGTTGTATGGGATTTCTTTTGTGGGGGCTTCACGGTTAGCCTCAATAGGAAGAAGCTGGGTTGCTTTGAATAGCATAAAGGCTGCCATTGACAAAGAAGGACTACACATGCGCAGAGCAGACCTTACTAACAATCAAGAAGGGATCAACCACAGCGAAGGCCGACCAGCTAACTGGAGGCTCATCTGCCTCCCACCAAAGCTCAGACGCCCTCAGTCAGAGATGTTGGGAGGAGACTTTGACATGAAGAAAGATGTCAGACACAATGAAAGCAAGGACTCCTTCAAATGCTAAGATTTGATTGTTGTTGTTTAGTTGCTGAGTCATGTCCGACTTTTTACAACCCCACAGACTAGCCCACCAGGCTCCTCTGTCCATGGGATTTCCCAGGCAAGAATACTGGAGTGGGTGGCCATTCCCTTCTCCAGGGGATCTCCCCAACCCAGGGATCAAACCCACATCTCCTGCATTGGCAGGCAGATTCTTTATCACTGAACCACCTGGGAAGCCCACTAGGACTCGATGATGGTTTCCAAATGACTCTGCTCAGCCCCTCACAATTGTCACTTGCAGAGGATGAGCACTGGGGTCACACGGACTGAGTCCCAAAGTCGGCACAATGATTTCATAACTGTGTGACACGAGGTCACTCTTCCAGCAGAGTGTGGCCTCCAAATTGTGGTATTTAGTAAAACTAACTGGGGAACCAACTCAACCATAAAGATATTTCTATCTATTCTCTACAACTTCTAAATCCTACACTCCAGAAGTGGATCCAGGAATCTCAGCTGTTCAAAAGCCTTCCAATTTGCAGAACCAGGGATAAACTTATTAGCCGACATCTTTATTTGTGAAATAGGATGTTAGCTTTTGCCTAAATGAGTCACGAAGATATGTAAACAAGATGACAAATGTAAAACACTTAGCATAGCCTGTATCTAGTAAACACCCAGTCCCTTAAAAAATGTGTTCTCCGTAGTGCAAGATCAAGTTTATAAGTATTCATTGACTAAAAGTGAGGACACCAGGACTTCCACAGAGTGAATGTTCAGCCATCTCCTAGGTTCCTGCCTGTTTTCCTGTCCTTCAGGCATGAAACCTGGAGGAAATTGGATGCAACAGTATTTCAATCAGTCGAAAAAAATGCCTTAGACATACAAACATTTTTTGTTGTTCAGTCACTAAGTTGTGTCCAACTTTTTGCGACCCCATAGGCTACAGCACACCAGGCTCCCCTGTCCTTCATTATCTCCTGGAATTTGCTCAAACTCGTGTCCATTGAGTCAATGATGTCTTCCCAGCACCTCATCCTCTGTAGCCCCCTTTTCTTTCACTCAATCTTTCCACCATCACAGTCTTTCCCAATGAGCTGGCTGTTCACATCAGGTGGTCAACTACTAGAAAAACCATAGCTTTGACTATACAGACCTTTGTTGCCAAAGTGATGTCGCTGCTTTTTTGATACATTGTCTAGGCTTGTCATAGCTTTTCCATTGTGAACATTGCCTTAAGCTAATTTAACATAAAGATGCATGGAAAAGTTTAATACAGTACTACATACAGCCTTTGAATTTTTGCTCTTTTATAACAATTAGAAGCTTAAGCTATAAATTCTGTACAACGTTGAAAACTCATATTTATTTCCACATACTCAGGTGAAAGATAAAAGGCCACATTTCTCTTCTTCCTTTTATCAGGCAGTCACATTCATGTGTTTAAAAATCCTGCAAGGCACCGAGGTGGAAGAATTATCCTGTTCTGACATTTCTATTGCCACAAATGGCTCCCATTCTTTAATTGTAAAGTTGCTTCTAGACACTAGGGTGAGCGTTAAAATACCCCCAGACAGAAAGGAAGAAAGGAGGTAATTGGAGCAATTTATATCGAGTGAAAAGACATCTCCTGGGTCTCTGCATCTCTCATTGCAAGTTATTAGACTGTTTCTGTTTGGGTGGTTTTATACAAAAAAGTGGTAAAGCACGGTTGTTTCAGCACACCTAAAGGTTACACTCAAAGCAGCTGATCTGTATGTGAGAACAAGGAGCTGTCAAATACTTTGCCTTCCAGCAGATTAAAACCGGCTGACTAACAGATGCGAAACTGTCGTTGCTGAATTGCTGTGAGTAGAAATCTGAGCATTTTCGGAAGATACATCACATTTAGAGCAGTTGTCTGATGCCTCGGGTCCATTATCCTGTTCATGACTGAGCCAGAACCCCTGTCTTCCATTTATGTTCATCCTCTGGTTCCCCTGAAGGACGACACAGGGTTTGGCATTATTCCCCAGCGGTGTTCTTGGAGAGTGATCTTTCCACCTTGCTTCACACATGATCACTTTAGAAACACACTGTCTTCATTTCTCACTGACCCTAAACGGCCATGGCCCCGAGAGTCTCTGTGCCCACATCTGTCACATCGGGAACCCCTGACTCAGTGTAGATGCTCAGTCAAGATTTGCTGAATGAGGCAACTATCCTTAACACCTAAAGATCTATGCCCTCTGGATGGCTTTTGGCAAAGTCTTCATATTGCAAATCACCATTTCTAGTGAACGTGTCTGATTTTTCTTCATTTTAATAAATGAAGTTTTTCTTAAAATGGAACCTATTATTTCTGGCTTTCTGTTTTAAAGTTATTGACAGAAACGAACATTTTGAAAGTACACAATAAAATAAAATTATAGTTATATTCTTGTCCATCAGAGTGTAGTGCTCAAATATTGTTCAAAAAGACTCTACATTTTAGAAGTTGCAGCACCGAAACACTGGATTTGAAACGTAACTGCAATTTAACAATGTAAATTTATTCTTTTTGATTGTGGTCTAATAGTATATGACCTTTTCTTAAAAAAAAAATAGAACGTGTATAAAAGGTTAATGCTGGGACTGTCATCACATGAAATAGAGAATGTTTCTAAAAACAAAAGTGATTGACAGGAGAAAAGTTTGAGATGTGTTTCAACGGAAGTATAAAATTACAGGAGGGGTTCAAAGCTCCAAACTCTGGGTTTTCATGTAAAGAGTGTACAGAACATGAATCGTGAGACGTATGCCAGACTCCCTATGAGTGAGATGACTCCATGAGGCCACACTACACAAACGTGGACTTCGGTTTGAAGTAACAGTCCCAGAGCAATAGGGAACACACATTTATTGATCCTTGAAACACATCTGGAGGGAGGCAGTGCAATTCTGTAAGGCTCCTCATCTAAAGAAAGCAAGCTCCAAGCTTTGGATCCAACCTAAATAGGACCAGTTAGGGGGCTCCATGCCAGGGTCTTCCTTCAAAGGGGCTGGCAATGCACAGATGTTAGAAGGCTTCAGGCAGAACGGTCCATAAACACCCAGAACACCCAGTGACACGGTGAACAGGCTGGGCCTTTATCTAAGCACCATGACTGTGATGTGCTTTTCCTTTTTCTCTGTAAATCAGCTGCCTGTTTCCTGGGGAGATACTCTGCCCATCTCAGAGCCCCAGTAAGTACAGACTCCGGGCACCCTTTGCATGGCAGAAGTGGTTATCTGTAGGTAGGACAGTCTACAAACCCAGTTTGCTCAACTAAACACCGCTGCTCGTGTATTTTTGTGCCTTCTGACGCCTGTTACTAAACATAGACCCTAGGAGCGTCGCTAAGAACTGGAGCTTTCTAGTCTACAAGATGGGGTGGCCAAAAAGTCACTTCAATTTTCACCACAGAATGAGACATTTTGGACTCCGTGTGTCCTTGTGCTCAGGATGTCCTCCAGGTGACCCCTTGGCCTTCAAGGGAACATGCTGTGGACCTGTGGGGAGCAGGCAGGCTGCTGGCTAGGCTGCACTGGGAGGGGGGCCTCCTGCTGACAAAGACTGCAGTCCCAGGAAGATGCCTACTTGGGACCAGGAGGGAATGTGTCAGCAACAAACTGAAACCCCTCCAAAGTCATCCTGAGTGCTGTGCCTTTGTTTTTTCTTAAGTGTGGGATTAATGCCATGAATGCAAAGAATCCAGTGTATCACAAATATTGACTTTTTGGTTTTTATTACAATAAAATATGCTTGGCCCACTTCATAGATTTTCTGCACCCAGAAAATTCCATCTGAAACATGCTCCCCAAATAACTATCATGGCTGTCTCTTCTTTGTATTTTCTTTCTTTATCTTTGACATTTTGTCACTGTTTTCTTTTTTCCTGCCATCACTCTTACTTTAACGGAGTCCTTTTGTTCCCGATGTCTGTTCCCATATTAAATGACTTGGCGAAGGAATTTACAAATTTAAACACGAATAGAGAATGGCTGGACTTCAGTGAAATGTCAATGACAACTTCCAGCACCTTAAAGTCTGAATGTTGAAGACAAATTCCCTAATCTCAGTCTTGGAGAAACTTACTCTGCTGTAAATCTGTGTTCCCCAAAATTCATCCACTGAAGCCCTAACCCTGAGGCCCTCAGAATGTGACCTTATTTGGAAATAGGGTCTGTGCAGATATAATCAGTCAAGACGCCATGCCAGAGTAGAGTGGGCCCCTAAGACATTATGACTGCTGTCCTTACATCAAGGGGACATTTGAACACAAACCTGCACACAAAGGGTCAACATGAAAGTAGAGATCACAGTAAGGTGACCACAAGCCAAGAAAATGAAGTGTTGCCAGCAAACCAGGAGAACGTCGCGGAGAGGCATGAACAGACTGTCCCTCCCAGCCCTAAGAAGTCCTGCCTACCCCTTCATCGTGGAGTACCAGCCTCCAAAGAGAGGAGGCAGTGAATTTCCGCTGCTAAAGCCTTCCGGTCTGCGGCACTCAGTCACAGTAGCCGTAGCCATGCACTGTCTCTGTTCCCCAAGAAGCTCAGCTCAACACAACACAGAGTCAGTTAAGCTTAACACAACATGGAGCTCAACGCAACACAACACAGTCAAGCCCAGTACAACGTGGAGCCAGATCCACAAGACACTAACCTTTTCTCAAACAACGGCAAGTTCATACATCACGATCAGAAGTTAAAAATTAAAAGTATCATTCTTGCCATCTACAATTCAAAGGCTGCTATCAAGAGCTTTCAGATGGCTGCTTCAAGGAAATCGGTGGGGGGGGGTTGTTTGGGGGTGTTTTTTTCCCTACACTTCAAGAACGAAAGAATAAAGGGACCAGGAGAGTGCCTACTGACATGGTTTATCCTGATTACACCAATTCTGCCCCCGGAATGAAGCAGGATTTTGGAAACAGCCACTGCCACTCAGAGGCACACTGAAGCCCACCTTTAAGCCCTGGGAGAGAAGATAAAAAGAGGCAGCAGGATGCCTGAATAGATTTTTAAAATTCTAATTTAAATGTTCAAAAGGACCGTTATAGGATCTTAACTCCTGCCAGTAAACAGAGCACTTAATTACATGACAATGAGCTATAAATATAACCCCTCTAGAAAGGAAACTAGAGTTCTCTGGGCTCTAGGGAGTATCCTTTGCTTTTACGAGAATGACCTGAGCTAATGTCTTGTGTTTCTCGGTGGGGGATGAGATGACTTCAGAGAAGACCACACAGAAGCTAGCCGTGGATGAAGTTCAATGTCAGGGATCCCAGGTAAAACACTGCAAACACCCTTAGCTCCCCAGTCCACCTCTTCCAAAACCCTCCTAGGAAACACAATGATCCACACCTTCAGTAAGGAAACAAGTCCTCGAGCACAACAACAAAATCTAGGGCCAAGTTTTGCCCTCCAGTGAAGGAGGCACTTCTTATACTAGAGCCCTGAAAACTAAAAGGAAGAAGGATACGACATCAGTCATAACGCATTAGAGGCCCACAGTCAGAGGATCATCTGGGCTGTTTGCTTCTCTGACTCTCCGACAGGACACTCTGTCAGGATGCTGTGCTGAAAATACCCTTCCGTGGAGCACAACCAAAGCAGAGCTTGGAGGACTAGCACCTACACCTCCTAGAAATTGTCAGACCAGAATAATCCTATTTCTATACATAGCAACAACAGTAGCAAAACAAAATACAAAGCAAAAAAGAAAAGAAAACTTAATTAGGGAAACAACTAAGGAGAGTTCCATATAATCAGGGAAAATCTCAAACTTGGGTATTTTATAAAGGATTTAAGCTTTCACTCTTCCTTACAGGTTCTAGCCAGATTCCCAGTGTGCATTTGCCTGCTGATGCTTCATATGAGGGTGAACACAGAAGACCGTGTTGTAGTTGTCTCGCTGGCTTCTCTGGCGGGGGGGGGGGGGGGGTCCTCTTCTGTAAGAGGTTTCAGGCCTTGAAGGCACTGCACTATCAGAATATCTTGGGGTCCGGATTATGGAGCCCTGGTACCTCCTGGCTAACTGGACACACCTATGACCACACAGCCCAGAATCTTTGTGCTTATCCACCACTCACAGGGGGTGTTAATCTGGTTTGCAGGCCAGCTGGCAGGCCTCCATCAAAGCAAATTAGAAAATCAGACTAGAGAAACAGAAAATTCTCCTGGCCCAACTGAGTTTCTTCTGATAACATGGATGCAAAGTGGCTGCAGTTTATGGGGAAAGTTGTGTCTTCAGGGTCACTGAAGTTTGTTCCCTCAAACTCTGCATCATCCTGCATCGATTACATCTCTAACTACAAACCAAGATAAGTTCTTCTCTAATGCAGTGACAATTAAAATGTCACCCCGAGACACAAAGAACACAGATCCACCACAACCTGTGCCACAGGAAACGATCAACACAGTCAGTGCCACCTTCACACTAAATACAGAAATTTGTTTCCCATAGAGAATTCAATAATTTCCCAGTGCTTAAAAAAAAAAAAAAAAAGCTTCACCATCAGAAAGTAAATACATGTGACCTCAACATCAAGGGCAAGAGTGGTCGCTGCAGCTGAACTCCCAGAGAAGCAGAAACCTCATATCTCACACCTAACTGCCTAGGAGACAAGCCTCGGAGTACCTGTGCTTCTGGCCCTGGGAACCTGTTTGCCTTTTCCTCTGCATGACTGAGTTAGTGTACATTCTAGATGCTCCTTGCAGAGGCTTTGCCTTTGACTCTGAGTTGCTAAAACCGTCTCCTGACAGTGTCATTCTTTCCCCATTTTTTCCCCTTTTTCCTTTTAATAAACTTCCTGTTGCAGCCCAAGAGGGTGGAACACTGCAGGTGTAGCTCCTTCAAGAAGGCTAAAGATGATTTAATCTGCTAGCAATACCTCCTCCTTGGGAGGGAAGCCTGGTCTCCTGGGCCAGGGCAAGGCCAGCCACACCAGGGTGTGCGGGAGGCAAGAACATGGCCCCCAGAGACGGGAGTGGTCCTAGGGACCTGGGAATATGTTACAGCACGAGGAAAAGAGGCTTTGCAGGGGGATTAAGGTAGGGATCTCAAGCTGGAGATATCTTCCTGGATGATCTCAGTTTGTGTGTTAGTCACTCAGTTCTGTCCGACTCTTTGCAACCCCACAGACTGTAGTCCGCCGGGCTTCTCTGTCCATGGAATTCTCCAGGCAAGAATACTGGAGTGGATTGCCATTCCTTTCTCCAGAGGAACTTCCCAACTCAGGGATCGAACCCTGGTCTCCTGCATCACAGGCAGATTCTTTACCATTTGAGTTACAGGAAAGATCTCAGTGGACCCAACCTAATCACAAAGGCTCTTAGAAGCAGGAGGCAGGAGGGTTGGAGAATCAGGGGTTCTGGGGGGCGGCTGCTGGCTGTGAAGATGGAGGAAGACACCAGGAGTCAAAAGTTGCAGAGAGACTCCAGCATCAGGACAAAGGCAACAGATTCTCCTGACAGCCTCTAGAAGGAACACAGTCCTGTGGACACCTTGATTTTGGCCCAGGGAAGCCTTTTTCAGTCTTTGGACCTTCAGAACTGCAAATAAATATGTGCAATTTCAACCCACTGAGTTTGAGAAAATTTGCCCCAGCCACACCACCGAATCTAACCCAGCATGTTACCCTCCTCCCTCCTGATCTAATCTGACCTGGGAGTTTGGGGAAGCAAGTAGGTAGAAAATACCCATCAGTCTCCAAACTCTGTTCTCACCTACCTCCACTCCCCATGATGAGACGTTCCATTAACAGAAACTAACCAAGCATCACTTCCTTTCCTTGAAGACTACTCAGCATCGCAGAATTCTTAAGACCGGACACACAATTTGATCACTTAAGCCAAACCTACAATTTTATCAAGAGGAAATTATTTTCCTTTTACCAAGAAGAAAATAAGAATGCAGAGAGTGTTGAGGAATGCCCAGGGACATCCAGTCAACTGGTAACTTCTGCTGATACCTTAACCCAGTTTTCCAAATTTCCTATCTCTTGCTTGTATTGTCAACAACTGGGTCCCTCAGAAACACAGACTTTCTTCCCTAAGTTATTCCATTGGCAAACTTCTCCAAAATAATGATTTCAGTTAGTAAAATGTACATATTTTGCATATTTCCACAGACCAACTCAGAGAACTACAATGCACATCACAGCATCGGGCACAAGCTGGACAGAGGGCACCAGCCTGGTCAGGATCTTGAAGCCAGGTGCCTTCAGCTTCTGCTGACACATAAAGGATATCATAAACCAATGCAGAAGTCTGTCAAGCGGTAGGTTCTACGAATGCCATCCAAAATACTTAAACGTGGAATCCAAAATACGACACAAATGAACTTATCTGTGAAACAGAAACAGACTCACGGACACAAAAAGCAGACTTGTGGCTGCCAAGCCAGAGAGGGAAGAATGGTGGATTGGGAGTTTGGGATTAGCAGATGGAAACTATTATGTATAGAATGAATGGACAACAAGGTCCCCAGCTGCAGAGCACAAGGAGCTATACTCAATGTGAAAGTGATAAAGTATAATAGGAAAGAATAGATATAAACACACACACACATATATAATGGAACCACTTTGCTGTACAACAGAAATTAACACAACATTGTAAATCAACTATGCTGTTTTTTAGTTGTTAAGTTGTGCCTGTTCTTTGTGACCCCATGGATCGTGGGGTCATGCCAGGCTTCCCTGTCCTTCACCATCTCCCAGAGTTTGCTTCAACTCATGTCCATTGAGTCAGTGATGCTATCCAACCACCTCATCCTCTGCCACCCCCTTTTCCTCTTGCCCTCAATCTTTCCCAACTTCAATAAAATAAACTTTAAAAATATTAAAGAGTTTTTAGCACCTCAAATTTTCAGCTTTTTACAAGGCTTGTTTTTATTATTTTGAACCAAAATAATGTTTAGAGCTGGAAGAGACTTAGAGACTATTTGTTCCACCTTTCACTTAGTCAGAGAATTCTCTCATTAGGAGTATGTACCCATGACGTGGTCCTGACTCAGAAGTGCAAACTAAACAATGTCTCAGGGGGCCTTCTCGCAGCTGAAGCACTGAGTCTTGTTTTTAATCAGTGCATAAATGATGACACAGGGAACAGGCTCATTGTGCTGCAGGCTGAACTGGGTTAAGTGGACTTGCAAACATCTCCCAGTGAAAGGATTAAAAAATCAAATTAAGAATAATATTACAGCAAATGGAGTTAACTGTTATACACAGAGAGTGCGCTTAATCTCCTGGGCATATTTATGGAGAAAACCATAATTCAAAAAGATACATGTACCCCAATGTTCACTGCAGCACTATTTACAATAGCTGAGACATGGAAGCAACCTAGATGTCCATTGACAGAGGAATGGTTAAAAAAGATGAGATATATATTCGTGCGTGTGTACGTGTTACACACACACACACAGTGGAATATTACTCAACCATAAAAAGGATGAAATAATGTCATTTGCAGCAACATGGGTGGGCCTAGAGACCATCACACTAAATGAAGTCAGAGAAAGACAAATATGATATTGCTCATATGTGGAATCTCATCTTTCAAATGATATAAATGAACTTACTTACAAATCAGAAACAGGTTCACAGCCTTCAAAAACAAACTTACGGTTACAAAAGGGAAAACATGGTGTGAGGAGGGATAAATTAGGAGCTCGGGATAAATATACACTACTATATATAAAAACAGATAATCAACACGAACCTCCTGTATAGCACAGGGCACTCTACTCAATACTCTGTAATAACCTATATGGGGAAAGAACCTGAAAAAGAATGAATGTATGTATAACTCAATCACTGTCCTGTACACCTGAAACTAACACAACACTGCAAATCAACTAATACTCCAAAAATTTTGTTCAAAAGGTTAACTAAAAACTAGCACACACTGTCAACTACGCTGTCAACGCCACGGCAGACCTGCCTGGTGCCCTTCTTGTCTGCGCCCCTCGTTTTATAATGGGTGCCCCACCAGGACACGTTGAATTCTACAGGCATGCTCCATTCCTGCTCAGGCCTCAGAGATGGGCAGACCCTCCAGAACACAAGAGTTTATCATATGAACTGGACTTCCTTCTAGCCCTTCAACAGAACTCAAAGGCCCTTGCTTCATAAACACCTGCAGATATAATCTAAACATTTCCTCCGGGCCTAGTTCCTGTACCAATGCTTGCTCCTTGGTTTGAAGTTTATTCTCAGTTGGGACGGAAGTCAGTCTGACGGATGCCAATGTTGTGCCCGAGTGCTGGGTGAACAGGCTGCTATCAGACTTGCCACAGGAAAAAATGAGGGAGTCAGTCTCCCTGAAGCTGGTTGTTTCCTGAGTTCCTAGCCATGAACACAGAACATCCAGGTGCTTCTTCTCCTTGCTCTTGACTACCCATGCATGCATGTCAATATTACTTATGTAGTATATAAACCACTGTGCCCTCCCCCAGTCCTCTAGCACAGCAGCCTGACCAAGAATAAGAACTACAGTTGGAAAAAAAAAAAAAGTTTGAAGGTTGCTATATCCTTTAAAAGAGAGAGACAGAGAGAGGACCTGTTTTGCTTTAAAGCTGGAATGATGCCATGTCCAATGTCATAACTGGGCTTCAGCCTCAACTATGTCTTGCCTTCCTTATCTGCCAGTTGGGGTAGGTTATTGTGAAGACTAGAGCGAATGTGGATGAGATGCCTCTAGTGATGAGTAGCTCTTGTTACTATTATTTATTGCTACTGGCAAAGCATTTCCTGCATGCTTATCACAAGTTTGTTTAGCTCTGTAAAGAATATTGGGTTGGCCAGAAAGTTCATTCATGTACGATGTTATGGCGAAACAGTTTGGTCAACCCAATATATTACTTCTAATTAAAGCATGCATTAATACTTTTTATTTGTTGTCATCGTGCAATTAGATTTAAGTTAAGAGACAATGCCTCTGCCTATATAACTTCTTAATTCTGCTTCTTAGGGAGTAAAAAATGCTTCTTTTTCACTCTGCATGTTTAGCTTTTTATAAGCCCACCTAGTAGAAGCATCACTTACAAACCTGCTTAATCGCCTATGTGATTGAAATATATTCTTAAAAATATTTAAATAGAAAATTTAAAAATAAAAATAAACAGGACTGTTACGATAAAATGTGCTGCTTTAATTCTAGATAATGAAGTTTTAATAGACTTGAGTATTATAAGTGGTTTTTGGATAATTGGTGAAATCAGTATTATCTCCCAGTCCCATACCTGGTAATCAAGTCTATTGAAGACATTTCCACAAGAGGCAATAAAGCACGGTAGCTAGGCATTGTGGTCTGAAGAAAGAAACCACTGTTTTGATGCTGTTGGGGAATACCTAAGTCTGAGCTTCTTCCCCTGTGAAACAGGGTAATAGTGCCTGTACCTCCATTGTTGTGTAGACGAAATGAGGGAATGTCCATAGAGCTCAGCACAGTGGCTGTCAACATACTAAACTCAATAAATGGCGGCTATTATAATTTTTAAAAAGTTCATTTTGAGGGCTTTATTTTCCTTTACATTATTACACAGGGCCTGAGCTTTAAAAAGCTCTATGGAGATGGGTCAACCCTCTTGTACATCACTGTCCTGAAATCCAGAGACAAGAAGCAAAAGTAAAGCCAACCATCCCAGATCACAAAGAAGGGGATGGAGGCAGGAGAAGAAAGAAGGTTCTATCACCAAAAAAAAGAGGTAAAACTCTGGGGGGAAAAAAGTCATAGGCATGCACCAAGTACTAACAGGTTTGCCTCAGATCTTCTCCTTGAAGGGAAAATTCTGTATTATTTGGGCTACATGGTCAACCATACAGATTAAGAATCAGTACAATGTCGGTGGCTTCTCAGCCAAATCTCTACTTCAGGGCTGAAGAACACTGTTGTCCTCTTCTGGGGACAAAGGGAAGCAAAGTTCTCCGCCTGTCACAGAGAACTGGGATGCAGCCCTGGTGTCACCACTCATCAGCTGCAACACTGAGGTATGAAGTTAGCACCTCAGTGCCCCACCGCACCAGCTGTCAAGAGGGAGAGTAAGAGTGGCTTCCACGCAGAGCTAACCAGCCTGTGGCAAGCGCTTAGGTGAAGCTGCCTCCTCTCAGCCTGGCCCACCCACCTTTGTCTCTAGGAAACCACAGCGTGTCCCAGCGTACTGCCAGAGGACCTGGACAGTGAACTTTGCACGACTCCACACAAGAAGGCCTTTGAATGGGTGTGCAAACCCAGGAGGATGCAAGGCAAGGCTGGGAACCAAGGCAGGGCCTTTGCTGGGCCAGGAGTAGAAGTAGGAGGGGAGGTACCCAGAAGTTTGTAATCAGGATAGAGGGCTGTGTTGTGTTAGTTGCTCAGCCGTGTCTGACTCTGCAATCCTATGAACTATAGTCCACTAGGCTCCTCTGTCCATGGAATTCCCCAGGCAAGAATACTCCAGGAGTGGGTAGCCATTCCCTTCTCCAGGCGGTCTTCCAGAGCCAGGGATTGAACCCAGGTCTCCTGCATTGCAGGGATATTCTTTACCATCTGAGCCACCAGGGAAGCCAATCAGGATTAAGGAGGTGGCTAAAAAAGCCAGGTGACAGCAGAGAACCTGGGAGCCATGTGGAAGTCATGGAAAAGCGGAGCCCCGAAACCAACAAGACTGCCTAGACAGAAGTCAGACAGCAGCACAGAGAAGACCTCAAGCTCCTGGGTGTCCCACTGGGGGAGAGGCCAAGCCCACCATCCATATGAACAATGAGAAAAATAGCCCTCAGGAGGGAGGATGGCTATGGTGAAATGGATGAGAAGATCTTGATATAGAGACCTGTTTTCTATCTAACCATGAAATGGCTTCCAAATTTCAGGAAGTGGATTTGTAAAAGCTATTCTCTCCCCTTCATTCAGATCTGAAGACAAGGAAGAAAGTTCTGGGAGCCACGTGGAATGGAGCTGGAAAAGCATGAAACCCCCACCTGCTTACCTGGTGAGCCTCTCCACTACCAACCCCAGACAGCTTCTGCTTCATCTCCATACTCTGCTCTGCCTCCCCGACTCTCCTCGCTCTGCAGTCTCCTCCCTGCCCTGGCCCTGGAGCTGTATGTTCTAGATTCTCAAAGGAACAGAAAGCAGGGGGGGCCCTGAACAGGATGTGGGCCCCAGCAACTGACTCAGACCCATCTCTGTTCCTCAGATGCACTGACTCTTTAGGGGTAAAAGAGTTATGGTTTACTGAGTGCTGAGTGCAAGACTCTGTCCTGGGTTAACTGTCAGAATTCATTCTTTTAATTCTCCTAAGATGGGACAGTAATGGCATGCTCAGTTGATAGATATGGAAATTTAAAATCACATGCTAACCACGGGCATAGCCACAAGTAAAGCCCACATGTGAACCAAATGTGCTCCAGTAATGATCAACAGGCAGCCTCTGTTAAGAAATTATGCCTACTGGAGGTAAAAATGAGATGGAACCACACAGAAAACTCTTGTGTATAGGCTGTTTTATTATTATTATTATTATTATTATTATTATTATTATTATTATTATTATTTTAAAGAAAAGTTCCTATTGACCTTTCTTTCCTTCATTCAGTTAATTTTAATATCTGGTTCCCTGAAAACCTCTTTAAGAAAGTTTAGTCAAAGTATAAAGGCTCTAATGTTTTCTTAACTTTAATTTTTCATTATGAGTCTTTCTCATCAAAAATGATTCAGGTCATCCTATAAGTGAACACAATGTCAGGAAAATTTAAGATGTGTAGAAATGTGAAATGAATGAATGAACAAACACACTTCAGAAGAGATAAGAGCATTGTCCTAGATGCTTAAATCGTCTAATTTTAGCAGGACTGTGACTGGACACTGACTAGAGCATGATGGCTGGACCCCTCCATGGTGGTTTCTGGATTCTAAATATAGACCATGTCCAAATTCCCAGAGTCCAACCCCGACTTTATCACACATACTTGGCAAAAGAATGTCATCCTGATAGAGCCCTCCATGGCTAGCTCAATGCCCCCAACATAAACTTGTCTTCCCCAGCTGCCAGGGAAGAAATGGATCACTTCTGTACTCTTGGTGTCCAGCTAGACTATATTAGAATGTCCTTGATCTTGCCACAGCCAATAAAAAGTGTCTCACCATCAGTTATGAGCAAGCTGTTGTGTGACAGACTTGAACACTACATCGTGGAGGGGACAACATCAAGGGCTGCACGATCACTCTCCAAGTGACACGGGAAGCTATTTGGTCATGACCTTATCGTTGAGTGAGTGACCTTCAGGATTAACTCGGG
This sequence comes from Antilocapra americana, assembly GCA_007570785.1. Classification (NCBI taxonomy): domain Eukaryota; kingdom Metazoa; phylum Chordata; class Mammalia; order Artiodactyla; family Antilocapridae; genus Antilocapra; species Antilocapra americana. The sequence continues at coordinate 5,358,738 of ML662448.1, forward strand.
CTCCAGCTAACACTTGAAAAGCCCTTAAGAAACAGGGTGATATGCAGTCTTCTAAAATGGCTGTATAACAATGCATTTGAATTCCTGAGTCCTTAGGCACAACACCAGTCTCCTTAATTTTCTTTCAGTCACAGAACACTAGTGTTTTTCTTTTACAAGTTAGGCCTACACTATGAAAACGTCTACGTAATCAACTACTTTGCAGTTACAGCAAATCGAAGGCTGCAGACTCCCGACGTGTCCTTAGGAAATGACAGGTGAAGCAAGGCCCGGGTAGGCTCTGAGTCCTTCCTGGCTGACTTTCCATGGCCCGTGCTGTCCCCCAGCTGTGTAACTCCAAGCCTCCTGCTCGTTCAGACAGTTCAGAAGAGACTCAGCTGTGCCTCCAGGATGCAATCATTTTCACCCAGCAAGACAGCTTGGCCAAGCCTCCCTCCGAGCTCGCCCTCTTTCCTCTGCATCTGGAAACACTAACAGAGGAATACAGTTCTCCTTCTCTGAGTGCCAGCTCAGCTTCTGCTCAGGGTGGAAAACAGCTGCTGCCAGAGCCATGACCACCCTCATGAAAATGGGGTCACAGATGCCTCTGGGAGTCTGCTGAAAGCTGGAGGAAAAAAGGGGGAAAAAATGCACAGGTGATGCTGGCAGGGTGGGAGGTGGGGCTCCCTAACCTCCAGGTTTCAAGGCTAAGAGAGGAAGATATGGGTGAGGACAAGCAGAGAGAAAGAGATGAGGGTAGGGGAGACAGACAGAGAAATGGGTGGGGGGAGGAGCAAGGAGGGGGAGTCGGAACAAGTGACAGACGCTGAAGAACGTGCTGCAGAGAGAACCGACTCTCTCCTCTGCCTGGGAGTCAGGTGTCTGGGTTCTGGTTGAGGTTCCAGCTTCCCAGTGACCTCGAGCAAGCTCTTGGAATAAGCCCCAGATTCTTCCGGTGTACAAAGAGGGGCGTTAACTAGATAACCTCAAAACAGCTTATACTTGTGAACTCATTTAACCCTGACAGCGATCCTTTGTGGTGGGTATACTTTTTTTCAAGAGTTCACAATTGACAAAATAGTCATCCATGGCCAGTGAGTAGCAGTGGCCCCGGGGGCGGGGGGGACTCAGACCACCTGATTCAGAGCAGTGCTCTCCAACATCAGGAGGTGGTTCCTGCCTTTCACCAGCTCAGACCAGGGGAATAGTTTCAGTGCAAAATAAATGTATATGCTCAATATTTTGACAGTGAAATGAACATAGATGTAAACTATATGTAAATATACAGTGGACAGATTTTTTTTTTTTTTACAACAAAGAGAATCAGTGTCTCACTACATGTACTGCTGCTGCTGCTAAGTCACTTCAGTCGTGTCCGACTCTGTGCGACCCCATAGACGGCAGCCCACCAGGCTCCGCCGTCCCTGGGATTCTCCAGGCAAGAACAAGAACTGGGTTGCCATTTCCTTCTCCAGTGCATCAAAGTGAAAAGTGAAAGTGAAGTCGCTCAGTCGTGTCTGACTCCTAGCGACCCCATGGACTGCAGCCCACCAGGCTCCTCCGTCCATGGGATTTTCCAGGCAAGAGTACCAGAGTGGGGTGCCAGTGCCTTCTCCGAGATAGAGCAACTAACACACAAAACCGTCAGTGTTACTGTGAAACCAGTTCGGGGAAGGCACTGAAGACACAGGTGACCCTCTCCGCCCACAGGTTCCGCAGAAGCAGATCTCAACCAGCCTGGGATCCTCGGGCATGGAACTTGCGGGTATGGAGGCCAATCTGCTCTGCCATTTTGTAGAAGGGATTTGAGCATCGGTGAATTTTGGCATCCTCAGGGGTCCTGGAACCAATCTCCCATGGATACTAAATGACAACTGTATTAACCATGACACTAATGATAGACTTGAAAACAAATATGCTTAGTCAATACAATGAATTCAGGTTTGCAGAATTACTTGTAATGCAATCAAATACTTTTTTAAAACCTTACACACATACACACACACACAAGTCAAAGTGACATCAGAATGTCTTGAGCCCGTCATAGCTCTTTGTCAAAGCAAAGGTATGAACTCCCCTTCAGCCCCTTTCTATCCAAGAGGCTGGTCTGATGTAAACATCTTTCTCATCACCTTAGCTATGCCAGCTCCCAACTCCACACCCTTCCCTAACAGCTTTCCTATCCCTTGACCACAAACATGCAAGCCCTCCATCAGGGCCTTTGGCCTCTCACTGAGATTTCTATACTTTAAACTCCAAAACCACTCCCAGCTGGACCATTTCCATCCCCAAATCTATGCAGCAAACTGGCTGTACAGAATCGCCTTAGACTGCGGGTTTTTCATAGGCTAGTACAAATCCTTAGTCCCCCACCCTAGAGACTCTGACTGTCTAGGTGATTCTGGGAAGCAGCTAGATTTAAGAACTCCTGGACTACACCATAGACATTAACACTGTGTTATAGGCATGGTGTTCTTCAGTGTACAGTGAGGAAACTGGGCTGCAGAGATGACCCCAAGTCTCCATCCACACAGACCTAACAGTCTAGCAGTCTAGCTTCTAGGGCTACTTCATGGGTACTGGTTCCTCTCCAACCAAACTTCATGTTTTTCAGAGTAGAGACCACATGACCTCTTCTGAGTGCTTTGTGCACAGTTCAATAAACATGATCATGAGCTCCTATGACTATGCCCTGCCAGTTGAGGAGATAGACGCTGCTCTGGCAGGGCTGCTTGGCAAATCAGGTGCCGAGTCTGATCCACAAGTTACATCCTGCACCAAAAGAACCTCCCACAGAGGCTTCAAGATATTGGCACTTGATTTACTGCCATCCGCAAACTACAGAAATCACTCTTTCAAATACCAGAAAACCAAGAAAGCTTAAGTTTTGACTTTCTGTCTATTTGTTAAGGAAACCACAGAAAATTCTTACAGATTCCATCTCTGGTTTGTGAGAATTATGAGCCATATTGCTGGTACTGTCGAAAGAGTTCACATATCTAAGAGAAAGTAATGGTGAGAAAAACAAGATCATAGTTCCTTTCACTGCAATGTCAAGAGGAAACTGCAGGTAACAATTCAAGTCCAGCAGATATATCCAATGGGCTTTGCATCTATTACCAAGCTTATACTACTGAAAGGGGGCTTCACTAGCTGGCCTTTGGGAGTTTTCCAATGTGTGGCTACGGAATCTTCTTAACAAGAAAAGTATCTTTGTTGAAAAGCTAAGATTTACAGAAGCAGAAAAAAAAACTAGTCCTCGCATTCATATAGGCTTCATCCCACATATAGGCTCCGTGGTGAAGAATCCACTGGCCCACGAAGGGAACACGGGCTCCACCACTGCATCAGGAGGACCCCTTGGCAGCCCGCCCCAGTATCACTGCCTGGAGAACCCCAGAGACAGAGGAGACCGGCGGGCTGCATACAGTCCGTAGTGTGGCAGAGACGGCCACAGCCTAGCGACCAGACGACTACGACAGTGTGAACGATAGTTTTCAGGTCATCTCCACACGCTATTTCATTTCAGCCTCTCACAACAGCCCTTGGAGCAGGCAAGGTGCACATTATCTGCATCGTTACAAATGAGAAAATAAAGCAGAGAAGTTACGAAACTTCTCCATGGTGAAGCTAGAACCAGACCCCAGGGTTCACACTCTCTTAGTGACTCTCTACACCAGGAATCCCACAGAGGAAGAAGATGTGCAATGTCTGGCCAGGTCAGTGGGGGTTGGTTTGTTTCCTTCACTTTATTTTAAACCTGAAGGTACTGAAGCAAGGCGTCAGGGCATCCAACTGGCCACAGGCCCCATCACGTCTAATTATGTAACTGTTTCAGACAATTCTCCTTTGGGGCTTCCCAGGTGGTGCTAGTGGTAAAGAACCCACCTGCCAATGCAGGATGCGTAAGAGATGCAGGTGTGATCTCCGGATCAGGAAGGTCCCCTGGAGGAGGGCACGGCAACTCATTCCAGTATATTCTTGCCTGGAGAATCCTACGGACAAAGGAGCCTGGCGGGCTATAGTCCATAGGGTCACAAAAAGTCTGACACAACTAAAGCAACTTAGAACGTTCAGACAACTACTGGGTCTTCTTGGTCCCTGAAAGAATTTGAGTTTGTGAACCCACTGCTAAGTAATCATTTACATACTCAAGTAAATATAAATAATTCTATCTTAATATCACATAATATCTTAAGAGCACATTCACATCATATGTGTCACTTGCTTCTCATATTCCTATTTCCTGATTAGAAAACTAAGCTCAGTGGGGGAGGGAGAGAGTGAGAAAGTAGCATCACTATCAGGTATAAGATGGATAGCTGGTGAGAAGTTGCTGTGAGAGCACCAGGGAGCCCAATCTGGTGCTCTGTGATGCCCTGGAAGAATGGGATGGGAGGAAGGGAGGGAGGCTGGGGAGGAAGGTGATGTATGTGTAACTATGGCTGATTTGCACTGTTGTATGGCAGAAAGCAACACAACATTGTAAAAAAAAACTAACTCAAGTTAAAAAAACAAACAAAAAAAGAATTCAGACCACAAACAAACAAAAAAAACTGAGTGACTTTCACAAGGTCAGGACCTAAACTCTGAATGTGTCAAGCAAGAAATAACATAATGTGGGAATTTCTTAAGCAAGTTTCAAGGTAAAGCTCTTTAGATAACCATCAAATAAAAGTTTCTGAACTTGAACACTCAGGTAGGCATATTTTGAAATTTGATTATCACCTAAAGGACAGTCATTAAGAGTATGAGCAGAAATGAAACTTCCATATTTCCATTAAGGAGTCATGTACCTACGTTTTTCTCCCCAGTGTTCATGAGCTTCTAATAATTAAAAAGATGCTGACAAAATATCTGTATTTTTTAATAATTCAACAAAATTACTAGCAAAAAGAGTCCAGCAATGTACAAAATAATTATACATCATGACAGTGTGAGATATTCTGGGAATGCAGGGTTGGTTCAACATACAAAAATTAGTCAATGTAATAAATCACATTTACACAATAAAGGACAAAATTCACATGATTAGATTAACAGATGCAAAAAAAGTCTTTGACAAAATGAAACACTTTCATGATATAACATTCAGTAAGCTAGGAGCAGAAAGAAACTTCCTCAATCTGATAAAAAAGACATCTATAAAAACCCATAGACAACGTCATACTGAATAGCACATGACTGAAAGTTTTCCCCCTAAGATCAGGAACAAGTCTAGAATATCCATTCTCACCAGTGATATTCAGCTTTGTGCTACGGGTTCCAACAGACCAATCAAATAAGAAATAAAAGACATCCAGACTGAAAAGGAAAAAGCAAAACTATCTCTATTTGCAAATGAGCTGATCTTGCATATATAACATTCAAAGGAATACATACATACATGCACACATACACACCACTAACCAACTATCAAGACTAATGAATACATTCAGCAAAGTTGCAGGGTAAAGATCAATATACAAAAAATAAAGTACAAACTATTAGTCACCCATATTTTCATCAATATATAATTAGTGGCAACTAAAAAGGTTGCTCTTTTGTTTTTATTCACCTCCATCTGAGATGCAGACATATAAAATTCAGAATTTATATTAGATGTTTCAACTATCTGCTATTTAAGAGATATGTTTCTTGGAATACACAGAGTTCTAGAAAATGTGAAAGGAAAAATCTTTTGCTTATATAGCCAAGAAGGTTAAGTGATGAGAATTAGAAAAGATTTTGAAGCAACAAAGATCTTCTGCTAGGCCCATTGCTGCTGCTGCTAAGTCGCTTCAGTCGTGCCCGACTCGCGACCCCATAGACAGTAGCCCACCAGTTTCCCCTGTCAATGGGATTCTCCAGGCAAGGACACTGGAGTGGGTTGCCTTTCCTTCTCCAGCTAGGTCCATTAAAGAACACTGATTTGTTCCTGTTTTAATTCTCTAACGGGTCTTTTCAAAGTACTATATAGCAGTTGTAATTGGTCCAAAATATTGCATCTTGATGCACACACAAACTGAAGGTAATGACTACCTTTTCACTTATAAAGTTTATATTTTTACTTTGGCCCAGTCTCCTGGAGATTTTAAACACGATTAGGCACATCACAATATTGGTGTGGACTCTCTTTCAATTTCATTAGAATTAATGTGGAAGAGTATCTTACTCCAATTAATAGCGAACATGTTTCTTAAGTAACATAACCCCAAAATACACAGCAAGTCGTCCTATGTTTCAGAAAAGCATTATATTTAGCTCTTTTTTAAAGATCTGAATATGGACCCTGCCTATTCTAAAACCTATAAGGAATAAAGTGGGCTAGGGTATGACTAAGCTCTGAGAAATCCTATGAAGATCCAGGAAATTCCCTTCATCTGCTCTCCTCTGGGATAACACACACTCATTAGTTCACATCAATGGTTATTTATTATTCCCCGTGTATTCATAGGTTCACACATCTTCTTTTGTCACTTAAACTTTTTTCAAACATCAAAACTAGGTTCGAGCTATATGCAAAGCTTCAGTTAAAGAAGACATTAATGACACTTTTTCTATAAAACAGATAATTTACTGCCTGATTCCCTTCCAAGGTATATGGATTTTGCTCCTCATTTACAACTTGATTATAATTATTGGCAAACAAAGTCAAGTTATTGATTTACAAATCAAGACATAATAATTGAATAAGAGTATTCTTTTCTACATGGTGGAGGCAAATTATTTAGAGATGAAAGTTTAAATAAACACATATTTTTAAAAACAATTTCCCTAGTGTTATAAGTCTGTAACATAGAAGCTTTGGACCTTTGGATGAAAACGTCTCACTGGGGTTTATCATTTGTCCTTTTTTTTTCAAAATGAAAATTCAAAAGAGAGGATAAATTCCGGTAAAGAGAAAACCACAGGCCAAAAGACAGAAATCTCCTATAATATAAAAGAATATGTACCAGACAGTTCTATAAACTCTTTTTTGAATCTTGCTATTTTTCTTTAATCTAAAAACACTGATTAACTATACAGACATATGTGTGTGTGTGTGTGCGTGTGTGTGCGTGTGTGTGTGCGTGTGTGTGCACGTGTGTGTATGTGTGTGTGTGTGTGCGCACGCGCGCGTGTGTGCACGTGTATGTGTGTGTGCGTGTGCGTGTGTGCACGTGTGTGTGCATGCGTGTGTGTGTGTGTGTACATATAAACATTTATACAGACACACATGATGCTGCTACTTGGTTGCTTCAGTCGTGTCTGACTCTGTGCACCCCTACGCACTGGATTCTCTGGGCAAGAGTACTAGAATGGGTTGTCCTACTCCCCTCCAGGGGATCTTCCTGACCCAGGGATCGAACCTGGGTCTCCTGCATTGCGGACAGATTTTTTACCACCGAGCCACCAGAGAAGTCCACATACATACACCCACATATATACACATGACTCCCCAGCGCAGAGGTAAAGAACCTGCCTGCCAAGGCAGGAGATGGAAGAGATGCAGGCTCTATCCCTAGGTCTGGAAGATCCTCTGGAGACGGAAATGGCAACCCACTCCAGTATTCTTGCCTGGAAGATTCCATGGACAGAGGAGCCTGGCAGGCTACTGTCCACAGGGTTGCAGAGTCAGACATGACTGAGCGACTAAGCAAGCACATATGCGTATACATGCACACACACTCACACACATAGATACACACTGATTAATTACATAGTAGACTATTCCACTTCCCACTTTTCCATCACACTCCCTTTACGAGAACACAGATCCCTGCTGCCTGGCATGTGGCCTGCAGCACTGGTTTGGGAAAGAAGGATACTTTCCCTTCCAACTGATGTCAGGCTTGACCTTCCAACTTACTAAGCCAATGACATGGGAGTCATATGACAGACTCCACATCCAGCAAAAGCTCTCTGTCTCCTCTATCAAGTGGATGGCATATTTCAGAACAGTGCATTCTGTCAGGCTGGGTCTGGGAATGAAAAAGACACCAGTGCACACCTGACCTTCGCCTGACATGTAACACGGACAATAACAACAATTTGCAACTATAAGCCAGGGATCTGGGGGGTGTTTGTTACCAGAGCATCACCTGACAAAAGCTGGCTGATACAAATTGCAACCCTAACATTTAACCTGCTTCACCAATTTAACTTATCTGTAGGGAGACAAACCTAAGAGATGTCATAAACAACTCCTAGGGGAGGTTGATGTCACATTTCAGTATGAAAGAAATACTTCATGACTCATCTCCAGGTTTGCCAGGATCCAGCAATATGATGTAAAGCTATCCCATGTTCTACATCAGCAATTAATGCAGAGATGAAAGAAGAAGGGAATCAAGAGAATAGAAAGCAGGGAAATCTAGAGTCTATAGAAATGAGGACTACATGACTTGGGGTCACTGTACCAAGACCACAAGGAACAGTCATCCCATTGGAGAATCTGGGGTCATTCTATGACCAAAGACTGGGGAGCAAGCATATGGGTATGGGCTGAAGTAGAGATATGAGGTCAAGGTATAGTTATCCATCTGAAATAATGATCTCAGTTTGTACTGACAGAAAAGAATATAAATGTTACCATTTGGGCTATCCATAGTCATTGCTCCTAAGTCCACCTCAACTGAACAAGAATATAATTGCTTCACCAATTTTGAAGTTCTGGTTTTAATTGTTCTCTATCTTAACTAAAACACATATAATGAATTTTTAAAACAGATCATTCTTAGCACTCACAATGCACAGGGCTCATAATGTTTAATGTTAGCACTGAGGAGCCAGAAGAAGGAATCCTTGCCCTCAAGAGAAGAAAGTGTTAGACCATTTTCTAAGCCTGTGTCCTGCAGTTATCAGATAAACACAACACAGGCTTTTGGTGGGGGGAGATATCAGCTAAAAATTAAGATACAAACTGACTCACATAAATGCTTCTAAGTATCTTTTCAGACACAGAATGGATACAACCATTGAAAACAATTGCTAATCAAAATATTAAGTAAAAAAAAATTAAGCAACCAGGAGACAGAAAAAAGAATGAATAATAAAGTTACCACTTCTTGAGGACCTACTGTGTGTGGGGCTATATTATCTTATTTAATCTGCATAGCAAATCAACTGCATAGGCATTATTGCCTATCTTTATACATGAGGAAACAGAGGTTAGGAAACAGAGAAGTTAGCTTACTAGTCTAAGGTAGTTCACCTTGTAAATGGCATAGTCATGACCCACCACATGCTGGTCCCAAACCTCTGCCCTTCCCGTTATCAAATGGCAGTGTTCTGGAATATTATCAGCCAAGCAGATTTTTTTCTTTAAAATTTAAACTGTCTTATTCAAGGATTTTTAAAGGAGGCATTCAAAGTCATTTTTGTCACCTGTTTCAACATGTCACAATTCCTTATGCCAAGAATCTATTAACTTTACTTCACCCAAATATCTTGTGACGCACATTAAGCCTATTTACTCTTCCCATGTCATCAAGGTGACACTTTTTATAGAAGCAGTAACAGAGTTGAAGAGACAGTCTGTCTTTATGTAGAAACTAAGAAGAAACTGCAAGAAAGTCTGCATGAAAAAGAATCACTTACACAGTTTCAAATTACTTTCATAAGGTAGTTTTACTAATTTGTCTGCTGCATCATTATTGTTATTAATAAAATTACATTTAGGTGTTGGGGTAGACTGGACCAGCTGGGGTGAACAGTTGTAATCATTTTCTTCATCCATAAAACTTGTCAAATGAGTGGTTTTACGAGGATACAAAGTTTTTATATGTTTGAAATGCTGACAAAAAGAGCAGTACCTAAAATGACACTGAATTTCAAACAATCCTAGCATAGGAAAGCCTGTCTGATTAGAATTACATGTATCTGAAATATACAATAATTGGACACAGTGTATTATTCATCCTGAATTTAAAAGCTGAAAGTAAATCTCAAGATGTTTCTCCATATATACCTTATTGTACCTGTTGGAGACCACACACACACTCATGTATATGCATATACATATAAACTACAAATAGCTTAATGTCAGAAGGGACCTCAGAACCCATACCCTATAAGTCTGTCATTGAGAGATATTGAGATAACTCTGATAGGATGGTGGCCACAAGGAAGGACCTTGGAGCCAGACCTCCTGGCTAAACCCCCAGCTCTGCCTGCACCGGCTGTGGGGCTTTGGGCAAGGTACTGTTTCCTTCTCTATAAAACTGGGAATAACAGAACTGGCCTCACAGGTTAGGAAGATTAATTGAGATACCGTACATGTAAAGGGTTCACTGAACTTCCTCATGAAGAAGAAAAACTAAGAAACCCTGAGGCCAAATGGGCTGATGAGTGCCCTTAAGAAGATCCTGCTGTTAAATGTCAGAGCAACATCCCAGGGCACCTGACTCTGTCAGTCTTGTCTGTCTGAAAACATTTTTAATAATCCATGTTCAACAGTTCACCATGAGAAAAGTCCACTAACTTTTCCTGGCAATGTAGCCTCTTCCAATTCCTTCTGAATCAAAAAACCACCCAGCCTCCTCACATTAGGTGACTCCTCTAAAGCAGATACCCACTGGGGCAAGCAGGGAGAGGCAGGGACGGATTGTGGGAATAGATACAGACTCGTATATACGGGGCGGATAAGCCACAAGGTGTCTCAGACCGTAAAGAATCTACCTGCCTGCCATGCAGGAAATCCGGCTTCAATCCCTGGGTCAGGAAGATCCCCTGGAGAAGGAAATGGCAACCCACTCCAGTATTCCTGCCTGGAGAGTCCCATGGATAGGGGAGCCTGGAGGGCTCCTGTCTATGGGGATGCGAAGAGTCAGAAACGACTGAACGACTAACAGTTTCCGTTTCAAACCACAAGGTCCTTATTGTATAGCACTGGGAACTACATTCAACACTGTATGCCGAACCATAATAGAAAAGAATATGAACATGAATATATACACATGTATAACTCAATCACTTTGCTGCACAGCAGAAATTAACACAGCATCGTAAATCAGCTATACTTTCATAAAACAAAACAGGCAACCATGAACCCCACTCTCTCTGGGCTTCCATCTCTCTGACGATTTCTTCAACCTCCTGCCCAGGTTGCCTTCCAACCCACTGCTCGTCTGGGTCCACAGCCAATGTATTTTCCCCTCTCTCTTCCTAGGTAATCCTGTGCAATCACAGGACTGTCACTAGCACCTATATAATGATAAGTCCCCAATATTTATTTTGTCCTTGCCTTCTTTCAAAAGGTCACTACGACACATCAAACTCACTCCAGGCAACTCCACCTGGATGGTCCACAGGGATGTCAAGTGGAACCTTTTAAGATCCAGACACGCCATCCTTCCCCTCTCAGCTTGCTCCTCCTCCTATACTCCCTACCTCATCACACAAGCTAAACATCCAAAAGCATCTTTGGCCCCCCAGTCTCTCTCATTCCCCCAACAAGTCAATCAGCAAAATTCCCAGTGTCATTCCCTACAGACCTCTAGTCCTCTTCTTCCCTCTATCCTTCCTGCCTGACCTGACCCTCCAGACGTGGCCCATCACAGTGCCCAGACTCACGCATGCCAAATGCCTTCCAGAAATACTAATGAAATATAAGTGGGACCATTTTGCTCCCCTGCTCACAGAGCAGTCCACTGCCTACTGGAAAATGTCTAAGCTCATTGAAATGCCATGTGGGGCCCTCCACACCCCAGCCTCCTCTCCTACTGCTCCCTGCCTGGGATGCTTCAGACCCACAGCCTACCCACACTTGTCACAGCTACTGTCAAGACATGCTGTCCTGCACCTCTCTACCTTACTTACATCATTTCACCTGCGGCACCCTCTTCTCCTAGCCTACCTCCAATTCATCCTTTAAAATTCAAACTGGATGTCACTTTCCCCAGGACATCCTCCCGAAAACTCCATAATGGAGAGAGTACTCTTTGAGGTCCTCCACTGGGTTCCCTATTAAAACAGGTACAAACCCTACTGAGAATATTTGAAATTATCTGTTTGAAGCTTAAGTCCACAAACACCAAGGGCTAAAAATGTGGTGCTTATTTCCGTGTCTGGCTTAATATTCTCAACAGAAACCTATAAATCTAGAGAAAGAGGGATATGAAGAGCAGCTCAGACATACATATTGTGTTAGATTATTGTATATACTATTTCAGGATGTTAAAACATTACTTTAATCCTGCTGAAGGATAACAGTAAAGAAAAGAATAGAAATCAATTTATGTAACTAATTATCTACCTAAATAATAGAAATGAAATTACCATACTTTCTTTCTTTTTCTACTATAAATATTTAATTTCCATATTCAGAACTTGTTAACTCAGCCTTGAAGTTTTCATTCAACTTGTGGGGCAGGAGGGGAGAGGCGGGGACTAAAGTGGCATGTAAAATTCACTGCTTTCCCATAAGATACTTTTCTCAGATACTCTGCTCATACTAAAAGATTAAATTCTACTTACTGAAACACACACACACACTCTAAAGGAAAATCACCTAAAAGATTAAGTTCTCAAAAGAAGCCATACCATATTCTGGGCAAGGATCTACCTTTGATGAAAACACACACACACACAAATAGGAGAGTCCAGCTGAGCTGCCCACTCTGGCGCATGGAGGCGATTCTGAGAAGGACTCAGCAACCTCTGCAGGCAACATCTGTCCTGAGTGCCAATATTATGACCAGCAGATGATCAGGACGCTTGGGAACAGCATGGATGTTCCTTCCTTACCCCAACATGAGCCCAGACAATGGGAGCCAGGCAAAGGCTTCATCCTGAACTTCCACAGCCAGCCATACAACACAGCCATACAACTATTAACTGTATGTATCAATTTTCCACCAAAGAGAGAAAGCTGTTACCATAGGGAGGTTGTTGAAGACGTATGGTTTCCCCATTACTGCTGATGCTGCAGCCTGCTCCCTCAGGATGACAGACAGCTTACATGCTTGGCTCGGAGGGTCTCTAAAGTTACACCCTCCCATCCAAGGAATCCTCATTTCCACTGCTGCTATGGACCACAAGAGGGGCTAAGTGGCACATTTCAGAAAGTGGATGGACCAACCCATTCCGGACCCTGAGCCTCTATTTCAGTGAACTGCAGAGACAGGCCAGCCTATCTCATCAGTCAAGCCCCAATTCTGAATTACATAGCCGACAGAATTTAGCCGACCACTGTCACTTGCTTTTTCTATTCCAAAGGAACAGCTGGGTGTTTCTTTTTGCTGTTGTTGTTTGTTGTTCAGTCACTAAGTCATCTCGGACTCTTTGTGACCCCATGGACTGCAGCATGCCAGGCTTTCCTGTCCTTCACTATCTTCTGGAGTTGGCTCAAATTCATGTCCACTGAGTCTGTGATGCCATCCAACCATCTCATCTTCTCTTGCCCGTTTCTCCTGCCTTCAATCTCTCCCAGCATCAGGGTCTTTTCTAATGAGTTGGCTCTTCACAGCAGGTGGCCAAAGTACTGGAGCTTCAGCTTTAGCATCAGCCCTTCCAATGAATGTTCAGGATTTATTTCCTTTAGGATTGACTGCCTTGATCTCCTTGTAGTCCAAGGGACTCTCAGCAGTCTTAACCAACACCACAATTTGAAAGTATCAATTCTTGGGTGCTCAGCCTTCTTTAGCATCCAACTCTCACATCTGTACATGACTACTGCAAAAACTGTAGCTTTACAGACCTTTGTCAGCAAAGCAATGTCTCTGCTTTTTAATATGCTGCCTAGGTTTGTCATCGCTTTTCTTCCAAGGAGCAAGCATCTTTTAATTTTGTGGCTGCCCACAAAATCACAGTGATTTTGGAGCCCAAGAAAATAAAATCTGTCACTGTTTCCACTTAGGACCCAACACAGCAAACCACTGACTCTGAGAGCCTCCCCTCCTTGACTGGGGAAGCTGTACAAATCACCTGGCTATTCCATTATCCGTATCATTATTGATAGTCATTAAATAATGTTTTCTCCAAAATGAGAGAAAATACATTAATTTGATGATAACAGTGGAAATCTAAGCAATAACCAAAGCCCTGCTTCCTTCCGATGGGTCTGATCTATCTCCATGCCCGGGGAAAGTTGTTTTCCTCTCACTTATTCCCTATCTGAGGGAGAAGTTACACAGAATCTAATGTTGCCTATTACAGGAAATGGTTAAATGCAATTGGATAACAAAGGACTATGAGGTAGAAGGCAATATTCCAGCCACTAAAAGCACAAATGTAAAGTGCTGCCCCAAACAACAGGCTAAAAGCAATGGGAGTGCTTCCTCTGAGGGGGTCACCTGTGTCTCCAGGCGGCACAATTCAGACTAGTCACTTTTACTCCTGGAAAGTCAGCTCTATTTTCCGAATCTGAAACAGTCACGATTGCTGGAGCCCAATCTGGCTTGCTCCTATCAGCTACAGTCTTCCATGCCTATCTCAGAGAACGAAAATCTGTGCGTGTGTATGTGTGTGCATGCACACAAACCCTCATTAAGAAGATAAAGTAAATAAATTTCCCGCCAAGCTCACAGTACACTCAAAGTCAACTGTGCTGTATTTACTCACATAATCAGTCTCATCTGCACTTATTTTTCTAATGAAACAGGACTGGAAATTAAACATGGCTCAACAGCAGCTACGTCTGACTGCCTAATGGACTTGGGCACTCTGCTGAGGGAGGGAAGGTCCCCCAGGGGCTCTGAGCCCACCAAGGGTTCCACCTGGAGCTGAGCTGTGATTTCTTTTAGGACACTGGGAAAGGTGCAGTTTGCAGCTGTGGCCACAGGGTAGTGCAGTAATTCTGCAAATAGTTACCCCCTCCCCCGTCACTGCCACCTCCCTGCCCCACCCCACCCTTAGTTCCTTCCTAAAGAGAATGGGACCATTTGGTGAGTCCTGGGCACCTACAGGAACGTTTGTGAGACTCCTGAGAAGAGTATTTGTAAAACTCCAAATCCAGTCACCCCAAGCACTGGCTCCTAATGCAGAAGGACTCTTGTCTCTGAAGGGCTGACAAGCACTGTAAGCCATAAAAAGTGATTAGCCTATTTATTGCAAACTTTGTTTACTTAGGTTTTTATGTTTATTTCCCACTATATCCCCACTAGGATGCAATTAACCACCCCCTCACTCATCAACATTGTATTAGGAAGACTCACAAAAATAAAATAAATGCTGCATCAAAAATGTAACCTCCCAGCACTGTGGAATTGTAATGTTATTATGCAGAGCCTTCTCAAAACAAAAAGAAGATGATGCAAAAATTTTAAAGAGCTTCTTTTCAAAGGAATGTTTATTCTTTTACTTCTTGCTACTCAAGGTTTGGTCTAAGGACCAGCAGTTCTATCTGGGAGCTGATTAAAATCGCAGACTCATAACTCCACCAGGGAAACCTGGGGTCCCAAAGAGTCAGACACGACTGAGTGACTGAACAACAGTAACAACCCTGCCCTACACCTATTAAATTAGAATCTATATTTTATCAAGATACAAGTTATCTAGATGCAGGTTAAAATTTGAGAAGCGCTGGCCTGAGTGACAGTTAAGTATATGGACCTTTGTACTTCAAAACTATTTTCTAAGCCCTAAGTCCTTTCCTCCTCAAGATACATTTTATAGAAAAATAAATATATCTTGAAATTCGAAAACAAAAGCAGACAGATTATTTCCCAGAACTGCTGCTGATGGGCTAGAATAAAGCCTTTTTCTATCTAAACTGCCAGGTAACTAATTATCATTTCAATGAACGCTGACAGAAAATCTGGTCTGTCACTTCATAACTCAGGTAAACAGTGCAGGTATGACAAGAAAAATTTACCTAAGACTAACAGACTCCTATTACAACCTCCAGAGGATTTTCAGAAACTAATTTCCTGTCCATAAAAAAAGGAAAAATAAAATTATTTCAGTTCAAGTTAAGCACATAGCTCTAAACTGAGCTGCTACGTTGGCATGGCCACCAAATTACACTCACTGTTGTTTACCTCAGCTAACAACGAGCCTCCTGGGAAGAAATTAACCTGAAGAAGCTTAAATACCCTCCACGCCTTTCCCCACATGTGAGCAGAGAAATTGCAAAGGGTACAATACACAAGTGAACACAATTAATGACTTTGGCTCTCTGATTCCTGCTCGAATGTGATAGGAATGGTCATAGAATTCGGAAGTGGGAAGGACTCAGAGGTAACTTCCTGCTGCCAGTCCACTTACTCTGGAAACTCGTTCTACAAAGTCCCTGGCAGGGTCTCAGCCTCCTAGGGACAGGCCATCGATACTCTCTGAGACAGCCTTGTCACTCACACCCACTGACCTTAATGACAGCCTTGGACAACCCAGTGAAATACCTGCAAACACTCCGAGCCCCTATCATAGCCTCAGCTATTTCACGTCCCCAGGTATTTCGTTTCCATAGACTAAAACCCATTAAGTTCCTCAGATGGTGTGGTACCCTCCCATCCTGGTATAACTGTGTTATTTTGTTTTTACTGAAACTAAATTATGATTAGCCTGACATAATTTAATGAGACCCACAGAGCCAAATGAAGTCATTTGATGTAATGGGTGGTAATTCAATACATTCTCAGAGAAACATCAAAGATTATGTAATGGTTAATATATCTACACGTTACTAGTACAACTGTAAGTAAGGACATATTTGTCTGTTCAACCATGATGTACAACTAAGAAAAACTACTGACCTCTACTCAAAAAAGTCCCTGGGTCCTACCGCCAGGGACAGAACTCTACACCAGATGGATGACCTGACCCAACGTGACCTTTCTGTATCCTTCCCTGTTTATGATAAAGAGACATTTTGAAGGAAGTAAAGGGTATAAAAGAACTGCGTTTGGCATTCGCGAAGCAATTGACACTTTCACGGCTTAACATCACAACCTTATGAGATAGGCCAGTATAAGTGCTGTCATTTTATAAGTGATTAAACAAGACTGAGACTAGGTAATGAGAAAGATCTTGAGCTGCCCAGGGCCAAACAGAAAGTAAGGTTGGAGCCAGCTGAATTCAGAAACCTCAATTAAATTCCCAAACAAAAGAGAACAGGCAACACTAAAATAAGTTTTATGGGTTCCACTTTGAAACAAAACAAGGAAACATTATGTTATCATTAAATGATATTAAAATCATCTTTTATGGCCCTGATTTTGCCACCAAGGCTTTATTCCCCTCCCCCCCAAAAAAACTCCTGCATTTCATTTTTAGGGAGTTTTTTCTTAATTTGACTGTCATTTTAACAAAAATTATGCCAAAGGGCCTCGTTCAAGTTGCTAAATTTAAAGTGCCATTGATTAGATCCCTTCTGGTTCACAAGGACATTCTCCTGAAATAGACTTTTAGCATTTTATAACTCTCCTACATTTTCACAGAAGAGAATCTGGAACACAGGAAGGAATCATTTCCTTATACATAAGACTCATTTTCATCGTCATCAAACCGCACTCATTTAAAACTCTTGGTTAAAGCCCGTCTGCATATCCAGCGCACATCCTCCCCATTATCCTGACACCCCATTGGAGAACTTGGGTCCTCAGCTTCAGCGCCCTGAATTAGCCAGTCTCCCCCACCACCTTACCCTGGCTTCCTCCAACATCCATCACTCACGGAACCACAAGGGGATGCACCCCTCACTCCCTGTGCTCAACACTGCTCTGATTCCCACCTCTCACTGGCCACCAGCCCCTACAAGGGCACAGCCCTCCTGCCCTGGCCCTGGCAGCCACTCTGCTGTAAACGTTCTCATCCCTGCACCTGAGGAGGCCCTTTTCCACGCTTTGGGCACACGTGCTCTGGGCCGATGATGGGCCCCGCGGCCAACCATCCTCCACCTTCGGCCAATGAGAAGGAGCGCGGCCAACAGGACTGCTCTGGACCAATGCGCTCCAGCTCGCCCGGGCTCAGGCCACGCCCAGTGGAGGTGGTGGGTTTCACCACTCCTCCTGCTAAACTGCTTCCAACTGTACAGAAGGAATAGGGATAGGCCTGAAAATGTTTGCTTTGTTGGGGCTAAAGGAAAGGGTTGAGGGTCAAGATCAGGAATGAGGGGCCATTTTCCAACCCTACCATGGGGTAGCCTAAGGAGGCCTGGAAGAAGGTGATTTTTAAGACAACTAAATGGGCCCGCTGGCACTCCCGGGAAGCCTTCGGCGTGGAGACTACATGGTTAGTGGCCCCTCCGCTTGGCTCCCCGTCCCCCCACAGGGGTGCAGCCCATCCCCAGCTGAGTTATTAGCAGTTAATAACTTCATCCAACAGATTCCACGCTTTATTCCTTCCTTATTTCTAGTCACAACCTCCCCTCCATATGGACTTTCCTCCCTTTCACCTTCTCCTTCGGAAAGTCCACTTCTCCAGGATGCCTTTCACAGGCCCCTCTGCCCTAAAGCTCTCTTCTCCTACCGTTGTTGGTGTTGCTCAGTCGCTCAGTTGTGTCCGACTCTTTTGTGGATCGTAGCCCCCAGGCCCCTCTGTCCTTGGGATTTCCCAGGCAAGAATACTGAAGTGGGCTGCCATTTCCTTCTCAACCCAGGGAATCTTACCAACCCAGGGATAGAACTCATGTCTCTGCTCGGCCAGGCGAGTTCTTGAAGGTGGAGCCACCAAGGAAACCTGCCTCCCCCTCAACCGGGCAGCCTCAGCTTCTTCCTATAGCAAATACTGATCTGGATGGCTTATTCGCCTTCAAGTTCCCTACAAACCCATTTTCCTTTGCATTACTACAGTAGGTTTTGTTGTTGTTGTTGTTTTTCCTCCTAAACTACAGGTTTCAACCATGGATAAGGAATTTTTTTAAAAAATGCATATAAAATATCAAAGTATTTGATACTGCGGTTAAGTGTTATTTGTGACACTTGTTTCAGTTATGAGTCTGTGTGCACACAAATGATGTGGTGGGTTGCAATGTTAAACATACTTGCCACTGTGAGTCATGGCAGAAAATGTTTGAAAGCAGCTGCTCTCTGACACCTAACCTAGAGGCTGCCTAATGCTCTGTGAATCGTTGAACAAATTGATGAGTATGATATGATCCATTTATTACAACTTCAAAGGATCCTCTTGTAAAGAATATAAAATAGAATGCCTATTGGAACCAAAAGAAATGGATTCTGGGCCATGTGAAACTATGGGGCAGAGGAGCAGGAGAAAGGGATCTGAATATTTACTATTTTATTCCAACAGACTTTCTCCCCAGTAACTAACATGTGTCTACATTTAAGGGAGATTAGATACAATTTTGACTTAAGTTCACTGAAAAGTTTATCTCGGTCACTGAAAAGTTTATTTCGGTCACTGAAACCACCTCAAGACTACAGAGTTCTGAATCTTTAAAATATTTGGTATAGGTAATTCCACCATGACTCATAAAAGGATCTTTCAGAGACACCATGAAAGCCTTTGTTCCAGTTCTTTCTTTGCCCAAGATGCCGCTATGTCCTCTCAATACCCCACCCCCACCGTCTGTAAAAATCCCATTCATCTTTCAAGGCTTAGTTCAAAGGCCACCTTTTCCACGGAAGCCTTTTTTTAAAAAACTCGATTTTTCCTCTTTCCCTCCTCCACCACCCACCCACCCTGGTCCCAAATATGGTCGTTTTCACTTCTGAATCACCAGTGTTGAAGCCTTCCTTTTATGTGTGTGTACTTGTCTCATCTCCACTAGGCAATAATACGCACAACTCAGGGTTTACTCTTCTCTGCATTCCCTGTAGTAACCAGCACAAGCTCTTGTCTTTAAGAGATGATCAATACAATGTGTTAAGTGAATAAATGAAAGCAACTGTTACTCCGTTCAAAGGGATGGTCTTTATTTTAAAGGCCCTGAGGAATGGCATATATGCCCAGCAGCTGATCAAACGCTCATGGAGAATTGGAAGAAGAGGGGACGGAGGGGACAGAGGTGGAGTTTGAGAAGGGGCTCAGCTCCTCTAGACATCTGCCCCCGTAAACTTACTGAATCCCCAGCTCTTCAGGGATTCAGCTCTAAGAATGAAGCTAGGGAGCTGGGCCCAGGATGCATGCCTTCACCTGTTCCAAACTCTCCACTCCTGCTTCAAACCAGAAATGGGAAGTAGAAGTGGGAATAAGGGCAGCCTTTCTCAACTTTAAGGTATGGCTGAAAAGAAAAACTGAAACTGCTGTCTGGATGATTCAGGTTCAAAATCTCTGCCCCCCCCCAACCTTGAAAAAAAAGAATGGGGGTTTCTGGAGGGGAGGGGAGGAGGGGAAAGGGTGTGCAAGGAAGCAGAGGATATTAAATTCAGTACTGAGCCCTTTAGTTCATATTGTCTCTACAGTCATTCTAGGATGCTTCCAGTGACCACTAGCTCAGGTTCAAAGGCACAGTCACAACTAATAAACTGAAATTTGTTTTATTGGAAAATGACGTCCAGCAGTGAAAACAATGTTAAAATCCCATTTTCTTTTGCCTTAGTACCTTCCCCACCCCCACCCCAAAGAACAGTGTTTTCCTACGAGGGATTAAAGAAAGGAAATTTTAGTGGTCTCTATTTCAAATTTATATACATTTTATAAGCTAACTCAAATAGGGCAGCAGATGTAATTTCCTAAATCATGGTATTTTGTTTTCAAATCCTTAATTTTAAATTAATATAATTAAGGGCTCTGACCTTCTCTTTCTTTAATATTATAGCAGAATCTTCATCAAGATTTTGTTTTGTAATAAATTCCAGACCTGCCTTCATAAACTGGGAATACATCTGTAATACTTTAGAAAATATGCTGGATTTAACATCAGAAAAGTTGAATTTTGAAATTAATGCTTGGTTCAAACATGGCTCCTCCACTTCTAGATGTGTGACCTTGGGCAGGTCAGCTAAACTTCCCAACCCTCAACTTCCCAATCTGTAAACTGGAAATAAAAAAAGTACTTGGTTGTTCCCTAAGGTTGTCGTGAAAATTAAATGAGCTAAGACATGTAATGTACTTAGAACAGAATTTAAAGATGCTAAGTTTGTGCATTATACTTAAAGCATATCTGGCTAAGTGTCTGGTAAATGTTAGTTTAAAAATTCTGTTGTTATTTGTTTTATGGTCTCAGTAAAGTCATTCTTCAGTTCAAGGCCTCTATTTCCTTATCTGTAGAATGACACTACTACCACTTACCACTTCTGGGATTGTTATGAGATTCAAGTAAGGAAACTGGATATGAAATGTTCTGACCCACAGAGAGTACTCAAATGTTATTTATTTGGGGTTACCTATAAGCTTAAAAGTAAACCATAAACTTAAAAATAGAAAAATGTAAAAGTCAACCATAAAACTGAGTTAGAAACTAGCATCCATTCCATGTCAGAAATGTATTCTTAAGGAGTTTGGTTTTGCGTTAACTAATCAGAAATATATAAGCTCTCAGAAGATGTAACTTCTGCATCCGCAAACTAAAAACGCTCCCTCAGTCAAGCCAAAGTGTTCTACTATGTTGTAAGCAAGAAAGCCTGCACAGTTTGTTTCATAAGCCAAAGAGAAACTGATGGATTGATTAAAATCTGACTGCATGTGCAGCAACTTAAAAAAAAACGCTTATTTTTAAAATTTTTTTAAATAATAAAAGTACTGTAGCTAATGTAAATTTCAAATCAATTCAACAGACATTTTTTGTGTAACTGTGCTCCAAGTAACTCAGCCAGAAACTAAAGATGCAGAGGAAAAGAGAGCTTAGGCGTGTGCTGGAAAAGTCACAGATTATGACTGATAATTTCAAAATATCCCTTGTAAGAGTCATAAGGGGGCTTCAGTTTTGAGTCAGCAAGCAGACAAGCAGCCCAAAAACCCACCAAAACAAAAAGTTCTTTCCTTTGACTGAAAAACTGCCTTTTAAAAGCCAAAGTCATTTTTAAAGCACAGTTTCTATCTCCAAACCTACTGAATTTGTGCCAGAAACCAACATTTCAAAGTGTAAACATGTAAAGTAATAAGTATCTGCAAATGAAAGACTGAAATAACCCCAGAAGCAACAACACAGTAATTAGCGACTTTTATAGAGTAATAACATGTTTCATATTCTTTCTACACTGACTCTTTGAAGTTTCCAGTGTAATATATAACACTTTTATTACATTAGGGCCCATCCTTGTGTATTTTATAGGTACCAGCATTATGCAGAGTAAGCTGCACTTACTCATCCTCAGATCTTTTATAAGACACTGTTTGCTAATACACTAGCTTTGTGTCCAGTTTAGTTAGTGACACCTGGTTTTAGACAGAGTAGTCACTGGAAGTAGGAAGCAAGGGAAACATGCACAGATCCACAAATCACCTATATGATCTATAAATCAAATAGCAGTTTAGCTTTAAAACTGCACACTGCATATTCATATGCACACCACTTGGAGCTTCAGACACATGTGAACCCTTTACTGAAATAAAGAAGAGAAGGGAGGGGTGGGGGGAACCGAACCTCAGCTCTACAACAAGCGATTTCCAGAGGCAGAACAGAATGCAGTTAATATGCTTGTTCCACAGATGTTCATTCCGTAAATATTAAACATAACAGAAGTTCCTCCAGAAATATGCAGGCAGTAATTTTACCACCTGAATAGGGCTGGTTGGAAACATTTAGGAGATGGGGGGGAGGCAGTGGATAAGAGGGATGAGGAAGCAGCCAATGGGATTTTTAACACACCCGAAACTAGAATTAAACTGTTTCCAGCGGCGCTTTACCTACAGCAGCTCCTCAACGTGAGAAGCCCGAGCCACAGAACCCCGAGGGCTACCGCCAGGCCGCCCACTCCCCAAGCTGCGAGCTGTGAGCGCGGAATAAAGGGACACACGGGGCGCCCGTGGGCTGGAGCGGGGACAGGAGGAGTGTGGCCAGGCGAGGTGTGAAGAAAGAGCCCAAAGGGACTGCGCACCTCGAGGAAATGAGTCTCCCAAGGCCAGGGCCTCCGGAATTCCCGCACGGAGAAGCACTCGCCCCACTGCCCTCGGGTTCACTTTCTATCTCGGGTGGGAGTGGGTGGGAGAGACAGAAAGGATGCGGCCGCCAGGACCCGGCGCAGACAGGCGGGTGGCTGGAGCATCCTCTAAGGGCACTTGGCAGCAGCCTCAACTCCAGGGGGTCACAAATGAATGACGGGGTGCGCAAATGGAGAGGTGGGGGGTGAGAGGTGCGGGGGCGGGGTGGGGGAACCGAGGGGTGGATCCCCGGCACTAGTGACACGTTCTAGAAATCGGGGCATTATCAAGGCTGCGCTCCCCAGATCACCGGCCCCCGGGCTGGGGGCCGACAGCACCGTGGGGAGGAGACGGGAAACGGGGCCGAGAAGACCAGCCGGCGGCCGGGCCTCCCCCTGGGGGAGACGGGAAGAAGCCGGCGCGGCGGGCGCCCCGGACCCTCCCCGCCCCCACGGTGGCTGGTCGCCCGAACCCCCGACCCAGGTGAGGGCGCGCGGGCCGCCACAGGCTCCCCTCGCCGCTCGCGCCCGCCCCACCGGCGGGCACAGGGACTCACCACAGCGACTCGAGGTCCCATTCCTGGAGCAGGGCTAAGTCGAAGCTGTCCATGGTGGGAGGTGTCAGCGCCGCCGCCGCCGTCGCCGCCGCCGCCGAGGATCGGGCCGCCCGCGCGCTGCAACGAAAGGCGCCGCTCAAGGTGCATCCCGGCCGCGCCGGAGGGGCCGCCGCCCGCCCGCCGCCCGCCCCCGGCTCGCGGCTCCCGGCGCCCACCTCCCGCCTCGGGGCCGGCCGGGCGGCTGGCGGCGGCCGGCGCACTCACCCGCTCGCCGGCTCGCGCAGGCACACTCCGCAGAGAGCCGCGCGATCGCCGCCGCCGCCGCCTCCCCCCCAACCCGCCCGCCCCGCGCCCGCCCCTCCTCC